>LPNX010363594.1:0-185654 GCA_001517045.1 Pseudotsuga menziesii | reverse complement strand
ACACATCTTTTTATTTAAGGTCTACATATAATATTTTTATTATTAATATTTAATATTATTTATGGCCGACATATAATATTTTTTATTATTTTTTATTTTTGTTAGGAACGAGCATTGCATCATTTCCCCGTATATGGTTTTAAAACCATATGCAAGGCCCTCCTACAACCATGGGTTATTTAGGAGGCCTTGCACATGGTCTTAAAACCATTTGCAAGGCCCTCCTAAAACATGTACAATAAAACGATGGGTTGTTTAGGAGGTCTTGCACATGGTTTTTAAACCATGTGCAAATTCTCCTAAACCATGTACAATAAAACCATTGGTTGTTTAGAATGCCTTGCACATGGTTTTAAAACCATGTGCAAGGCCAACATTTTTTTGCAGATAATTCAATTTTGTATTTTTTCTTGACCCACATATTTTTTTTACGGATAATTAAATTTTTACTTTTTTATTCTTTTGTTAGGTAGGAAGATTACAACATCTACCCCATATTAGATTGTTTTTGTGGCCAACATTTATTTTGGCCTATTAGAAAATTTATTTTTTATTAATAAAAATAACTTTACGAAAGTGATATTATTTTTTATTTTGTGTTACAAAATCTCTCCCATAATATTCACTATCACTATTATTTTTTGCCAACATGTTACAAACGTTACATCACGTTACAAGATCTCTCCCATAATATTCACTATCATTATTATTTTTTGCCGACATGTTACAAACGTTACATCACGTTACAAGATCTCCCGTAGAGCCCCTCTTGACGCAATAATTTAATACAAATACCTTTTTGACACCTTTTTAATTAGTAGTGGAATACTTTATATACTTATGAAACATGGATATCCCATATTAAAAAGGCTCTAATCTTTCTCATGAAAAATGTCCTTTACACCACAAATAATAATAATAATATGTAAATATATATATTATATATATAACATATTATACCAAAGAAAAACAATTTGATTATGGAGTCGTTATTTCCATATCTTTAAGTAATATGCACACAAATCTAGAGCGGGTTGTTTTCCTACAACAAATTTAAGTTTTTCTTTTATCAAGCTAAAATATGAGGACTTTTCAATATGCAATAAAAAATATATAGTGGTCGAATCTGAATAATACTTATGGTTCAACGCGATCACTTTCGTCAGCTGTAACATATTGGGTTGTCAAGTATCTAATTGGTGTAGCATCAAAGCCTATCGACTTGTAACAATAGCATAGAAAGATAGTAATATCACATTCGCCCAGCTCAAAATTCATGAAAATTGTTTCCATGGAGTCAATTTGTCTAATGGGCAGGCTATTCCCCCTCTATGCCAAGTTGAAGCCATTCATCTAGGATGCTAACTGAAAGCCACAGCTCAATCGTATACTATAGGAGATTCATACATTGCTGAAGCAGTCGCCGTAAGGAATCTCATGGACCCCAAGAGATAATGCCTCTCTTGAATGCTTATGTTTGGACAGCAGACTTTTTTTTCTTTCATGTTGGAATTCTCTTTCAAGCACATGGTATTGGTCGATTTATATTGTGACTATTATTGAAGTGTTGTTTAATTTTTTGTTGGACCAGCTCAGTATTATTGAATATTTCACCATAGATCCACTACCTTAGAATCTCATCAATTACATTTGGAAAGGTGTAGGTTTTTCCATTGGCTCAACCCAGACTGCTTTGCAGTAAGATTGTTCAAAGGAGATTACAAATTACAGCAAAATTGTATTCAAAAGTGTGGAACTTCCCCCTTTATGATTACGAACGTGCATTGGCGCTCACTAGCCATTCTCAAACCAGTTTACCAAAATCTGTTGGAATCTGATAGAGAAAACCATCAAACCATTTCTTGGATGTTTGTTGGGGAGGAAATGAACCTTATTACAGAAGCTCATGAAAAGATATAGGGGTATATATCAGTCTAGGGAACCATTTTACTAGATTTTACTGAAGCTAGATCCCTCATAGATGTAGATCACTTGGTTTGGGGTATAAGCACATTTCCAAGCTTGAGTTTAGCGGACAAGGACTACAAAATCCATCAAATGATTAAATATCTCATTGATCACAAGATTCTAATCAAAATACATATCTAACCGCATGTATGAGATAGTGAATTTTTATACATTTATAATTTTTATACAGTTTTGGTAGCATGTAATGCTCTCTACTAGCCTCTACTATTAATTTATAATATTACTTTGAACTTCCAACCAGAAGTACATTCGTTGTTTTCATACAAAAAGAGAGGATTATTGTTCTATTAAAATTTAAATGCAATAACATCAAATTATCATAGCATTACTCGACTTCTAATTTACAGAAGGATCTTTCATGATATTTAGACTAACTGCTAATAGTGTTTACGTTCTGGTGGATCCATATGCCAGACATAATAATCTTAACACCTGTGGACAGCCACAAGTGCATGAATGAGCCTCTTTAACGAGCGATCCTTATCTACGCATGTTTGTATTATCAAGCATATTTGTAGATAAATTTATTTATTGCCACAACATGCATGGATAGAACCAACTACTTCTCCAATTCCGATTAAGAGGAGCTTGAAACAGAATGCTGGTGAATCGACGGCTTCAAACCATCCACCTATTCTGGCGAATTGGTTGGGTTTGTTACTGTATTCATCAATTATATAGGGTTCATGGCTTGTTCTCCATTAATACACCTAATTCTGTTGGTTGTTCTGGCAATCTGAATATGGTGTGAAATCATCAAAGATATGTTAAAATGAAGTGAAAACATAGCAGACATGTGCTATATGCTCTTATCTTATTCAGGGATCCTGACCTACGTGTGAATCTATTGCAAATGGTAACGAATGTGAGGCAGATCAATGCCCTAAAATATTGGTCAAATATGAAGGTGTGGTATTCCTCAAAGATCCTAGGAGCAGATCACGGCGGGAGGTAGGTGTTGAAATCTTCTATTACGCACCCTGTTTCAACCTAAGATAGCTAAGAGGGAAATCATGAATGGCCAGGTTTCAGATCTATCACCGAAATACTGATCTAATTTGTAGACCAGTCGTCTTTTTTATTGAGAGTATTTTATATTTGCAGGTTTTAACTAGGTTTTAATAAGTGTTGCTGGTGTGACTCAGGCCTAGCTGAGATACTATTGCAGCCCAAGGATTTTTACACAGTCAATTGAAATTTCTTCAAGCACTGATATGGAGAAAAAATGATTTTATGTTTGCAGGTGGCGAATGAAAATCTGTTTCCAGGCTGCACATGGAAGGATGAAAGGTTGTGTTGTTTACAGGTTTCATATGAAGGGCTGAACAATCTGCTTTATTTACTTCAAATTTTTAACTCTTTTTTTCTTTTTAATATTTATATTAATATTTCAAAAATAATGTTCTTTAATATATATATATATGTTACTATAAAGTTTTGAAAGTTTCATTTTATATATATATATATATTTCAATGTTTATAATTGCAGGGTTTTTTTTAACTAAAAAACTTAACAAAGAAACTATTTAATTTCTAATTAAATTTTTTCTTAAACATGATGCCCCAAAGAACTATGTAATTTTGTTGTAATGTTTAAATTAAAAATTATTGGTCAAATTGATTGAAATGTACTTATCTATTTTTTGAAAGTCTAAAACAAATAAGGAAGAATATTAAAACTAAAACAAAACTATATAGATTTTTATTGTTTGTTAATTAATTTATTTTATTTTTTTATTGGTTCATAGATTTAGAAGAAACAGAATCGATTTTTTATTCCTAGTATGATTAGAAAATTTATTAAATGAAAAATGGAAATGGACAGAGATAAAAAAAAATTCATAAATTTTTAGATTTAAAATATTAAAACTAATTTTTAATTCCTAACAAAATAAAAAACACACTAGTAAGTAAGACTAATAGAAATAAAAATTTTAACAAACAGAAAAATTAAAGCAAATTAAAGCAAAGCATCCTATATGCTAAGAGAAAAAACAAACTAGATCCTACCTACTTTACTTTAGTTAGATTTTACTATCATGTACGTGTAATGAAATTTCTAGTGGAACCGTACATGTAAAAGCAGTAAAAGAATATTTACATACGATTTTACAAAATGAAATTCAATATGTATAAAAATATGCAAAACTAAGTGCTAAAAATGTAAGTTAATGAAATAAAAGCAAAAACAAGACTAATTTAAACTAGTACTTACTTGGAAACATTGTTCAATGCATCTCTCGTTTGCATGATGATCACCCGAGATCCCTTCTTCATCCTCCTCAATTTTTTTCTCGCATGCTTGTCCTTAGCAGATGTATAGAATTCTTCATATGTTGGTTATTCCTTCGCTTCTCGAGGGGTGGTTGCATTTTTAATTGTAGTCAAGATCTTTCTTCTTGGGAAGAGGAGATCTCATCTTTTGCAAGGATCTCAGTGAATAATTCCAAACTTACGCTCATCAAATCAAATGCTTAAAAAAATAAAAAACAAATACATGACAAATACAAAAAATGAAAAACAAATACATGACAAATACAAAAGACAGTACAAAACAAATGCAAAACATAAATAAAAAGTGCACAAAAATCTGTACAAAACATAAATGAACATTTAAAAACAAGTTAGTATGAAATAAAGGCTAGCCCAAAAAAATGAAAGCAATAAAAAATTTACACTATAAAACTATAAAAGAAAACTTGCATAAAAACAATACTCGCTTTTGCGGAAAAAGAAAACACTTTGCAGAAAAATAAACACGCTTGCAAAAACAACAAAGGAACAGCAAGGCTTTGGGGCACCCCACTATAGTGGATGCGTCTGGCTATTACACCATGAAAATTCCAAAAATTTTGTAGTGAATTTGTCTTTTCGTTTTACTGTTTTCCCCTCCCTCTTGATGTGTAATATAAAAGTAATCTATCTATCTAAAATCTGATCCCTCTTAGCACCTCCTTGGCAACGACGCCAAAATGTTGGTGAAAATATTAAACAAATCATAACAGATATCCAATGATTTAATTGTCAACCTGGAGAGAGCGTAAACTTTTGAGGTACATACAAAATATATGCAGAGGCAGAGTATTGCTAACTTAATCTATAATTGAAATTGAATCTAAATTATGAAAACAGGAAATGACATTAAAATAAATCTAACAGCAGTAAACAAATAAATATAATTGTAGAAAACGGAAAATTGCATAAATTAACTTGATAAAGGAAGACTGAAATTGCATGAAATAAATAATCAACATTAACTGGTGAGCTCACATAAAATCTATATTGACAAGTCATAAACAAGACATCACAATATGAAGAGATCAAACTATCTATTCTAAAGCATGAAATCTATTATAATAGGATCAAATCCATGACTATCTAAAAAGATGAACCAATTCTCTACTACCAAACCACTAGAGAGGCCTCTAACCAAAATGAGGAGAGAGCCCTCCTATTTATACATAAATTGATCATAATTACAGATCCACTATTCTCTCAACTTATCCCTCAAAAACCTCAACAAATTTACAACTCATCCCTCAAAATTCTTCAACAAATATTGGATGAGATATTATCTCCACATTTCCATGACCTTCTCCTTGAAGTTAGCTCACATCTAGAAGATGAAATTCAAATCTGAGGCTAGGTGGTCACTTTTGAGCTTGTTAAAGTCTTCAAATACAGCTATAAGCATCACCAAACTCACCCCAACTTTAAAGTATATTTAAAATATGTTATTTTTCTCAATAATTAACCACAAATTCACTCAAAATACTCAAAAATAAATAGTTTGGAAAATGGTAATATAAACCCATATTTATTATGAAAGTGGTGAATATTAATGATTTTATGGAAGGATGAGATAGGAATAAGGTGACAAATGGTATAGGAAAGATGAATAAAATGTGGTCTTTTTGTGGCTCGACACTGAGGCTCCTTTGGAAGATCTCTGATCCTCCTTTGGCTTCGAATCGGTGGATTTGGGCTCATTCCCTTTGTGCTTCCCTCTTTCTTGCACATTGTTTGAGTCTATCACTAAGAGTACTTGATTCTTGTAGGTTTGAATCACTCCCATTTGAACCAATTTATCTTTCTCTTGTATTAAGGACTCGGCAAAAGCATATAGAGAAGGCATCTTCTAATTAGGTATGGAAGCTCTTCCAGAATGGAATGTAGAGACAAAGACATATTACTTTGAGCCAAGCTTGCTTAGTACTGATAAACAAGTTTCTCATTTTTCCTCTATATTCTGCATTGTTTACATTGCAGTGCTAGAGACTTGAATTTAGTGAAAAACTACTGAATAGTTTCAAAACTGTTGGGATACAATGCAATGAGCTCATTATCCAATATGTGCCCTTGAATATAATCTTTTTTTCCAAACAAATATTCAAGCTTCTCCCAATATTCCTTCAGATTCTTCAATCCCTCAAGGTGAAACAAAAGATCCTGGGAGATATGAGTGCATAGGAATCCAAATGCTTCATCCAACTAATTCAAAAACTTGTTCTTCTTAGCGAGGTGATGGGGTTCTCTCTCTCTCTACCCATTTTGATCCTAAACAGGCCAAGCTTACGCAATGAGACCTGCATATATGCCCTCCAATTAACATAGTTGAAGGGTGTAAGGATTCGGGGTACAATATTTGAAGAATCCATTAATCTTTTATTGATCAGTCAATTCCTCAAGAATCTATGTAGGTACCTGCAAGTAACACTACAAAAACCAAAATCAATTCTCAATCATGTCAGTTTCAATCCTTCCACCTCGACATGTACACTTTCTGAAGGTTTGTCTCACCTACAGAGACTTCTCTAGACGAATCCAGAGTTAGCAAGGCAAAAATTGCAGGATTTATGTGGAAACCCAATTACTTCTAGTGTACAATGAAGATCGGATAGACTTGCTACTAGCATGAACAAGGCTCTAATACCATCTCTAATATGTGAACCTATTGATCTACAGGAAAATGAGATCAATTGTGAAGTGGATTATGCAGTGGAATCTCAAGAACAATGTACACTGAACAAGACAAATTTGATAAGAATTGATCAACAAATTACAACATTAATCTTCATTAATTCCAACAGTATACAATAGTGTTATAATAAGGAGAATTCGAATCATGTAGATAAGATTCGAATCTACTAATTCAATCATAATTGGTTGGATAACTAGAAGTGTCCAAATCACTATCGGATCTCACTATTCTAACACCATGTGTCTAATTCAGTCTAGAAAACAGTTAAACCAGTTAAACTGATGAGGTAGGTGATAAAAGGTTCCTACTCCCATGCATCCATGCAAAACTGGTTCTAACTCAATTTAAATACATCTAACTTAATGTAACTGGAGGTTGACTTAGACTAACTACCTACCTTCACACAACCAAATGATGGAAGTTGATGGTGGCACTTCAAGTGGCTCCTAAAATGTAGGGATTGGTCTTAGAGGCACATTAACTGATGAATAAAAATGCATTAAGTGGCAGTTAACATATATATGTGTTCCCCACGCTCTAGTGGTTGGTACCGGTGGCACCAATGGCACCAATATCATGGTGGCACCAAACTCAAGTAAAAGACTCCTAAGTTAGGCAAAAATATATAATAGACTATATATGGACAAGGGAGGATTATAGAATACCAATGATGATTATACACTTTTGATAGACATAATGGTAGAAGTTTCCAATTTAAGCTACAAAAATATAGATGAGCGTTAGACAGAATTAACAAGTAGCATCACCAATTTACTACAGACACTCTACAATGTAGTAAAAGAATTAAAAGTGGCGGTCGACTACACACCACAATTGCCTAAGTCGCAGGACCAAGTTGACTCATCTAAAGAGAAGCCTAATGATGCATCGACATCAACTCTACCAATAAGGCTTCCAGTAGTTGGATACGCAATTAAATTAGGAACACCAAAGGTGAATACCATGGTTAAAGATTTGGGCCATGTCACCGTGTATTTTTCTATAATATTAATGTATGAAGTACATGCCATCAAAATGTTGCAGTCACAAAAATGAGGAATAGAGAACTTGCATTGGTTAATCAGGTAAAGTATTCACACAAATCTGTCAATGAGATGAATAAAATAGTCCAAGAAACAGAGCAAAAAGATAAGACCTTGAAGGAGGACAAGCACCGGTTCGACACGGTTATTACACTCACTTGCAACAATTTTACCAATGAAGGCATCACGCTTGAGATTTTTTCAGAAGCCAAAGTATTTCGACTTGGAGAAGATGCAGAGAACCTATGCAAGAGGGTTGTGGAGTTGGAATTACAAGTAAAACCCAGTACACCTCCAAAGGTACTAGAAGAAAGATGAAAAATAGTGATTGAGGATGCAACAAGGATAGAAGAAGCAGAGGCAGTTTGTGCCAAGGCAGTCGACCAATTTTCTCATTCATGAGAAGCTTTGATCGACGATGAATAACTAGAAAAAGTAACATAACAACTATGTACTGCTGATGGAGAGTTTGTCCAACTGAAAAATGAAGTAAAGAAGTTGTTGATACCAAAGAAAATAGCCAAGGTTGCCGACATGAAGAAACTACAACAGCAGGTCGCAAAACTATGAACACAGAAGCAAAAGAGAGCTGACAGGGTCACAAAGTTATAGGCAGAGGTAGAAAATTATATAAGTATCATTCAACCTATATATGAAAAAGTGCGACAAGTTTTGGGGTCAGGAAGACTTACAACTTCAGAACACCTCAATTCAAACCTTGTGGAAAACATGAAGAATACAGAAGCAGAATTATGACAAGAGACTGAACAAGTAGTGAAAATCTTCCAATATTTTTAAAGCAAGGTCACAATCATGAAAGTTTCAGACTAATGTGGCTCAGGACAAGCCATAGGATAGTTTTGGGGGCCTGTTGGCCCTAGGAAAAGTAAGATAAAATTATTCCAGAATTTTGTTCAAGAAAATAAAGATTATGGTCACAAGACAAGAAAGAGTTGCGACGCAAGGAGTTGCGATGGAAGGAGTTGCGATGGGAGCATCTGCAATGGAAAGAACCACGACAAAAGATGAATAAAGTAGTCAATAATCAAATTTTGACTAATTTTGGAAAGATTTAGTTAGACTAAAATCTTGTTTTAGTAATAAAGCTTGATTGAATTTTTGGGTCGATAGTGCCTATTTTTAAATGTAACTAAATGTATTGAAATATAAAGACAACTTGTCAACTAATAATTGTGAGTCAGTTGACGATTGGATCAAGATTTATAAAATCTTATAAAATCACAAACCTGAGTTGTTTGTGGGATGATCAAGGATATCTAGTCAAAGAGAGGAATAGGCTTGATCCAGGCTATGTGTGGATCAAGAAGAGGAGAAATACATAGGCCAAAACCAAAGAGCATGAGATGAGAGAAACATGTACAAATTGTAAATAATATCAAATGAAGAGTTTGCAAGCTAAGTGTGAAGACCAAAGGTGCTAACCTATTTCTCATGCTAGATGAAGAGCACCTTTGTGGTAAGTTCCTGGATGGGTTTCCATGTTACATATTATCTTTGTGTGTTTAATGTATGTTTTGTGTCGAATGCCTAATTGATATATATGAGCTTATTTGAATGTGTCGCACATGCTTAATGGTAAATGAACTTGTATTTGTGTCGCATCTTGAATATGTGTTAATGCTTCGTGATTAATGATGTTATTTATGTCAGCAAATCAGTGGATAGTTATCATGAATGAATATATAAGAGAAAAGGTTTAATTCTGTTTTCAGTCGATTGAATTGGTCTTGTTGTAAGGAATAAATCCCCAACATAACTGCAGAAACCTAGTTTTGTCAGTTCCCAATAGATATCTTGGGTGAGACTTTATTTATGTCACGGGTCTTGTCGACATATTCCTGCTCTGTCGGGCTGATATCTTGTGCTTTGTTGACTAACCATGAATTTGAACCTAGGTGGACCAAAATTACACCAACATTGTTCGATCATCCCATCTTATCCATGTGAAATCACAATGTTGGTTAATGAAGTAGATTATGATAGCTACTCTCTTGATAGACCTATTTTCAAATCATATCATGAAGTTAGGTGTGAGAGGCAGGAGCTAATTATGTTGATGCCCTTCTATCAATATCTCATAGGAGAGAATGGTGTTCCTGTATTTAAATCTATTGTTGAAAGGCTTGGTCTCAAAATACTCATAATGAGTTACCTAAGGGTGATTTTTCCCCAAAAATTCCTTGTTGTAGAAAATGAATGTGCCCAAAAAATTGCCTTGCAGAACTTTCTGTAGAAAAAGAAAATGGAATTGAAGAGGTGTCAAATTATCTATCCTTAGCATTAGTAGTGAATTTTTGTAGAAAAATGGTAGGAATTTCCATGCTTTCCAAGTGGGTAGATTTTAATTGGAAGCCAGAATTGGGCTATAATCTTGATTTCATATTTTTTCTATAGGATGGATCATGTTTAAAGTGAAATCATAGTAGGATGGTTTAAAAATTCTCAGTTAAAACTGGCAGTGGGGATCTTCAGTACTAATATTGAAGAAATGGAATGTAAGTTTTGATGCTCTCAAAGAGCCTCACAGCATTCATCGAGTCTGGGTAGTGTTTCCTGGTCTCCCACTATTGATTTGGGAGAAGCCTATCTTGTAAGCCTTGGTCAATAAAATTGGGAAGTTCATAGCTTTGGAGGATGGTTGGGATTCAAAAATTGATAAATGGTGTGCAAGAATTTTGGTCAAGATAGACTTTCATGAAGGTTTATTTGAAGAAATCAAATTGGAGATACATGAAAACATTTGGAATTCAAATCTTGACTATTGGAAGCTTCCATTTAGATGTTTTTCATGTAGACAATTAGGAAATCTCGAGAAGGATTTCCACTTTAGTAGGCCCGAGCCCCCAAAGGTCAGGAAACAATGGGTAAAAAAGGATCTTTGTCCTATGGATAAGTAGTCTGAGGAAAAAAAGGTGGAAAAAAAGGTGGTGAGGAAGGGAGCGACGATACCAAAGAGCCATGTACATTTGAGGATGCCAACATGGAAAAGTTAACGGATAACCCTTTTTCTCCATTTCACGCTCTTGTTCAAAAGAGTGTTTTTAAAGATCCCTTGGTTCCCTAGCCTACTTTGGACCCTCCCCTCCCTTGTTCATTATTTATCCCTTTTCTCGGTCCCCCTCCCTTGATCGTTTATCCTGATGTGGATGATGTGTCCAAGTATCCTCTTTGTGATTAATCTACTACTCGAATTTTTTGTCATTCCCATGTCCCCACATAGAATTATAACCTTCGCTCCTAAAAACACATCGAGAATTTGGAAGAGGTAGCCTCATCAGGAGGACTGTATCTGGACCCCCCATGGTAATTCTTGGAAGGAAATCATTTTTTTCAAAAGAATAGAAACAAACATAATTAAATATTAAAGTTGGAATCAATCCATGATTAGTCGGGATGTTAGAGCAGAGAAATCCCTAGGAAAGGGTGCATGATAATTTTTCTTTCATAAAATTCCATGGGAATAAGGGGATCTCCAAAATTTAATGCCCTCAAATTAATGATGTCTCTCCTTAACCCTTCCTTCATTCTTGTACAAGAAACAATGTTAGAATGGAAAAAATCTCAATAATTAATTGGATCGTGGCTAAAATATTGGTCCTTTGCAACAATTGATTCTATACCACTCTGGAGGCCTCCATACAACCTGGAATCCTACTCTTTCTCAAATTGCCATTAGCTTCCATGAGTAAGCAATTAAGACCATACTAGAAGATAGGATGAAAGGGACTACCTTATCTATTCTTAATGTATACGGTCTTTTTCACAACCATCGAGTTTTTGGGGAATCCTTTTTTACCATAGGAGCACTAGACTCCCTTAATATTATCCTAATTGGTCCTAACAAAGAACTTAAGTGACTTGTTCTCTGTTAGGACAAGGCTACCAAGGACATCAACAATTAAATAAGCAAATAATGTCATGGACCAATTTTCCAATGTAATAAATAAAAATAATAGATCTTGAAAATAAGAACTAAATGTCAAAAGTAGATAGTAAATAGTTATTTTTTGGTTGGATAATAACCAAAAGTTATGATATAAATGTGAAAAGTCATTAATTTTCTATCTTAAACCCTTACAAGCTATTTAAATATTATTCATTGGATTGGAGGTGACATTGGAGGAAGATTTCCACAACAAAGGGAGTGGGATTGAGGGAGATACCATGTACATGAGGGATTTTCCCATGTTGGGAACATGTGGAGGTTACCATGTACTTGATATTTTAGGTGAGATCAATACATGACAGGCTGTGGGAAGCAACCACAATATTTTCCTCTCTGTCTAAGTGAGCCAGTGTACCCTCTAAGAGACCACTGATCACCCTTGTAACAAATAAGTTTTATATCTATAAACACACAATGTCGTTATGCGGATCTCTAATATAGCCAAATAAATAATGAAATAGATATTAAAAAATGTTTATTCTATGTTGTTAAATTTATAATTAGTTGTTTCATAATTGCTATATACTTTAAAGAATAAAAATTATTGTTAAAAAATAAAAACGTGTTTCCATCTATCATAAAAACAAATTGAAATTATGGTATTTAATTATTTACTATGGATAGTTGTTATATGTCGTGACTTCCTCTTGTGCACATGGTTTTTATTTATAACACATGGTTTTACGAATTGATTGGTGGTTTTGAGAAAATAAATTAACAATGTCATATTCCTTATTTTTAAATTGTTATATTATTTATTTTGAAAAAACTTAAAAATTAAGTTAGAAGAAGGTGACAAAGATTATTGGGGAATATGTGATTATTAAAGAACCCTCACATTTGGTAAGCCATTCTAACTCGACTTTGAATTTGATATGCACCTCTAGTTCACACAAATTGCCTCTCTATCTTTTGATGGAAACGAGTTCACATAAATGACCTCTTGTACTTCTCTACCTTCAAATCTCAAGATGCAATCAATTCCATAGAAGGATATATGCTAGTGGATAATTGATAATGTTATGGATGTATTTATTCAACTTACAAATAGTGTGTGGCTAAAAGGCCTCTAATTTCCAATGACATATGTCTTGTAAGATTCATTGAAGATAAAGTTATGTAATGTTTTCACCATAAAAATATCTCATTAAATATATAAATGACATACATATGCAATTAGAAGTTAATAAATTATTAACAAGAAAATTCCATAAGCTATGTATATATCTAGTTAGAAGATAATACTTTGTTAATGATATGAAACAATGATGAACAAAATACTTGCAATGAAACTATTCGGGAACCATTGCAAGAAATGCCATCCCAGCCAAAGTCGCAAGGATATTTGTCTTTCCATGTTAAGGGCATATTTCCCCATTGTTATTGCAGTAACAACATGATGTTCAATGAAAACATTAAAATGCTTCATCGTTCATTATCATCTTTAAAAAATTTATCCATAAGCCAAAAAATCAAAATAGATTTATGGTGTAATGTGCCTATTATAATCTGAAGTACATTAACTAAGACTTACAAAACTTTATAATCCCTCCCAAGAAATTATTTATGATATTTTAAGGTTTTAAATCAAATGGAAAACGGGACAATACTTCAACAGAATCACATTTATGGGTGCTTCATTCCTGTGAATATTTCCTTGGATGAACAAAGGCTATCAATGCACATTCCCCAAGGACTTTTGTGGAAACCCAAGGATTCTGGTACTTGATGGGAGTATTCAAACTTGTGGATATATAATTGTCTTGTCCCTGACCTGCTACAATATAAATTCAAAGGCTGGGGTGCAATTTTGCAGAGTTTGGAGGTCATACAAGCAATATTATCAATTGGGACTGCACAACTAGTTCAAGTTCTGAGCATTCCAAACAACATAATATCTCATGGAATTTGAAAAATTAGACATGAAATATATCCATTAATATGTTAAATAACTTCAAGATTAGACAAAATGCAATTTTACTTAGTGTAAGATTGATTACTAAAAAAATACAGAAAACTAGACAATTTTAGTGCAAATATAGAGAAGGTTTGGAAAAACTCATGGAAGCTCAAACTTCTGCATCAAAAGACTTTCAGAACTGATAAATGAATTTAAACACACAAAATATACTTTTAATTGGATCCAAGAGGGTTTACATCATCATTAAGGACTTGATAATTTTCCTTACAAACAAATATCACTAGAAAGTTGGAGATCTTCATGATTCAAACTAATAGCTTCATAAAAATCTCTCTATCCTTTGAAGTAGATTGAATTAATATCATAACCTTCAATAAAATTAATAACAATGGTTGAATACCATTATCCTCTCATCTCACTGAAGAAGAAATAGGGGCACATCTCTTGGCTATGACTAAGGGGGCACATATCCCAAGTCTGAGTAGCTTAGAGATCTCAATACAAAGCATAAATTGTCAAAATATATGAATGTGGTGTGCCCTCCCTATTTTATAAACTTGTTATCTTCTTGGATAAGCTATCTAGCTTTTCGTTTCCTCCTTACAGGCCCTACTTCCTAGGAATTCAAACCAATCATGCTTGAGAAGTCTTTGGCAATTTTCTAGCTCATGTTGACCTTCCTTATATCATCTAATGCACCCTCCTTGGATAAATTTAGATCTTGTATCTTTAGTTGGTGCTTTATGGCTTTTGTTATTCCTTCTAAATATGTCTTATAAAAATATGGAAAGTCCTGTCTTTTCTGCTTTTGAACTACTTTCCTACTTTTGGAGTTTTGTTTTTTCTGCTTTGTCCTACTTTTTCTTTCTTTTATTTCCTTAGTTTTATTTTCCATTGCTTTTATGTTTTTACTGATTTTCCTCCTTTCTGCCACTTGCTATCTTTTCCTTGATTTATCTAGTTTCCTTATTTTCATTGATTTCAAGCTTTGGTTGCTTTCTTCTAACTTCTTCCTTTTGTCAAGATTTCTAATGATCAATATACTATCCCCGATGCACCCTCTTGCCCACATAATCCTCAACACTTATCCAAATATAATTGTATTCATGAAATTAAAAATAACTCTAAACCATCTCAACATTAAAAGTTATTAATTTCCTAACTAAATAATTCCTTATACAAAATTAATCCCAAACGATTAATGAATTTTCCTCCTTAGAAACTTGAATTGGGAATTTTGATATCTTCATGTGGCCCACATTAGTCCAATTAACTTTCTATTACACCCTTGGACAGCCTACTTAGGAAAATTTCCACTCTTAGCCATCAATTTAATAATTTTAACCTAGGCGACTTAGGCTAAAATTATGTCTTAGACCATAGCAAAAATTGGGAACATGACATACGGGGATTCCATTGAGGAGTTTTAACAGGCCTCACCATCTTGATTTATTTGATCAGTTATTTGGTAACTCCAAAGGATGTTGAAAGTGAAGCTTCCACAATGTTAAAAGAAACACAAGTAGCAAAGTGATACATGTCAGGCTCGTCCAACATAGAAACCAAAATGGTGTACATGGCATATAAATAATAATCTAATATCATGTCCTTTAACGACAATATAGTTGTCTCATCACATGTTGTTAGTGTTTATTATGAGCACCCATAATAAGAAATAGTAATGGGGCATTGTATTTCTAGGTTAGCATTTGCATGGTGTTCTAGCAGTGGATCACTCAGGCATAGCACTCAAAATTAGTTATTTTAAGTTTCCTTGGATTTCATAATTGATAAACAACAATAATACATTGAAGTTACAAAATACAATTAATAATAGATTATTGTGGTATAAATAAGTAAACAACACTGATATACATTCAGTTAAATATATTTAAAAAATAATTTCCAAAATTTTCTTCTTTGTAACTTTATTTAATGATTTCCTTTTTGGGGAGGGTAATCACTGGATATTCAAGAATGGATTTTAAAGTTCTAAAACATCCTTAATATTATAGAAACTTGTTTAGAAAAAAGAAGGAAAGAAATTAGAAACAATAAGTTTTGTAAATTATTCCAATTTCCATGTTTTAGAGTGATTTTTCCTTACCATACTTGATGTATACATAACACTAGATATCAGATGCATATCATCCTCAACTATTTTTTCCTGCAAACACGTGTGTTTGGTACCTGTTACAAAACAATTACTTGTCATAAATAACAATATAGGGATCATCTAGAACTGGTATGAATAATAGAAGGGGCAAATTGGATTATGATAGAATATATTTGATACTAGAATATAGTGGCATGGAAAATCAATGGTATGGATTAAGAACATAGGACATTCATGATCATAGAATTCAATTGAAATACTTTTTTTAAGTGTTATGTCATTTTGCAAATATCCATTTTTTTTTAAAACATACTTAAAATGTTCGTGTATGTTTATCGCAATCCATCTTAACCCTAGACTTAGAAACATAAAACCTTGGATAAAATGTATTCCCTTAAAATTTGAGATGATTAATTATAAAATTCATTTGTATTTACTATATCTTTCTACATGATTCTCTAGAGATTCTACAACCTTTCCAAATATAAAAATATCAATATCAGTTAAATTGAAGATTCTAACAAGGTTAGAATTTTAAAAGAGGAGAAGAGGTGCTATTGTAATACAAGAAGAACCAAAATTTATGGAACATTTTACTACCCAAGAGTTACAAGAAAATTATTATGTAGGTTTTCATATATATATATATATTAAAAGGTTTAAAAAAAGGTATAAAAGTTAGAGTTTATCCAAAGTTGTAGAAATTTTCAAATGGGGAAGAGTGCATGTAAACTGTGTGACATATATATATATATATATATATATATATATACTCACCAATCTATATAAGTCAATCATTTATAAATATCCATCATTCTAAGGATAATCATGAATTGCATAATTATGAGTTTATGATTTATTACATAAACAATTACATGTTATTTCATTGGTCAAGCTAATTATTTAGTGATTCTATTGTATAAATATCAGCAACATAGTATTATGGTCAGGTATTTACTAGTTAAAAGGTTCAAGCTTTGTTTCCTATGTATTCATTGTAGTAGAGGAAGTTGTAAGTTTTGTGTTATGCGGATCAATAGTAGTGGAAGTGAATGACTTGCATTTAGTGATGAAAAATCAAAACATTCAAGCTTATTTTCAGTAGTCTAATTTCATGTTCATTAAAAATTAGAACATGTATATCTATAATTAGAACATGTAAGTATTTAGCCATGACATATAGATCCTTATAAATTTATGCTTGAAGATATATTTAAGTTGACTTAATCTCCATTTAGATATTTAGTCATGACTTAAATATATGGTTTAGGAATAATTCCTTAGTTTTCCAACTATGAACTAATTCTTTGGAAGAGGTAGAAGGGTTGAGAGTTGTATGAAAATTATGTTAGACAAAAAATAAAAATAAAATTATATGTAGTGTTATGTGAAGGTCGTGATAATCTATAAGGATTATGCTAAGTTTGTGTACCATGGGAGGTGATACTGTAGACATGATAGCAATATCAGTATGATTGTGACACCATAATACATAGCATTGTCATAGGAGCTTATAATCCAAACTAAGTTGTACTATTATAGAACCACACCTTTATAGATTTTCTAATGTAGCTTGGTTGAGAAAATCACAATAGTTGCACTACTACACAATAGTCTGCTAGTCATACTATCTCCATTATCCTCACTGCTATGACTATAAGCTAATATCACAAGGGAGTGTAATAGTAGAAGGATCTATCTTAGCCCAATGGAAAAAGTAGTTAAAATGGAGGTGTTTTAAATAGTTGAATGAGTTAGGGAGATATTGGAGATAAAAGTGGTTGTCTCATACTGGTTGATCTCGAAAGTGTTGTAGCATTGTGTGATAAGTTTCACAATGTGATAATTGATCACATGAGCTTGTAATATAACATTATGAAAGTTAAATGCAATTGACATTTAAAAGTGTGTTTCATCTTAGTACCCGGTGTTCAATTCTTATGCAGATGTTTACCAATTACTTGCAAATAATTATTGATTCCTTTTATCAATGGTTTGATGCATTATATGTATGTGTGTGTGTGTGTGTGTGTGTGTGTGTCTGTGTCTGTGTGTATGTATGTGTGTGTGTGTGTGTGTGTGTGTATGTATGTATGTATGTATAATACTAATTTTTTGATGCAGATGACGACACTGTCACTTTAAGGAGAGGAGAATGTCACTTACCAATTTTCTCATGTATTAAATAAAATAACAGTTCTTGAAAATAGGAACTAAATGTAAAAAATAAAAAGTAAATAGTTATTTTATGATTGGATAATAACCAAAAGTTATGATGTAAATGTGATAATTCATTACTTTTCAGTATTGGACCCTTACATGCTATTTAAAGATGATTTGTTTGGATTGAAGGGGACATTGGAGGAAGATTAATACAAGGAAGAGAGTGGGGTTATGGGAGAGACCATGTATATGAAGTGTTTTTCCATGTTGGGCACATGTGGGGGTTACCATGTACATGATATTCATGGTGATCTCAATCCCTAGCAAGCCATGGGAAGCAACCACAAGATTTTCCTCTCTATCGGAGTGGGCCAATGTACCCTCCAAGCGACTAATGATCACCCTTGTAACAGATACGTTTTATATCTATAAATACACATTATTGTTATGTGCATCTGTGATATAGCCAAATAAATGATGAAATAGATCTTAAAAGATATTTATTCTATGGCATTGAGTTTATAATTAGTTGTTTCATGCATTTCTTGATTCTTATTTAGAATGGATATATACTTTAAAATATAAATTATTGTTAAAAAATAAAAATACTTTTTCATCAATCATAAAAAGAAACTAAAATTAGAAAAATAGCTTCTGACAGTCAAGCCTACATATGCTTATAGCCGCTATATGAAATTTTTAGTTGAAAGCATCAACAACTTTATTTTCCTTACCCTTAACATGTTTGATTTCAAGATATTATTCACTTAATAACTCTAACCACCTACCATGCCTAAAATTTAGGCTTGGTTGATCAAACATATATTTTAAGCTCATATGATCAATTTGTAACTCAAATATTCACCCGAGCAAGTGATGTCTCCACATCTTCAAGGCATGTACATTGGCATCGAGTTCCAAATCATGAGTTGCATAATTATTTTAATGTATCTTTATCTTTCTGGATTCACAACATATCATGTGGTCTTATTGCATTAGTACTCCTCCTTTCCCTTCAATCCAAGCATTAGTGCATACCTCAAATTCTTTTCCTATATCTACAATCCTCAAATTAGGAGCACTAGTGTATAGTTCCTTTAAAAACTAGAAACCTTATTCAAATTTATTGGACCATAAAAAATTTACATTCTTTTGAGAACTTAACCACAAACCCCGTTGTCACCTAATATGTAGTCTTAGGTGTACCTAAAATGTTAGTTTGGGCATATTTCATGTACCAATGACAATTATAGAGCCCTCCCACTCAAAGTGGTTTTGAACTCTATTAGTTTGGCATCTAGGGTTGTGATGCTCTTCACCCTCAAAATTGATTCACAAACTAAGGATATAATAAAAACATTTTTCTATTTTTCCTAGAAATCTAAGTAAGGAGGTCATAGGTACACCATGTGTACTTGTATGTGTTGGTGCTTGCTTTTGGATGCTTAATACTATAATTTGTGTCTATTTTTTGATACTAGTCTTCACTTTGACAAACAACATGGACCTAGTGTAAAATAATTGTAAGGGTTGAACCCTAAAGGTTGAAGGTGTTAAATCCCTCAATAATAAAATCTCCCCAAGTCTACGAGTGTTTTTCAGTCATTAAATCATAATTGACAAATTCATGTGCATTTGAAATCTAATGTCAAAGTGAAAGTGTTGGAATTAAGAGAATTTCTTTTTACAATCTTAAAGAATTCAAATCATTGTAATCACATCCAAGTGGGGTGCATGATTGGTAGTACCCAACACCCCAAGATTAATGTGACAAAAGAAAGCATCTACAAGTGACTGTGACATAGTGAGTTTTTCAAAAATGGGTAAAGGAAGAAGGCATTTGCAAAATTAATGCATTAGGAAACCCATAAACTACAAGACCCCTTACATGATTCTATCTAGGAAATTGAAAGGTTACATAAACAAAACGTGGTAATGATGGATAAACTAAGAAAAATAAAAGAAGCCCTATCAAATATTGAAGTTCCATGAACATTATGTCAAAAAATTAGAAAAACAAGTAGTATCTCTAAACGATTAGGTTGTTAATATTCACAATCAGATGGATATAAGGATCAATCAAACAAAAATAAGTGAAAAATAACATGAGATGTAAAGAATGCAAATTGAGAACATGAAGCAAGACAAGTCAATGGTTGATTCTTATTATGATACAAATGGCCTAATACAAGCGGTTGATACAGATGCATCAAAACATATGATTGATGAATACTTAACTAGTTATGAGATGGAATTGTTCACATTTATTAACAACTAATTGATGAAATAAAGTTTTGATGATGATGAACCACAAGCAGAAAAATTGCATAACACAAAGAGCTAGAAGTCAATATGAACTTGAATTTTTTCTTTTGTAGTTATGAAATAAAATAATCATGAATGTATGGAAGCAAATCAACATTAATAATCCTACAAAAATAATTGTCAAACCACTGGAAGCATTCAAATTCAATAGGAACATAAAAGGTTTAGGATATCAAAAAGACCTCAACTTTCATTTTCCAAACTTCTCCAAACCAATTCTATATGTAAGTGCCAAATTTCTTGTTGAAGTTTTTTGAATGGGAAAGATTCAATTGTTCAAGAAATTGATGAAGGATTTAATGATGCCCCTAGGGATATTGTCAATAAAGTTGATGAAACAAATATTAATAAGTGAAAATATTGTCATTGAATTGCCCATATAAAGACAAAATGATTTAATCCCCATCCTTGTCTTTATTTTGGGAAGACAAATAATGTCTGACAAATTTCGAAAGAAGATGGCTTAGAAATAAAGAGTTCATTATAGGTGTATGAGCTCTTGGCAGTGTAATTTAAAATCCAATATTTTGCATAAGTCTTACTATTGAGTTTAAACACAGATAAAGACATGTTTGTTAGGATAGGTTTTACTAGAAAATAGTTACAAATGTTTTCGACAAATATTTTCAAAGGATCCAAATGATGATTTTGGGTATGATTGGGGCACATTTGTGGATATCTTATTGAGTTGAAGATCAATTTGACCAAGACTATTACACTCTCTTCTACCTTCAGGGTGGGTACATTAATATTGGATCTATAAATTCAAAGACTTTTCACCTTTCAAATGATAAGGGGGAAAGAAATATTGATGATGAATGTTAGACTTCAAGATTTGAAGTGTACAAGAGTTTTTTAGGATGTACAAGTGTCAACTTATAAGAAAAATATGTTGCAACAATAGATTTTTTATTTCATCACTTTTGATGAATAATTGATGATTTTCCAATTATGCATTTTTTAGGTTTCCACCAATTCTTGTATTTTGTGTGACATCCATTAATTTTTTGAGTTTTATTCGACGCCATGATTGATTTGGTATTTGAGAAATTCCAGTATGACACTTGGATTACTACTCTTGGAATAATTATGGTTCAATGGGATCACACCCATACATTAAAATAGATGATTAGGATGCTTATTGACACTATTTTTGTGTGATTTCTTATAACAATTTTGTGGAAATTTTATCCACTTTGACGGTCTTTGGACATAATAGATGATAGTTAGATCGACCTACATTGTTTCTTGGAATATGATTTGGTTTTAGACATTTTTAGAAACATGTTAGACTTGTAGTTGATTCACTTCTCATGTTTTTCCCATTTTATATTGGAGTAACTTCATACCAGTGAACAATTACATGTGTTTTTCCTCATGTGTTTACACCATGGTATTTTCCAAATTCTATAAGCTTTTAGCTTCCATATTTGGTAATTTTTTAGGTGGATATTCATTGAGGCTCGACCCAATAGTTTCAGATTGAAGACGTAGACATGGTACAAGTTTATGCACTTGTTCTTGTTGCTTTACTGGTATAATTGTTTAGACTTATGCTCGTAGGGGGGTGGGGAGAGGGTGGTTGAGGGTGTGGGGGAGAATTTGTTAACTTATGGATCCCTATACAATCATTAGGTATTATATCACCTCTTTGTAATTTGACATTATAAGATATATATTTATCTTATGTGTCTATTAGATTTAATTTTGCCTCCTACTAACCTTATTTATTAATGAGGTGTCAATGTGAGAGAAAATATAGTTCAAGATGTGGTTACATTGATTGTACTATATATTTGTATCATTGGTGTGAATATGTGTAAAACTACCTTATTCCTTTTCCACCATTTTCTTGTATCTCATTGAATATCAAGTTGTTTGTTATATTCTTTTACATAGAAACACTTCTAAATGATAATATGACAATTTTTTTAAAACAAAAATAAAAGAATTACATATTATTTACAACAAAATATAAACACCTTGTGGTAGTTAGTAGGTCAAATGGTCCATCCCATAGGTGGATTTCCCTAAGTTCATAGATGTTTTCCTAACATGACCTATTTTTTATAAACAAAATTTGTGTTTATGCTTAACTTCATTGTTTACCTTCCAAAACCAAATTAGAACAAAACTTTTCCAACATCAAAATAAACAATCATAAACCATAGAGAAACATGTAAATAAATGCTTATTCGAAGAGTATTTTGAAGGTCATGCCCCTTTCTACATCCAATATGTTTTCTAGCTGAAGGATTCATTTTGGATAATTCTTTGTTCATCACCAGTGTTGGCTAAAGGAAGACTTCAATTTGGATTTTTACCACAAAGATGCACAATTCATCACCAATGTTGAGACAACAACATTTGCACCCACTCTTATAGGTTGGTGACCTAACAAAGTCAATCAAATTGTCCATTCACCACCAAGATGCACAATTACTCACCAATGTTGAGACCGCATCCTTTGCATAGATTCTTTGAGGTTTGCAACTTAACAAAGTCCCTTATCTACATGCTCCATGTGAGAGATGGTACAACAAAAATTTAATCCCTTACACTACATAAATACAAATCCTAATGAACTAATTTTTAACCTCCTATGTGTTGGAGGAATTTACCACCATACACACTCTTTTTGGTCAAATTGGCCTAGTTAAACCACTATCCTAAGTATTATTGACATAAATTGACATCAGTGGAGAATTAATTGACATCATCCAGTCACACCCACCGCTACCTTCAGTCAAGGAGGCTAACTTAGCCTTCTCCTACATTCGGGGAGGCTAACTGGAGCACTCTGGGGGTGATCTGAGTGATATTAATGCACCTAATTGCTAACTGATTGTTACAATCAGTTAACAGGGCAGTGAAGGCACCTCCTTTCATTTAATTGATTATTTAATGATTAATTAATGAACTGGAGTCAACAGGGGCGCCTCCACCAACTTCTGATGTTCAGTTCAACTTTAGTTAACCTCATCGGGGTTCATTGGAGTCATTGAAGTGCTAGCACTTAGTGGTTGGCTTGCTATGACATGTGTCTGATCTCTTTCAGTTGAGGCTCAGTCATTTATTGCACTCTGACTTCCGTTAGGGATCAGTTGAGTCAATTAGGGTTTTTATCAGTGGTTAACTGGAGTGTTGAGTATGGCTTAAATTCAGTTAAGCTAGACTCACTCATTCAATTCGAATGACCTCCTTGAGGATTCGAATTTCTCATTCATTCATGCTTGTAGCATGACATTGTATTGTATTATCATTCTTTCATCTGATTATTTGTTGATTAATATTTGATGAGACTGTTGTTTAGTCCCTAGATCAATGTGCAATATTAATATGGTATCAGAGCTCACGGCGGGGCAAATCTCTATCTCTCAAAGACAATATTTTTGACAGATTTCTGCATGAAATTTGAGCAATAGCTCAAAAATCTAGCACTGCACCAGAATCCAAGGCTTACCACTTAATACCTCAAGTAAAGAACTTGTTGATCAAGCTTGTTTGATTGACTATGCTGGGTGTGATGAAAGCCTAAAATGTGGAGGCTGTCTGACCTTACATTGCCCTTTCTGTTTTGATTTTCAGGTTTTCTACAGGTGAAGCATTCGCTCCAGCAAATCCAGAGGGCCTCCTCAGTAGATATTTTAACTCCATACAATTTCCACTCATGGAAAGGTGATATGGAGATTTAGCTACGCTCCAAAGGACTCTTTAGAGTCACCGTGGACACTGAAGATGAGCCCAGTTCAGCCATAGAAAAATCAAGATTCTTGAACAAGAAGGATGAAGCCTTCGGTTTTTTTATGCCTCTCTATTTCCCGGGATCTTATTTTCCATATTGTGGGATTGAAGACTCCAAAATAAATATGGGACAAATTCGAAACTCTATATGGAAAGCATGATGACTTGAGAGTTTACTAGCTCAAAAATGAATTAATGTCTCTCCAACCCTCCAATTTCGAGACTCTGAATGACTTTTTCACAAAGTTCAAGCATACTGTTTTACTCTTGAAGTAGTGCAAAGTGGAGAAGGAGGATGATCAGCTCATCCTTTCCATACTCTCCAAGCTTGGGGCTGATTATTCAGTTTTTGTTTCTACATTCTGTGCGGGGAAGCTCATAACCCCCGGATGGAAGATGCCTTCATTGAATCCCTAACAAGTGAACATGACAAGCTTGTCCAGATGGGGATCATCATATCTTCCTGTCTTCAAGCCCTCCATGTCTCGGGGCCCAAAGATATTAAGGGTAAAGGAAAGCAACAGAAGAACCTAAAAACTAAATTTGATGCTCCTAAGCCTAGAGTTGAAAATCAACAGCATGATGAGTTTTCCGACTCAAGGAAGAACAAAGGAAAAGGGAACCATGGAAAGGAAAAAGTCAAGTGTTCATATTGTGGGAAGGGATTCCACCCTAAACATGCCTACATGAAGAAGAAGCTTGATGAAGCAACTTCTCTCCTTGAGAGAAATCACATAAATCTTCTGGAGAGCTTTCAGAGGAGAGATCAGCAAGATCGGGAACCACAGCATGAAAAAGTTCATGCCCTCATGGAAAGCACTTTGAAGTCCAAATCACTCTTGATTGATTCTGGAGCTTTGAACCACATGATGGCTAAAAGAGACTCCTTTTCATCCTTGGAGACCAAAAAATCCATCCCCATCCACATGGTAGATGACTCTACCATCATTTCAAAAGGATAAGGTACTGTTGATCTTGAAAAGGATTTTTTTTCAAATGTTTTGTATGTATCGTCTCTGGCATCAAATCTCCTTAGTGTCTATCAGATGACACATATAGGAGTGCCTAAGAGAGTTTCTTTCAGCCCAAATGATGTTGAGATAACAGAAATTGCATCTGGGAAACTCATTGCTAAAGGCCTTGCAAACCATCATGCAAAAGCCTATGAGTTCTCTCACTTTGTTGCGGATGCAAAGCCCACCGTTCTGCTAACTCATGGAAATGAGGTTAGTAGGCTATGGCATGAGAGGTTTGGCCATCTTAATTTCAAATATTTGCAGCAATTACAGAAAAAAATTCATGGTTAAATGCCTCCCGGTCATCAAGGCAACCACAAGAATTCGCAAGGGCTGTGTGATTGGAAAACACCCTAAGCACAAGTTCGATCGGGGGAAGGAAAACCGAGCTACATGCATATTGGGGCTGATACATTCTGATATCAATAGTCTGATGCCTATCACATCCATGAATTGATCAAGGTATCTTTTTACTTTTATTGATGATTTTTCAAGGTACACATGGGTCTTATTTCTCAAAAAGAAGTCTGAAGTATGTGAAAAAATTTCTGAATTGAAGGCCTTGATCGAAAATGCCTCTAGGCTTAAGATCAAGACCTTGAGATCTGATAATGGAGGGGAGTATGTCAGTAATGAGTTCCTACACATATTCTCCCAAATTGGTATTCAGGTCCAACATTCAATTCCCTACACTCCCCAGTAGAACGAAGTAGCGGAAAGGAAGAATCGGTCTCTTAAGGAGATGACCACCTGTATGTTGGAATCCAAGAAGCTTGCTGCAAATTTGTGGGCTGAGGCCATGCATGTTGTAGCATACATTTAGAATAGGGTGCCACACTCATCCATGAAATGGAATACCCCTTTCGAAGCATACTTCGAACACAAGCCAGATGTGTCGAACCTGCGGGTGTTTGGGTCCACTGCATGGGCCCGGATTCCACTTGATAAAAGAACGGCTTTGCAATCGCAAAGCATATAATTTATATTTATTGGGTATCCTGATGAATCTAAAGGTTTCAATATGCTATATATCAATACCAAACAGATCATCATCGAGAGAAGTGTCAAGTTCGATGAGCCTCTTCAAGAGGTGGAACTAGTGAAAGAGAAAACTGTTGAATTTCCTTCCTATTCTACTGAATATTTGGATGATGAAATTGGGGGTGATGACCATGATTTGGATCCTTTTATTTCTGATATCGGTGTGCAGCAATCATCATATTTTGAATCAGAACCTGAAGTGCAAAATCATCTTCCTACATGGGCCCGACAGACACTCTCCTCCGCAGGAGACAACATTGGAAATCTGGATGATCCAAGGAGAACCCGGTCTGATTTCCAAAGAGCAGGTATTGTGCTCTCTTGTCCTAATAATTTGCTGTCCAGAACTTCCTATTTGATGATTATTTCAGATCCAAAATCCTACTATCATGCTCGGAAGGATACGATATGGCAATTTGCCATGGATGAAGAGATGAATTCTCTTCAGAAAAACACTACTTGGGAGCTAGTTTCTCTTCCATCGGGAAGGAAATTGGTTCAATGCAAGTGGGTGTTTCAGACCAAAGTTGATGCTGATGGAAGAACCTACAAATATAATGCAACACTGGTGGCAAAAGGTTTCTCTCAGGTCCAAGGTGTGGACTACCATGAGACCTTTGCACCGGTTGCAAAAATAGACTCCATCCGCCTTGTTTTGGCAATTTCAACATCCAAGCACTGGGAAGTGCATCACATGGATGTTAAGTCAGCCTTTCTACATGGAGATATTCATGAGGAGATATACATGAAGCATCCTAAGGGCTACATCACTGATCCATCTTTGGTTTGCAAGCTAAAGAAGTCACTATATGGGTTAAAACAGGCCCCAAGAGAGTGGTATTCCAGGATGGATTCCTTCCTTCTCTCGCAAAAATTTCAAAGGTGAAGATCAGATCCAAATGTGTATTTATAGTAGTCTCATGGTCATATAATTATTATTTTTTTATATGTCGATGAATTACTGATCACAGGTAGCACAGTTGCCTCCATTTCAGCCATCAAAACTGCTCTCCACAATGCCTTTGAAATGAGTGATTTGGGGCTTCTAAAACAATTTTTGGGGCTCGAAATTGAGCAAAATTATAATGGGATTATGGTCACTCAGTCCAAATACATTTCAGACCTTTTATTCAAGTTTAAAATGGATTAATTTAGGCCTTCACCATTCCCTTTCCTTTCAGGGATCAACCTTGAAGAAGGAAAAAGCACACCTCCCATAGACTGCACTATCTATCAACAGTTGATTGGTAGCTTGTTGTACTTGACACATTCTCAGCCTGATATATGTTATGCCATGAATGCTGTATCAAGATATATGCAACAACCTCATGATATTCATTTGAAGGAACCCAAGAGGATCCTCTAGTATATTCAGGGAACCAAGACCTACAGCATTCACTATGCTGCAGACTCCGAGCTAGAGCTGGTTGGATACACAGATTCTGATTGGGTGGGTGATTCTATTGATCAGAAGTCTACTTCTGGATATGCATTCATGTTTGGTGGTGGCCCCATTTTCTGGTCAAGCAAAAATCAGGCTTCCATAGCACTATCTTCAATAGAGGCCAAGTATCGAGGAGCGACGAATGCTTGCATCCAAGCAATTTGGTTGCAAGGCATTCTTTCAGAGTTTGATCTTGGAAGTACTTTGTCCACTATCCTCTTTTGTGACAATAAAAGTGCTATTAAGATTTCCACAGATCTAGTTACCAGGCAGAGGACCAAGAATGTAGAGATCCACATGCACTATATCAAGGAGCTAGTGCATGACAGGACCATCATTCTGCAATACTGCCAGACTAATGAGCAGATTGCAGACATCTTTACCAAGATATTTTTAGAAAATAATTTCACTTACCTCCGTTCACTATTGGGGGTGAGTTCATCAAGGTGATTCAGACTACTTTCAGTGTTCAGATTGAGGGGGGGGTTCCCACTGGGTTTTCCCTCTTTTCCTCTCTTAGTTTGTTTTGAGCATTGTTTCAATTTCAGCATTGTACAGAGTGACCTATGGCCTTAGTTGTCAGTGCCCTAGCATTTTTATGCATTTGTGTTTTCTAACTCCTCCTGAGTATAGCTTTAGGGGGGGTGTTGGAGACATTTACCATCATACACACTCTTTTTGGTCAAATTGGCCTAGTTAAACCACTATCCTAAGTATTATTGACATAAATTGACATCAATGGAGCATTAATTGACATCATCCAGTCACACCCACGCCTACCTTCAGTCAAGGAGGCTAACTTATCCTTCTCCTACATTCAGGGAGGCTAACTGGAACACTTCGGGGTTGACCTAAGTGATATTAATACACCTAATTGCTAACTGATGGTTACAATTAGTAAACAGGGCAGTGAAGGCACCTCCTTTCATTTAATTGATTATTTAATGATTAATTAATGAATTGGAGTCAACAGGGGTTCCTCCACCAACTTCTGATGTTCAATCCAACTTCAGTTAACCTCATCAGGATTCATTGGAGTCATTGAAGCGCTAGCACTTGGTGTTTGGCTTGCTATGACATGTGTATGATCTCTTTTAGTTGAGACTCAGTCATTTATTGCACTCTAACTTCTGTTAGGGCTCAGTTGAGTCAATTAGGTTTTCTATCAATGCTTAACTGGAGTGTTGACTATGGCTTACATTCAGTTAAGCTAGACTCACTCATTCAATTCGAATGACCTCCTTGAGGATTCGAATTGCTCATTAATTCATGCTTGTAGCATGACATTGTATTGTATTATCATTATTTCATCTGATTATACAGAGCAACTACTCATTCTGTAGACCGATTACACCATTTCATGAGTTATTTGTTGATTAATCTTTGATGAGACTGATTATTAGTCCCTAGATAAATGTGCAAGATTAATACTTTGGTATGATATAAGGCTATCTAATTCTATGCAAAATTACCTCTAGTTGTTGGAATTCAATGTTATAGAAAATTAGAGTTCCCATTGATCCAAAACTCTAATACATTTTTTTAAAATTACGGGTTGATTCAGAATTGGGAAAAACCCCTGCAAGCAGTATTCCACCATATATAAACCTTGGATTATCGTAGAATGTTGCTTATGTCAAAATTTTCTTCCATGTTTTTATCCAATTTTTTGCATAAAAGAATGTATATTTACTACAATATTAGCTTACTACATACAATGCACACAACATACAATTCAATGTGTTTTTTTCTTAACATGTTTTAGTTTCTCTAATTTCACCATCTTTTGAAAAATGCAATCTTGTTACTTTTTTCAACTCGAAAACAAATTGTTTATTTTTATTCATTGAATCAAAGAAAGCATTATGCTTTTACATCATGTGTGATCATTGCATCCATAGAAAAAATGAAAAAATTTGAACAACATATATGCTACATCTAAACAACAAAACCATCCTCAAAACTAATGGGATCAACAGAGATAATAGCATGCCCTAAGGGCTCTATCTAGTTGGAAGATCATCGAGTCCTAATATCACTTCTTATAAACAAAACTATTATGTGAGTATGCATATCTCTAATAGACCATGCACTCATAAAAAAACAACAGATTGTCATCTACTGGAGGATGAGAATAATGGAGTTGGATACAAGAGTGTCTCACTATATTCTTTAATAAAAAAAGTGTGCCTTCAAGGCTTTCCAAGCTCTTTTGGATAAGATGTCTTCCTCATGGTTAAATTATTTAAAGATATGTTTGATGGAAAAATAATTGAATTTCCCTGTGAGGGACATGATTCTCTTACACCAGTTCTCTAATACCAAATTTTGCAAAGAAGAAATTCCATTTTAATGATTGATGATAACACTTGAATCTCCATACACCTGCATGGAATCAACACCAATGCGTGAAGAGAAATATAAAACACCCCATAAGGTCAAGATCTCTGCATGAATGTTGGTCCCAAGACCACATCCATGCCTTAATCTATAGCTCTAAGATGAGCTATATTGAAGGTACATCCCCCCACCACTTTTTCCATTTTGAGTTGCACCATCAAAAAATCCAACCATAGTCATCAATAGCATGGGTGGATCAATGATTGATCTCTAATTTTTGCATTTTGTGCCTTATTCTTTGTATAATCCCAAAATTTTGTTGGTGACAACTAAAGGATTCTGAACTTTGTCTTAAAAAAATTTGGCATTCCTAAAACGCCAAATTCCCCAATGCAAAAATCTCTAGCAGCATTCTATGACTATTGTTTTTCACAACCCAAACAATAAGGTTTTCTTCAATAGACAAGGTGCCCCATTTTATCATGAATTTATAGATATTCACAAACTTCCTTCCAAATCCTTTTTCCAAAGGAACATTACACAAACAAGTGTTGTACAGACTCATCATTTGCAAGACATAAAAAACAACAATTGGGGCTATACCAACCTCTTCTAAAGATGTTTTCCCAAGATAGAATACATTTTTCCAGAACTAACGAAAAAAAAAACATTTGATTTTATATGGAATATTCCATTTCCATAGCTTTTTATACCAACACTTGCTATCAATTTCTTGTTCTTCATGTGCAATGGCCTCATAAGAAGATTGTGATGTAACCTTACTATTAGGATTATAATCCTCCCTTGTCCAATTTGGTCATTTATGTCTAAATCAGGAGTCATGTCTAAATCAGGAGTCCTTTTAGTCTATTTTTAGTCACTAGCACCATTGGGTCCAGTTGACCTAATTGGGGGCACATGTACCAATTACTAAAGTGTGGGGAATGCTAATTGAGGTCAAATTCCACTGATTTCACTTGCATGCATCAGTTTAGGAGCCTCCTAGATCAATCCCTATGAATTAGGAACCACTAGGAGTGCCGATACCAACCTCCATTAGTTGAGTTTAGTTGGTGACTAGTCAAGCTCAGTTAGCAGCCAGTTACATTCAATTCTAGCCTGATACTCTTAGTTATACTCAGTTAGTGCTACTCAGTTAGTGCTAGGTTTGCATGGATGCATGCAAGTGAGGCGCATTTTCTCACCTAACTCAGTCAGTTAGACTAGTTAACACTAAATTAGACACTTGAGTTGTGATTTTGAACTCTGATGAACTCCGATAATTATTTAGACAAGGTCAGTTAATTATTCAGTCAAGTAGAGTCAAACCAATTTGAATTTCCTCACATGGATTCTAATTGCATGTGGCTATTTAGCCATTGTACTTCATTGTAATTAATTATCTAATTACTTTTGATTAATGAAAGCATTCGCAGTTGCAAGCCATTTTTGCACTGTTTCATTCTTCAATTTCTAAGTAAAATTGTGTGATCTATTATGTGAGTTGTGTGTTGATCCATAGTTCTATGTGCTCAATTTAATATGGTATCAAAGCCTCGATAGGACAAGGCACTTCTCCTACTATAGATTCATACTTGGATCAAAAAAACAATTGAGCAAAATTGCTCCTTCCAATATTGCACTAGAAGCAGATAAGTTACCACTTAATATCCCAAGTTAAGGAATTGTTGATCAAGCTTGCTTGATCAACTATGTTGGGTGTGAAGGAAATTCCAAAAGTGCAAGATGTTGACCTTACTTTGTTTGTTTGATTGTGTGATTTACAGGTTTATCAGTCTCCTTCACTGCATTCGCTACAACAGCTTAGTCCTCTTCTTTGCATTCTAAATGGCCCCTCCAATGGAGCTTATCACTCCTTTCAACTACCACCAGGGGAAGGAGGACATGGAGATGCAGCTACACTCCAAAATACTCTTCAGACTCATAATGGAGACAGAGGCAGAGCCAATTCATTATGTTGACAAAGAAAAGTACTAGAATAGGCTTGATGAAGAACATGAATGCTTGTGCCTCTGAATCTATCGAGATATTCTCTTCCACATCAATGGATTGAAGACTCCCAAGCAGTTTTGGGACAATATTTCTTCCTTATTTGAGAAGTAAGATGACCTGAGGATCTATCAAATAAAGAATGGGCCTATTTCTATTCATCCAGCCAATTTCAAAACACTAAATGACTTCTTCACCAAATTCAAGAATCTAGTGTTCCAGTTGAAGCTATGCAAGATTGAGAAGGAGTACGATCAACTTATCCTTTCCATTCTCTCAAAAATTGGTGCAGACTACTTAGTCTTTGCATCAACATTTCATTCAGTGAAGCTCAGTACTCCAAATCAGAGGATGCCTACTCTTAACTTCTTCATTGAATCTCTCACCCGGGAGCATGACAAGTTGATCCAAATCAAGATCATTCAATCTTCCAAAGATCATGCACTGGTTGCTGGAAGACCTAAGGTAGCAAATGATAAAGGGAAGAAAAAGGATGAGTCACATGTGGAGAAAGAGTAGTCAAATGAGCCTTCAGGTTCGAAGAGAAGTAAGAATAATGGCAAAGGAAAGACACTATGTTCTTACTGTGGAAGGGGCTTTCATCCAGAAAGCTCCTGTATGTGAAGAACAATTGATGAGATGGCTCTTCTTTTGAAGCAACATAACATTACTATACCTGCTAGAGAAAGGAAGGCTGACCATAGAGAAGAAATTGAAGAACATTAAGAGGCATGCCATGCACTAAAGGCTAGCTGCTCAATAGCACATGCCTTCCTCATTGATTCTGGAGCTTCCAATCATATGGTTACATCCAAAGAATCATTCTCTTCCTTATAGTATTTTGATGGTCCTAGTATTCAAATGGGAAACAATAGTCAAATTCAAGCCAAAGGGAAGGGTTCTATCAATATTGAACATAGAAAGTTCAAATATGTGCTTTATGTGCCCTCCTTAGCTGCAAATATGTTATATGCATACCAGATGACTCATACTGGCTCTCCAAAGTGAGTAATATTTGGTCCTGACTCAGTGGAGATCACAGATATCTCTACTAGGAACATCATAGTGAAGGGTGCTACAAATCATGCCTCCAAGGCATACGAGTTCTCACACTTCATGCCATTTTCAAAACTAGTGCACTCTCAGCAACCACTTGGAAGGGAAGGTAAAAACATTCCATCTACTTATTTTATAGTTTCCACTAGTATTGCATAACCAGCTGTATCAATTTATGATATTGATATTGAGGGTGATTCAGATCCAGATCCATTCCCTACTCCCAAGCGAGAATCTAGGAAGATGACTAAAAATCCATCTAACACTCAGAAGACAAAGAACCTTGCAATATGTCATGCAATCTTACCTCCTTCAGAGAGATGCAACAAACTCCCTATAAGATGCTACAAGGCAAGGGTTGATCAGTCACACTACATTCAGAAGAATAGAGTGGATCATACACCTCTTCATCTAGAAAGACGCAAAGGTTACATTCCTCCTTCCTTCCATCATCATTTTGGGAGAAGATGGAGAAGTCACATGCTAGGCCCTAGGATACATGCAGAACATCATGCATGTTGCATGCAAAACATCATGCATGTTGCTGCACTACATCACAAAGATTGCAACAACATATTTTCAAGTTTTTCAAAATTGAATCCTGATTCTACCTGCTTAGTTAGAGGGGGGGATTTTTTCCCTTGTGTTTTTTTCCCCGGCTCCTTGTATTGAGCAGTTACTTTACTTGTTGTAATGGGTGACCTATGGTCTTAGTTTCTAGGGCCCATAAATTGTCCAAGTTAGCATTGAGGGGGGGAGTTAGGATTATAATCCTCCCTTGTCCAATTTGGTCATTTATGTCTAAATCAGGATTCATGTCTATATCAAGAGTCCTTTCAGTCTATTTTTAGTCACTAGCACCATTGGGTCCACTTGGCCTAATTGGGGCACATGTACCAGTTACTAAAGTGTGGGGAGCTCTAATTGAGGCCAACTTCCACTGATTGCACTTGCATGCATCAGTTTAGGAGTCTCCTAGATCAATACCTACAAATTAGGAGCCACTGGGAGTGCTGATACCAACCTCCATTAGTTGAGTTTAGTTGGTGACTAGTCAAGCTCAGTTAGGAGTCAATTACATTCAGTTGTAGCCTATTACAATCAGTTCTACTCAATTAGCGCTAGGTTTGCATGGCTGCATGCAAATGAGGCGCATTTACTCACCTACCTCATTTAGTTATACTAGTTAACACTGAATTAGACACTTGAGTTGTGATTTTGAACTCCGATGAACTCCAATAATGATTTAGACAAGGTCAGTTAACCATTCAGTAAAGTAGAGTCAAACCAATTAGAATTTCCTCACATGGATTCGAATTGCATGTGGCTATTCATCCATTGTACTTCATTGTAATTAATTATCTAATTACTTTTGATTAATGAAAGCATTCACAGTTGCAAGACATTTTTGCACTGTTTCATTCTTCAATTTCTGAGTAAAATTGTGTGATCTATTATGTGAGTTGTGTGTTGATCCATAGATCTATGTGCTCAATTTAATACTTAAAATTTGATTTATTCCAAGTCCAAATATAGGAATCATTGTCCTAGGACAATTTTATTCCAACTCTATTAAGCTTTGAGATATAGCCATTCCATTCATCTTCCCAATGTCCTGCAAGCCCAAGATCATTGGCCTGTAACCAATTAGAGTAATTTTTTCTCAACCACTTAGGTCTTCTAATCTACTCCAAGGTGTGAAATCCAAACTCTGCCAAATAATCAATAATGAATAGTGATAGAGTATATGAATCATCACCACATATATATAGATCAATACCAATGAGAACAATCTTGCCATTTCCTATATGCTAATCAAGCCAACAACTATCCCAAGGAAAGGCTTTGGCAAAACGTTGCCAAAAATTTTATGCCCTGCCAACAAAAAAGTTTGGACTTCTGATCCAACCTGCCACATATTTTCCTTTTAAATATTTATCTCTAATGACATCACTCCTTAATCTATTTCCAAAAATATCATGCCAAAAGCTCTTCATACTAAGTGCTAGATGAAACCAAAATAGATTTTTACACCCCACCCCTCCATGTGCTTTGGAAGTGATATTTTCTCCCACTGAGACAAATGCATCTTTTCCTTCTTCCCTAAACCATACCAGATGAAATTAATCATTTTTTGTTTGACAGTGTGAATAATTGAAACATGAATCTTTACCAATGACAACAAGTATACAGGAATTCCCACTAAAACTGAGTTGACAAAAGTTATTTTACCTCCCAAAGAAAGAGTCTTATAGCACCAATTTCCATTTCTTTGTTCAACTTTTTTAACTAACCACATCCATTCATATTTCATATAGTTATTGGTTTTCAAATGGTAACCAAGGTACTTGAACCCTTTCTCAATTGGATCTAACCTGAAAGGGAACAAGCTATAAATCTAAGCAAATATTGAATCATTAATCGCATTTCTAAGGAAACTAGACTTGCTAAAGTTGACTTCCATACCATAAGTTGTAAAAAAAGTTGTAATGATCTCAGAGAAGAAAGAATAGCCTTCCATAAACCATTACCAAATAGTACAATATCATCAACAAAAAGTAAAGTAAATGGGTGTAAATTGATGTGTTGCAAGTTTTGTAATTGGGGGTTTACTAGCCCTTTTTGCATCCCCTATGAGTTTGTTGAGCCACTCAATGGCAAGTAAGAAGAGTATAGGTTATAGGGGGAATCCTTTCTTGAGTCTTGTGGATCCCTTGAAAAATTTTGTAGGAGTCCCATTCACAAGCACAACATAACAAACATAACAGACACGTGCCATTATCCACTCCGTGACACTTTAAAGGAAGACTAATCTGCAACAAGATCAATCTCAGGAAGACCCAATTCACTCTATTAGAGGCCCTATGTTATACCCAAATCCTATCACCAACATGTGATGAGATCCTTAACACCTATGTTTACCCTAAATCCCAAACTTGGAGTGGAAAACATGCTCTAGATGTCAATGCTACATAAAAAACCCTAGCACAGCTTTTTCCCTTTAGCTAATGAGTGGCACCTTGTTCAGCACCGCCTGAGTCCCGTTATTGAAAAGCAGTGCCACCGCGTATATGCTTTGTTCTTGAAGTGGTTCTTACCCTTCACTGCTCTTTCATAAAGGAACATAAGCGGTACCCTTGGTAAAAATGGGAAAAAAAAGAGGATTATCAAGCCTTCTAGAACATGAGCCTTGTGTCCTCCCTCATCCCTATCAATCTGGGTTGGTTGGAGTCAAGATCCCTCTTGGTAGGATCTTATGGCCAGCTCACCCACAATTCTCTCAACTATCCCTATCCATTGAGCCCTATAAATACAAGCTCATGTCCCATAATTGAAAAAAGAGAAATGAATGGTAATGTTATGATGTTGAATTGACTATCTAGCCCAATCCATTGGAAATCACAAAAGAGCAAGTTGGAGCTATCAGGGATGGGGTGTTTGTCTTGTGGAGGATTTTGTCAACACTAAGGCAATGGTTGTAAGCTTCTTCATTCATTTCTTAATGCAAAGCTGATTTCCGTCCCACATATCTGTTGTACTGATCTCACATGTATATGTTACTGGATTCCTTAGTCACTAGTATGGATGTGTGAATAATGTTCTGGTAGCTTTGATGTTATTGTTTGTTTGACATGTTCTGTAGGTACAAAGGTTCATCATTAAAGCATTATTCCAGGTATTTACAATATTCAGGGAAGGTTTTCACCCTTTGTCATTCACTTATTTGTTCTGGATCTGAACCATTCATACCAGAGGAACAGCTTCTATTCGCAAAAGGTGCAATATTCCTGACAACAAATATGGCGACCATATTGGGGAGCAAAGCAAATTTTAGTTGATTTGATCTTCCTCAGTCCTTGAACACTTGTCCGAATCCAGGCTCCAATCTGTAACTCTCTTTAGTCAGATCTGCCATCTGACTTAGTGAAGTTTGGTTTGAAACTTTCAAATCTATTCAGATCTGAACTACTGTGACTTTCTATGCTCTGTTTTATTGTCAATTCATCAGTCTTTACCTTGATTTGAGAAATTTTTAACTTGAAATCTCGTTCTCTTTGTTTTCTAGATTTATTCAGGGAACTGCGCATGTGTTGTAGGAAATAAGCGGTGCCACCACCTAAACCCTGTTAGCCATAAGTGGTACCACAGCCTGAGTGCAGTGATCCAGAAGTGGTGCTCTCCTAGAACCGCTCTTTCAAATACCCCTCCAACACGGTGCCAGGCAGGCCTTGTTCCAGAACTTGATTTTTTGTGATTTTTTGCAAAAGTAGGGTTTTGCTTGCTTTCATCCCTGCACTGTCAGGATTGTTTGTTTGAATCTGAATGCTCATGGTTGAAACTTTTATGGTGAAAATTTGTTTGGTTGAAAATCTAGGTTAGGATTGTTGATTATTCGTTTGCTTTCATGCTTGTTGGTTGTGATTCTGAAAGGAATTGTTGAAATTTTAGGTTTTAGTTAGATCTATTTTTGTTTCATTTATAAATACTGAAAGAAAAACCACTTGATTATCATCTTGATTTCATTTTTTCCATAGAGGACTTCTTTTTGCATTTAAAAAGAAAAAAAATTGTTGAGATTACGTCATTATTATTACTGAGCATAGAGCACTGGATCTCTGATTAGCCTCACAAGCTTTCAGGTTCCCTTTGTTCTTTTGTCTCTCTTGCATTAGTACTATCTCATCAAAAGAAAAATTAGTGTAGTTTTAAGTTAGATCTATCTATGTTTAAAAGAAAAATCAAAAAAATAGATTGCATATGCATGTAGAGTGCTTGTTGTTTTTCTTTTAGGAAAAGAGACTCTTACCCATCTGATTGCTTTCAAAAAGAAAAATGAGTTTGGAATGTGTTGCTTATCTTTGGATTTGATTTGTTCAAATTAGTTGTTTGGGAATTTTTGGTGTTCAAAATGAAAAGAAAATACTCTCTCTCCCTCCCGTAAGTAGGCATACCTCGAACGGTAAAGTGAAATATTTGCATCTACATATCTGCATGGTTTTACTTTTTCTATCAAAATTCCAACCATTCACCTAACCGTTGACTTTAAAATTAACGGTAGTTATAGGCTTAAAATTTACATAGAAATTTGAGTGATAGGCTAGAGACGTGTTCAGGCGTCATTAAGCGTAGGAGTTATTGTTACTCGTTCGCACTACATCCCAGGACTCACGCGATTCTTCCACGTACCGTCGGTATATCGAATAGCCTTTCACGTACCCTTGAGGTATATAGAAAGGTGCTTCATGTACTTGATTGTATATAGGAAGGCCCCTTGTGAATGGTTGTGCATTAGACAGCACTACTACTGATTTGAGCTCCCACGTACCTTGCGTATATCGGGAGACCCCACTAGGATACCTTATCTATCTAAGAAAATCCCTTTGGTCATCTTGCTTGGTGCCATACATCGAAAACAGCATTCAAGGAGATTAATACGCACGTACCCTTGTGGTATATCGCAAGTGGCACCTTCTTGATAATCCTGGTGAGAGACCAAACTATCTAAACTCCTCCTGTCATTTAAGTTTACTTGTTTGGCCTGTAGCTTGAGTAAGGGAATTTTTAGTGTGTTTTTTCTAGTTTTGAAACCCTAGGTTAGATAGGAACTGTACAAACTGGCTAAATTAAGACAGTCCAAAAGAGTACGGGGCTTACCACATGATTTTACTCCTATTTTGGGAGAAGATCCTATGGAAGCTATCAACCAAGGAGCTGCTACCAACTCCCAAGCAGGAGAAAATGTGGTTGTAGAAAGCAGAGATCCATATCCTTCGCACGGTCCTCCCTTGGCTCAACAACCTGCTAGGGGTAATATTTCATTCCATTCTCCCATAGAAGGCCATGTTGATGATATTACCCATCCATATTATGGTCCCAATGCTCCGTGTTGGGATACCTCTATGGGATAGGCCATTGCTTGGTTTGGAACTTGTCCAACCTCTTCTAAAGAAATTTCACCAAATGAAGAAGAACATAGACAATACCAGGCAGCTATTCTCCATGTAAGAGAACTTGAGAAGAAAATAGATAACATATTTGGTACACCACCACCTCGCTCAATAGTTTTTCCTTGTAATACGGACCCTTAGCCTGTGGGATATCACTCACTTACTGATTCTATGAAACCCATTGTGTTAATGTATTTGTAACTTTGGAATGTATTCATCTATATATCTTCTGTATTATACCCCAATGTTTATTCCAGGATGTGTCTGTAATGTATTTGAGTCATGTCATGCCCCGATGTTCCTATCGAGAGGTTCTATAATGTAAACAAGTCATGCCAAGTCATTGTGGGTAACCCTCCTATTGGTCAAGGGTTAAAGTGCCCACAGTTGTGAGGCCCTAGGGTTATTACACTATCCTAGAGAAGTCGGACCTAGGCGATTTATTGTAAGTCAGGGAAATAGTCCCCACCATTGTGTTAAGGATAACCCTCCTTGTTGTTCGGAGGAGGAAAAGTCCCCACAAGTTGTGGGGAACTAGGGTTATTAGACAATCCTAGAGATGTCGGCTCTAGTAAGTAATTGTTAAGTGAGGCCGACATGTTGGAGTGGACATTAAGTGAATGAAAGAATATAAATAGGGAGTGAGCCTCTCTATTTATCACACACACACTCACTCATTGGGGCACATGAGTGAGAGAGAAGTTGTTGGGATCAGAGAGAGAGACTACTGCTGTCGGGAGATCATCTTTATGTTTTCGGGTTTTACTTTTGATGTTGATTCTATCTCTAAGGAAGTTGCGGGGTTTTCTCCTTTATGGTTTCCCTGAGGAAAATTCTTTGTGTCTCTTGTCTCTTTTGTTTTATTGTTGTGCATGTTATTCTCTCAGTTAAAAGATCCTAAGATCATAATGCTAGCTTTAATGATAAAAATCTAACATGGTATCAAAGCTAACATGAGAAGAAGACATTATGCAGCTACAGAAGCTAGGGCTTCTTAATTTTTGGGTCTCTCTCCACAATCCATCAGCAAAAGTATGCTAGGCTAACTCTCCATTGAAGGGCACGTCTTTCTATCGAAGCGAAATTTGATTCTGAGCAATTTCAAATTTTGGTGCAGGAAATTAGGGCTTCTTACAGAAGAGGAATTTTTTAGTGATCCTGGCATAGGATTGCTCTCCTCATCAAAATAGAATTTTAGAGACCTGGGTCAATATTTTTGGTCGGGTGAAACTCCGGGAAAGTCAAACTTGTAGTAGTAAAAGAAGAAGTGGAGAATGCAGAAGTGGTGATAGCCACCTTGAATGGCCTCCCAAAATCATGGGATTCATTCATACGAGGAATGTGTGCCAAAAGGAAGTGATTACTTTCAGCAGACTCTGGGAAGAAGAAGAAGCTCGACTCATAATAAGAGAAGAGAAGATGGGAGCAACTAAAGGTCAAGCTCTCACCATCCAAAGAAGATCCCTCAAGCGATGAGGAATATGAAGAACTCAACTATTGAAGAACCTCTTATCCATCTTAGCATTTGGATAAGAAACGATGATATTATGAATGAAGAAGAAAAAGAAGTTGAAGGCTCAAGAAGGAGTCTACCCATGAAACAAATAAAGATAAGTATTCAATTGCCATTTCATGATATTGTTTTTTATTATGCATTTGTTTATATTCAGTTGATGTATTATTCATGATTGCATTAATGATAGTATACTACTAATATGCATGTGATGGGTAAGTAGCTCATGGTGCTATACAACTCTCCATTGCTACTTATCTAGAATGAAACCACTTTGCTGACATATTGGATTAGTGCACAATCTCAATGTTGTCTTGGTGGAGATGGAAGGCATCTAGAAAATTTCCGTGAGATATGGATGAATGTTGTATTGGCTAAAATAATTGCATGATCATATATTTATGCATAAGAATTTGCCATTATGAATATGACTTATGAAATTTTTTAACCATACAGCTAATGCATTTGACTTGTAGGAAAGATCGTGTAAAATCGCCTACAAGCAAAGAAGGATGAGACTTGTTCCAAAGAACAAGTAACAACGGTTCAAGATGAAGAATAATATGATGAATGCAGCGACATCATTGATGCAAAACCTTCTAGCCATGAAGAAGTAACAAAGAAGAAAGGGAAGACCAGTTCAAGAAGAATGATGTCTAGGGTGCAATATCGATACATGAAGGGAAGTTCGTAGTTCCATCATGCAGTAGATGGAAACATCGTGGGATACTAGGAAAGATTCGTAGCACGAGGCTTCTCACGAAAAGAAGGCATAGACTATGAAGAGACATTTGCAGCCACTGGAAGTGAAGTCACATGACAAGCATAATCATGTGTGCAAATGAAAGAAGGCCTTGTACGAGTTCAGAAGACACCCATGGGATAACACATACATGATGAGCTTGATGAAGAGCTTAACATTTGCTATAGGGTTGAAGATGAAAGCTTATAGAGGATGACAAGCTCATAGATGAATGCGAGAAGAAATTTTGAAAAAGTTCAAATTAGAGGATCTTGGTATCCAGTGATTTTAGATGGATACATAGAATATTAGTAGCAGAGGAAGCTACTTGTCACTCCGGTACAGAATGTTTCAGTGCATAGAGTACGAAAGACAGAGGGAGTATGATGCTTCATAGGGAGTGACTACAGAAGATCCTAAGATTTGACATGGTACGAAAGGATGGATAGATTACTGATGACTCTAGGCTTTACTAAGAGTAAAGCGGATTCCAACCTTTGCTTCAAGGTTGAAGGCGGAATACCAGTGATGCTCCTATGATGTGTCAATGCACTATTTTTCTAGGCATGGAGGTGTGGCAGAATGCGAATGGAATCTTCCTTGGATAAGGGAAGTATGCCATAGAGATCCTGAAGAGGTTCGGGATGATGGACTGCAAGTCCATAACCACACCTATGGCATCGAACCTGAAGCTATTGAGTGATGCTTCATTAGAAGTGGTTGATGCTACAATGTATCATCAGATGATTGGGTCCCCGATGTACCTGATGAACACGAGACCAAATATTTGCTTTGCTGTGAACACCTTGATCCAGTTCCTGACAGATCCGAGACATGTTCACTTGATTGCTGCAAAGCATATTCTGAGGTACCTGAGGAGTACAGTTGATTATAGGCTCAAGTATGAGGCGAATCAGAAGATTAACCTGGAGGGTTATGTTGATTTAGATTGGGTAGGCAGTGACATCGATAGGAAGAGCACTTCAGGGTGTTGCTTTAGTATGGGATCAGGTGTGATCTCTTGGTTTAGCAGGAACCAAACTTGTGTGGCACTGAGTACAGCTGAAGTAGAGTATGTCGCAGCTTGTTCCGCTAGTTGTGAAGCAGTATGGCTAAGGAAGCTACTTTCTGATTTATTTGATATCTAGTTGGATGCTACTTGTATACAATGTGACAACTAGAGTTGTGTGAAGTTGTCAGAGAACCTGGTGTTCCATGAGAACGCGAAGCATATCGAGATCAAGTATCACTATATCAAGGATATGGTGCAGAGAGGGGGAGTGAAGCTCCAGTATGTTGCGATGGACGAACAGATAGCTGATGTGTTGACAAAGCCATTAGCTAGAGTGAAGTTTGAATACTTCAGGAAGAAGCTTGGTGTTCTCAAGATCGAGGTTCCCTCCAAAGGGAAGTGATGAGTCTGTGAGCCATTCTGACATGGTGAGAGGATTGGTTCCTTCCATGGTCAGATTTAAGGGCTGAGCCATTTTGTCATGGTGAGAGGATTGGTTCCTTCCATGTTAGATATGAGTGTTGAGCCATTCTGATATGACTGTAGGATTGGTTCCTACATGATCAGATATAAGGGCTATTGCCATTCTTTGAATGGAGGTGCATGGTCAGTTACTAGGAATACTCGGTCTACGACTGAGGGCCATTCTGATATGACTGTGAGATGTGTTCTCACATGATTAGATATGAGTGCATGGCCATTCTAATGTGATTGAGGGATGTGTTCCCACTTGATCATATATAAGGGATGTTGTCATTCTTTGAATGGAGGCACCTGGTCAATTACCAGGAATCCTCAGACTGGTACTGGGAGCCATTCTGATGTGACTGTGGGATTCGTTCCCACATGATCAGATGTAAGTGCATAGCCTTTCCACGGATGATAGTAGGTGTGTCCTATCATGCTGGTGGATGTGAGTGATGGCCTTTCCACAGATGATAGTAGGTGTGTCCTATCATGCTGGTGGATGTGAGTGTTGCGCCTTTTCACAAATGGTAGTAGGTGTGTCCTACCATGCTAGTGATTGTAAGTTCTATGCCTTTCCATAGATGGTAGCAGGTGTGTCCTACCATGCTAGTGGATGTGAGTGATGTGCCTTTCCACAGATGATAGTAGTTGTGTCCTATCATGCTGGTGGTTGTAAGTGCTAATCCTTTTCATAGATGATAGTAGTGTGTCCTATCATGCTGTGAATGTGAGTGTTGTGCCTCTTCACAGATGATAGTAGGTGTGTCCTATCATGCTAGTGAATGTAAGAGCTGGGCCTTTCTGACATGACTGGATTGGTTCCTATCATGGTCAGATGTGAGTGTTGGGCATGCCTTTCTGACATGGTGTTGGATGTGTTCCTCTCATGGTCATATGTAAGTGCTGGGCGGGCCATTCTGACTTAGGGTTAGATATAAGCGCTGAAGAAGAACTACATGGAGGCTAGGCCTACAAATGGTGTGAAAAAGGGTTGGCTCTGCAGAACTTCATGTGACGAGAAGAATCATGAGATAGCACCCGTGATGATGATCTAGTAGTGATGATCCAGATCTAGTGATGATGATCCAAATCCGGTGATGATCCAGCTCCAGTGATGATGATCCAGATCCAGTGATGATGATCCAAATCCAGTGATGATGATCCAGATTGAGTGACGATCTAGATCCAGTGATGATGATCTAGATTGAGTGATGATCCAGATCCAGATGAAGATGACTTGAAGATGATACAGAGAAGAAGACTTGTGCTGATAAATTGTGTCGAGAGAATACCTTCCTAGTTAAGAGGGAGTGTTAATGTATTTGTAACTTCGGAATGTATTCATCTATATATCTTATGTATTGTTCCCTGAAGTTTATTCCAGGATGTGTCTGTAATGTATTTGAGCCATGTCATGCATCGATGTTCCTATCGAGAGGTTCTATAATGTAAACAATTCATGTCAAGTCGTTGTGGGTAACCCTCCTATTGGTCAAGGGTTAAAGTCCCCACTGTTGTGGGGCCCTGGGGTTATTAGACTATCCTAGAGAAGTTGGCCCTAGGTGATTTATTGTAAGTCGGGGCAATAGTCCCCACCATTTTGTTAAGGATAACCCTCCTTGTTGGTCGGAGCAGGCAAAGTCCCCACAAGTTGTGGGGCACTAGGGTTATTAGGCACTCCTAGAGATGTGGGCTCTAGTAAGTAATTGTTAAGTGAGGCTGACATGTTGGAGTGGACATTAAGTGAATGAAAGAATATAAATAGAGAGTGAGCCTCTCTATTTATCACACACACACTCACTCATTGGGGTGCATGAGTGAGAGAGAATTTGTTGGGATCAGAGAGAGAGACTACTGCTATCGGGAGATCATCTTTATGTTTTTGGGTTTTACTTTTGTGTTGATTCTATCTCTGAGGAAGTTGCGGGTTTTTATCCTTTATGGTTTCCCCAAGGAAAAGTCTTTGTGTCTCTTGTCTCTTGTGTTTTATTGTTGTGCATGTTATTCTCTCAGTTAAAAGATCCTAAGATCATAATGCTAGCTTGAATGATAAAAATATAACACATTGAACCTATTCTAGATCGCGTTGTGACTCCGCATAATCCAGGTCAAACTACCAACCCCACCACCTCCCATATTATGTTTGTTCCAAATCCTCTTGGGTCTTCCACACCTAGGGAACAACATTCAATTCATGTTTCATCAATACCTTCTAGCGCCGAGGGGCAACCCCCAGCATGACCTACGTTACCTGCCACTGGAATTGTAGCTAGTAATGGACAGACCTCTAGTATAGAACAATCTACAGTCTATGTCCCTCCTACCCATACGAATGTGGTTAACCCCCCATCCAGTTCAGGTCAACCCTTGGGGGCACAACCTGTAAGCAATCAAACCTCTTGGGGGTATGGTTACACAACAAATCAAGTACCTATAGGAAATATCAATTACCAACCCACGCCTACAGGAATGCCTTATGCTAGAATTCCATATCCTAGTAATACTTTCACTCCATGGGGGAAACTTAACTGGTCCTACATGCTAGCTATGGGAGGGATACCTATACATACTGCGGGGGGTGCCGGAGGACTACCTTACGAAGGTCCTCCCTTTAGGGGGACTAATGGTCCTAAAGGGCCTGGTGGATTTCCTCCTTATGGTCCTAACGGTCCTGGTGGTCCTGGGGGGCCTGGTGGCCTTCCTCTTAATGGTCCCGGAGGGTCTGGTGGCCTTCCTCCTAGTGGTTTCGTAGGCTCTGGAGGTTTACCTCCCAGGGGTCCTGGAGGGTCCGATGGTCCTCCTCCTAGTGGCCTAGGTGGTCCTGGTGGTCCCAGCAGTCCTGGTGGTCTCGGAGGCCCTGGTGGTCCTCCTCCTGGAGGCTCCGGCAGTCCTAACGGTCCCAATCCTAGAAATCAACCCCCTGCGGGTGGATCTTTCAGCAGTTCTTCATCACAACAACCATTTCAACAACCTACCTATCAGTCTACTTATGATCCTATGGGTACTTATATTCCCTATCAATACTACCAGTACGTACAACCAAATCGCAACAACAACTGATAGACCACGTATCTAATCAGGGAAATTCTAGTTCTTCAGAGGAAATTCGCATGATGTCCTCGGACACTTTTAATTTGTAAACTCGAAGTCAGAGTTATGAAAAACCCACAGACAAGAAAGAATACAATTCTTCTTTAGGAAAATCTCCCTCTACTGGTTCTCCCGAGTCCTCGTCTACTGGTCTCCTAACCATCGAGAAACCTAATCTTGACATGGTTTTGCGTCCACCCAAGAGTACTCTTAGGAAGACTATTTTTAACCCTAATTCCCGAGCTGCCTAGTTTTATAATGTAGTTGAAGATCTGGCTTGGGCACCATGTGCAATGTCTACCTTGGAAGTACTCCAAAGTTGTCCAATGCAACGCAAAAACTTGTTAACCGCGTTAGGAGCTTTAGACCCGGACTACACTAATTTGATTCATTTTAATGTTGAGAACTATAAGTCTAGACTACCTCACAAACTTGCTTTCCAAATCATAATGAAAGTAGTTGGAAAGAAGGTCTTTAGAACTATCTTAAACGAAGGAGATTCAACTTCGGTTTTGTCCCTGTCTTGTTGGAAAGCTATTGGCTCTCTCGAGCTTGTAACATCACCAATGACTCTAAAAGCCTTTGATGGATAAAGTTTCCAGCCCCATGGTCTCATACCAACCCTTTCAGTCGAGCTTGGGGGAAAAACCATTTCCATTCAAGTGGAAGTAGTAGATGCCCCGTTAGATTACAACCTCCTATTTGGATGAAATTGGTTTTACGCCATGACTGTTGTCGCTTCAACAGTATTTCAAACCATATAGTTTCCGCATCTTGGGAGGATTGTAACCATTGATCAACTCAATTTCTGTACGCCAGATGTTACCACCCTTATGGGTAATAAAATCCCTATGTTAGGCTAGTCCCCTCCTCCTTACCAGTTGATTGGGCTAGGCATGTTGAAGGATTCTTCCCTTATGGGTATTTTTTCGTCAAACCCTCCTAACACAAAAATGGGGACGGTAAATATTATTTCTTTGTTTGATTATGATCCAAAGGGAAAAAAAATTGTTGGGTCCACCTCGTTGAGTCCGCATGAAGCACTGTGCAACGTTATCCAAACCCTTTCTGATGACCACACTAATGACCTTCATCTAGTGGCTTCGGACCCTTACCACCTACCATACTGCTTAGAACCCTCTGTTCCTACTCTAGATTATCTCTCCCATACTTTTCCTTCTGATGAGTCCATTATGGAGATTATGAGTATGAATGAACCTACATGGGAGGATCATCACCATAGATCCTCGTTCCTCCCCAATACCAGTTCGGTAGACCATGATTTTGCATCCCTTTTTACTACTGATATTGTCAAAACACCTCAAACTCTTATATTGTTGCAGAACATGGATTCTGAAGGAAACCTATGCAACATTACTCAAACAAATCCCATTGACATATCATCCAAGCCTAGCACCCTTGATCATGTTCATGTTGGGAAAAACTGCTCAGCAGAAGAATCTGAAGCATACAGAGCACTTTTCAAAGAATTTTGAGATGTCTTTGCCTGGTCCTATGAAGAAATGTTGGGAATAGACCCATCCATTATGGTTCACGAAATAAAAACCTATCCCACTACAAAACCTGTCAAGCAAAAACTAAGACAAGTCCATCCACGGAAAGCCGCGGCTATCAAAGTTGAGATAGAAAAGATTCTAAAAGCAGGTTTTATTTATCCCATACCCCTGATAGAATGGGTATCGAATGTTGTCCATGTCAATAAAAAGCAGGGCACCATTAGAGTCTGCATCGATTTCAGAGATTTGAACAAAGGTTGTCCCAAAGACAACTTTCCCACTTCGCATATCGACTAGATTATCGACAACTATGCTGGAAGTGTCATCTTCTCATTTATGGATGGATTTTTGGGTTATAATCAGACTGAGATTTTACCCACTGATCAGCATAAGGCAACATTTATTTGCCCATGGGGAACCTTTGCATACAGGAAGTTACCATTCGACCTAAAAAACACTGGAGCCACTTTCCAGTGTGCTATGTCCTATGCATTTCACGATACAAAACATATTGTAGAACTGTACCTTAACGACCTCCTAGCTCATTCACAGTGACGAGAGGACCACCCTGGTCCTCTTAGAGACATTTTCCTGAGATGTCGTCATTATAACATACGGCTCAATCCTCATAAATGTGTTTTTTGCGTCGAGACGGTACACCTGTTAGGTTTTGTGGTTTCTAAGGATGGCATCTAGATAGATCCATTGAAAATTGCCACTATTCTAGCCCTACCAGCCCCAACCAACCTTCTAGAACTCCAAATTTTGTAAGGGAAGGCAAACTTCCTCCGCCATTTTGTTTGCAATTTTGCAAAGAAAACATACGGTTATATCCGTCTCCTTAAGAAGGACACTCCGTTCTTTTGGGATGACCAATCCCAATGGGCCTTTGACAATCTCAACTACGCTCTGACTCACTCACCCGTGATACACCCCCCATATTATTCAAAGGATTTTCTCTTATAAATTGTTTCCTCCACTACTACTATCGCTATGGTTTTGGTGCAGGATAATCCCGACGGTCAGGAGCACGTGATCTACTATGCTAGTAAGAATCTCACGGATTCCAAAACTCGATACTCACGCATGGAGAAATTACCATTGGTCACGGTCATTGCTCCTCAGAAATTTCGTCACTACATTTTTCTCTGCACAACCACCGTATTGGCAGACTAGAACCCTATGTATTACATCCTAACTCGTCAGGTGCTCGAGGGCAAGTATTCCTGATGGATAGTCATCCTACAAGAGTTTGATATGGAATTTGCCAAAGCTACGTCAAAGAAATATTGGTCTTTGCTGAGCTAATGTGTGATCTTCCCTATGCTTCAACGGAATCTGAGCCCAGTGATTCATTCCCAGATAAATTCTTGTTCCTGATAAGCACTACTGACCCATGGTATGGAGATTTGCTCATTTATCTCCAAACACAAATATTTCAGCCCACTCTATCCTGTGACGGTCTTCACTGTATCCGTCACCACACAAAATACTATCTCATCTTGAATGACACTTTGTATAGACATGGTATCGATTATGTTCTCTGGTGATGCCTTACCCACGAGGAAGATGAACAATTTTTGAATGACTACCACTCTAGAGCATGTGGTGGCCATCTATCTGGGATGGCTAATGCCCAGAAAATCCTTCGCGTTGGCTATTTTTGGCCTTCAATCTTTAAATATTGTCACGAGGTTGTTAATAAATTCCCACCCTATCAACATTTCTATCCGAAAAAAGCGCACCCATCCTGCTCCATTACACCCCGTCATTGCCGTTGGCCCTTTCGCCAAATGGGGGATCGATTACATGATTGTAAGCTTACCTCAGCCGGGGGGCATGGTTACATCATCGTAGCCATTGATTATTTTACAAAATGGGTTGAGGCCATGCCTACATATGCAGAGGATGGTAAGACCGCTGCTCTCTTCCTATTCAATCATGTGATAGCAAGATTCGGAGTCCCGCAGTCCATAGTTACGGATCACGGATCACATTTTCGCAATCAAATGATGGAGGAATTAAGTGCCAAGCTAGGTTTTCGTCATGAAAACTCAACACTCTATTATTCGCAAGCTAATGGTCAAGTCGAGGCCATTAGCAAAATTTTGAAAATAATGTTGCATCGGATGGTTGGAGACCATAAATCCAACTAGCACCATATTATTTTCTCCTCTCTTTGGGCTTATAGGACTTCGATAAAAATAGCTACTGGTTTTACACCCTTCCATCTTGTCTATGGACTAGAAGTTGTCTTGCCTATCCAATGTCAAATTCCATCCTTGAAACTTGTCGTCGAACTTCTCCTAGACACTTCCATAGAGGAAGGAAGATTTCTCTACTTGAACAACCTTGACAAAACTAGAAGAGATGATGCCTTAGCCAATGAGGCACACAAGAAACGTGTCAAGGCGCAGTATGACAAGTCCGTCCAACCTCATGCCTTTAATGAAGGCGACCTAGTTTTAACCTATGAACAGAGATATGACAAACTAGGGAAAGGGAAGTTTGAATCCATGTGGTACGATCCTTTCGTTATTTCCAAAGTTCTAGAGAAATAGGCCTATGAGCTGGTGGACTATGATGGAATCCCCTTAGGACAACCTCGCAATGGCTTGTACCTAAAGAGGTACTATGCCTAGATCTTTCTTGTATAGTACCTTGTATATATGTATATTACTTGACTTTTTAATGTGCTTAAGTATTTTCAATATGGTTTTGAGTTTAGTGTCTGTATCTATTTATACCATGTTTTGGTCATGCAGAGTAGATGGATTTCTACGGCTTCGCTGATGGTGCTTGCCGCCACACCTTGAATCTTGCCTCAGCCTCTTGGGTTCTCTATTCCCTAGCTTACGATTTAGCCAGTTCAGGAGCGGTGTGTATTGGTCCCGCTACCAACAATATCACCAAGTATCAAGCAGTCATAGGTCTTCTGACTGAGGATGCCTCCCAAGATGTTCACAACTTGGTAGTTTTGATGGACTCACAACTAGTGGTTTGTCATTTAAACCATGTCTATACTATCAAGAATACCGTGCTTCTCCGTCTCTTCCGGAGGGTACGTTTATTGGAGAGGTCATTTGAAGCTATTACCTATAGGCATATCCCTAGTATGTATATATATATATATAATGTTTTACAAAAAATAGGTCACGAGACCTCATCTGAAGTGCTCAGGATTTCAGGAAAAAAATCATCATACAAAAATCCTAAAGCTATCTATCAGCTTTCAGTAATGCATCATGCATCCTATCATCTAGTGATGCTCATGGTAACACATGATTGCCCGAGCTACTCGACGTAGTAGTCTACTGAAACGACCTGGTACTCCTGTAGTGGGCCTCTGGTACCTCAGTGGGAGGTCATCGATCGAGGCATCTGGGATGTCTAGAATTAACCTCTCAAGGTTCTCCTCTAGCTCCCCTTTCACATCATCACCCTACGGTACAAAACGAGCTCCAGCTCGCCTTTCTAGTGGGTAGGATCCCCCAAGTCGTACTACTCCGACATCTGCATGAAAACATTTAAGTCTCATTACTACACATAAAAAATATAAAACATTAAAACATAAAAACAAAATTGCCATTTTAGGGTTTTCGTTTCTCATGGATGTCACCCCAATGTGCACCAGGTGGAAGTGGTAGGTCAGGGTCACCCCTAAAGTCAATACCCATGTATGCATAGTCCTCAACCATGAGAAGATGGTCTCTTAGCCATCAAAAAAATGGGTCTTGAACTTCACCTTGCCTCTACCTGCCCCTGTGTGGGACATGATCTAGACCCACCTCAGCATGCGAGGGTCTCTCACCCTCAACTCTGTGAATACCACCTAGGGTCTCAGCTAGGGGACCCGCTCAAAAAATAAACATGCTAAGATGGATCCAAAACCGAACTGCTTCAGCTCCCCCTGCTGACACTTGGTCAGTTGATCTTTGAAAACTGGAAGTAGAGCCTCTGCCCAGTTGAATACTGTGGGCACCATAGCCTCTATAGCATAGAGCATATGCGCTCTAGATGCCTGATAAACCCCTTGGATCCCCGCCACTCTCTGCATGGTAAATAAAACTGTGCGAAGAGGGCCATCCACCACTGCTTTTATGGGAATTTTCTTCCTCAATGTTCTGGTCCCAGGAATATAATGGCGATTTATTAGTTCTTGGGTGGTGATGTCCCCTCCATAGGAACCAGTCAAAGACATGGGAGTACCCCATCTCGATAGGCCTGTCAGGAAGTAGATATCTTCTACTTCAATTGTCAATACATGAGCATCCACCTCAAAATATTGTTGCTCTGGATTCCACATACGGAGAATATGCTCTAATAAATGCTCATGTGACACCATGTTGGGTGTGCAGAAAAACTTCAAGAGACCATAGTCTCTCAACGCGGCTATACAACCCGTGTTTCGTTTGGCAAATGCATCATCATTCTCATGTTTCCTCTCTTTCCAAATAACCATTTTTATCAATGGAAACCTGCCAAAAACCATCATAAGGCCAGTTAGAAACACTATCAACCATTTAAATCATCAAAATTCAACTGATTTTCCTTGTACATATGCTTTTATTTACCCATGTTCGGCACCACCTGAGTGAAGTGTTTTAGGCGTAGTTCTTGCAGGGTACCACTTATCCTACAAGGGATAAGAGTAGTGCCTGCATTAATGGTTTTAGGGCTCTCTCAAATAGCCCAAAACATCGCCAAAAATGAAAAATGAAAGCATAAAATGAAAGAGCAAGGTTCAAGCTTTTACCTGGAACTGACGGTGCGTAAATCCGATGGTAGATACTCCCGGAATCACCAACTAAAAATATGACCAAGAAACTCCTCCAAAGGCTCTCCACTATTGGTAAATGTTAAAATGTTTTTTTTTTACTATTTACATAACTTTTATAAACATTCTACGTTTTGGCATGTCACAGTTTTTAAAATATATCAGTCATGATCCTTTAATGTCGTTTATTGGAGAGTTTAACAGTTGTTTTTAAGTCGTTGCAGGATAAAGAGCGGTAGCAGTAAAAGTTTTGGGAGTTAGTTTTTTACTTTTTCGTACTACCATAAAATGGAAAAAGTCTTTAAGCATTTATTGCCACACTTTGGTCATCATGCTCTCCAAACTTAGCATCAAAGGTTCGAGTCATTTTCTGATTCTTTTCAGACTCGTAAAATCCCTCATCGTGAAAAGAGACCTAGTGGAGTCTTCTTTAAACTCTTTTCAGGCTCCTTAAATATGAAAAGATTGTCGAGTGATCTTGTCTTCTTCACGCTCGTTAAAGCACTTGAAGAGTTGTTCATCTGATGGTAGGTTATCACTTTTTCAGTTTGGATGAACTATTTATGAAAAAGGACCCTGTGGAGTCTTCTTTCGTGGTCATTCAGACTCTCTAAACATGAACGATACCGAGTTAACTTTCATTGGACTCGTTAAATTAAACATTGAGAGACCCTCTTTTGGGAATGAACCCCTCCTCTCTCAAGTTTGTAAAACATATGATTTTGGACTTGTCTTTGGATGAGCTACAACAAGTGTTTGTTACCCTCTTTGAACTCATAAAAATGAATAAGAGGCACTCATCAACCATGATGGGGGAATTAAGAGAAGGGAATCATTTTGCAAATAAATGGCAGTTTGTCATTACCTTTGAACACGGAACTTGTCTGCATATCGTTTCAGCTAATTGGGTATTCAGCTGATTTCCATGACGATCCACTTTCATAAGCCATGTCACTCCTTTGAGTCTTTCAAAAAAATGCATTGTCCACCATCGCACTATGTGTTTGTCTGGTCTAGTCATGTTGCCAAGTCTTTTGTCGTGTCGCTCGATGTTCAAAGGGAAGTTGAAGAAGTTTATCTCTGCAGTCAAAACAGTCTTTGTGTCAGTACTTTTGATTCAGTCTTATGGTTACCTCATTCACATCATTCCAGAACCTTGTTCCTAGTTTCGTGTCGTCGATGTGGGATTCATCATGGCCCTCCTTCGATGAGACTATTCCTGTCAACATCAGCTCATCATCCGGGAAAAAGTCTTAGAAACAAATTTAGTACCTTGAGATCTGTATGCCTCAATGATAGATTCTCTTGCTCTCGACATAGGTTCACATCATTGACCTTTGATCGATAGAATTGACTGGGTGTTCAACATCAAGACTTCTATTCGCACTCAGTAGATTGTACTAGGGTACCTTGGGAATCATTGACATCAATGGTGATCTCCCTCCCACTTGTTAATGGTTCACATCATTGGCCGATAATCAAGTGGTTTCTACCATGTTTGACTTCAGAAAATTGTAATCACATGGATAGAATCGTACTTCGTGGAAAACGAGACGAAGACCTTGGGTACTTGTTTAGCGCTCATTGCTTTCCCCAGGTTGCGATGGAGTTTTTGTATGTCTAGCATGGATCCACATTTGTATGGTCGTGGCTATGCTCAAATTTGTGTCTGTATAACATAGATCTACGTTGTATGTCTGGTAGCTATGTCCAAGTTTGAGTCCTTTATCACATGGATCTACGTTGTATTCTAGTAGCCATGGTTGTTTATTCCTCTCATGGATATGCCTTGTATTGGTCTACAGCCATGAGTTGGTTACATTTGTCTATGAGTCAAAAATATTGATGTATTGCAAATGCCTACTAGATGACACTCTTTGATCAAGTTGACTCTTACCTCGAAGTGACAACTTGTTCTCTCAAAGCTCTCGTTTATCATATCCCTCTAAGCCTCATGCTTTGGGGGGCATTTAAGCATGAGGGCATTTTGTTATACCCAAATCCTATCACCAACATGTGATGAGATCCTTAACACCTATGTTTACCCTAAATCCCAAACTTGGAGTGGAAAGCATGCTCTGGATGTCAGTGCTACATAAAAAACCTGAGCACCGCTTTTTCCCTTTAGCTGATGAGCGGTACCTTGTTCAGCACCACTTGAGTCCTGTTATAGAAAAGTAGTGCCACCGTGTATATGATTTGTTCTTGAAGCAGTTCTTACCCTTCACCACTCTGTCATAAAGGAACATAAGTAGTACCCTTGGTAAAAATGGAAAAAAAAAGAGGATTCTCGAGGCGTCTAGAACATGAGCCTCGTGTCCTCCCTTATCCCTATCTATCTCGGTTCGTTGGATTCGAGATCCCTCTTGGTAGGATCTTATGGTCACCTCACCCACAATTCTCTGAGCCCTATAAATACAAGCTCATGTCCCATAGTTGAGAAAGAGAACTGAATTATAATGTTATGCTATTGAATTGACTATCTAGCCCAATCCACTGGAGAGCACAAGAGAGAAAGTTGGAGCTATCGGGGATGACGTGTTTGTCTTGTGCAGGAGTTTGTCAACACTAAGGCAATGGTTGTAAGCTTCTTCATTCATTTCTTAATGCAAAGCTGATTTCCGTTCCACATATCTATTGTACTGATCTCGCATGTATATGTTACTGGATTCCTTAGACACTAGTATGGATGTGTGAATAATGTTCTGGTAGCTTTGATGTTCTTGTTTGTTTGACATGTTCTGCAGGTACATAGGATCATCATCAAAGCATTATTCCAGGTGTTTACAACATTCAGGGAAGTTTTTCACCCTTTGTCGTTCACTTATTTGTTTTGGATCTAAACCATTCAAACCAAATGAACAACTTCTGTCCGCAGAAGGTGCAATATTCCTGACAACACCCTATTCAAATCCATTTTTAATATCAATGCATCCAAATTTTTTTTAATTGTATGCATGCATTCCTGAGTAACACCTATAACATCCAAAAAATTTCAATTTGCAAGAAAACCAAATTGTTCCATTGACAATACCTCTGCCATCTTGGGATTCAATCTATGTGCTCGTGGCAAAACCCTAAACCCAATATTGTTCAATCACCTCCGATATCTCTTCCCCAATCATATCAAAAAATCTATGAAGAATTCAACAATGGACCAACCATCATGTCCATGGCTTTTTATCTTTTGCAGACCCTTTTAGTACTTGTTCAATCTCCTATAAAGATACTTGCTCCCTAATATTTTTCCCTTATGTTGGATTGAAGAGAGTAGGGTAATATCCGATCACTTTCAATTGAGAAATAATGTTTGTGTCACCAGAGTCAATGAAGTGCTATGAGAAGTAATCTACAAATACTTTTTGTAGATCATGTTGAGAAGAAACAACATTTCCATTAGCATCTTTTAAATCCAAAATGGAGTTGTGATTTCTTCTGAAGTTTGCAAAAATGTGAAAAAATTGTATTGTTGTCACCCTTGGATAACCAAACTACAATGTTTTTTAATCGCCAAGTCTCTTCTTCAATTTTGAGTATTTTTTATTTTATTTCCTCCAAATCAACTAATATAGTATTTTCCTCGACAAGAAAGATCCCAGATACATTTGATTCACACATTCGTTCGATGCGATATTCAATATCTACAAGCTTTATATCAAGAGTTTCTTCTTTTCCTTTTCCCACTTGATATTTACATGTCAACCTTTTCATAGCATTTTCAATACCAGATATATCAACACTGCCAATTATGTTAGGATTAAATAATCCTCCCTTGTCTATATATAGTCTATTTGATCATATTTCCTAACCTAGTAGTCATCTGGGTGAGTTTGGTGCCATTGGTGCCACCATGATATTGGTGCCACCGGTGCCAATCCCTACATTCTAGGATCCACTATGAGTTCCACTAGAAATATCCATCATTTGGTTGTGGTAGGTAGTAAGTTATGCTAAGTTAACCTCTAGTTACAATCAGTTAGATCACTCTCAATTAGTCTAGCACCATTTTTGTGGTTCCTTTTTCCACCTACCCTAGCTGTTAACTAATTGTAAACTGATTTAGACATATGGAGTTAGACTAGTTTCTCCCATGTAGTGATTTAGACACACCGAGTTATCCATTCAGTCAAGTTTAGTTGGTAGATTTGAATCTTATCCACGTGATTCGAATTCTCCTTATTGTAATACCATTGTAATACTGCTAGAATGAATGGAGATTAATGTAGTAATTAACTGATCACTTCTTATCATATTTGTCTCAAATTTGTCTTGTTCAGTGTACATCGTTCTTGATAGTCCATTGCATAATTCTACTTCTCAATTACTCTCATTTTCCTATAGATCAATTGTTCACAAATTTAAAATGGTATCAGAGCCTTGTTCAGGCTAGCAACAAGTCTTGTCTGATCCCCATTGTACACCAAAAGCAGTTGAGTTTCCACATAAATCCTGGAATGATAGACTTGCTCCCTTTGGATTCTGTCTGGAAAAGTCTATCTAGGTGTGACAGACTATGAGAAAATGTACATGTCGAGGTGGAAAGGCTTGAAAATGACATGATTGTGAATTGAATTTGGTTTTTGCAGTGTTATTTGCAGGTACCTATGTAGATTCTTGAGGAATTGATTGTTCAAGATATAGAAAGATGGATTCTTAAGCTCTCATACCCAAAATCCTTATACCCTTCAATTACTCTGATTGGAAGGAAGATATGCTAGTAGCGTTGTGCAAAATTGGTCTTTATAGGATGACAATGGGCAAAGAAACTGAGCCCCAACTATATGTTTAGAAGAAAAAAAATTTGAATTGGCTTGATGAGGCCCACGGCTTCATGTGCACTCATATCTCCCGGGATATTTTGTTCCACATTGAGGGACTAAGGACTCCTAAGCAAGCTTGGGATAATCTTGAATACTTGTATGGAAAACAAGATTATCTTCGAGGGTATATTTTGGAGAATGGTCTCATTGATCTACAACCCAACAGTTTTGAATCTATTCAACAATTCTTTACAAAATACAAGTCACTAGTACTGCAATGCAAACAATGTGCATTAGAGAGGAAATATGAGTATCTTGTGCTATTAGTACTGAGCAAGCTTGGCTCTAAGTACTCGGTCTTTGTCTCTACATTCCATTCCAGAAGAGCTTCCATCCCTAATTGGAAGATGCCTTCTCTAGATGCTTTTGTTGAGTCCTTAATACAACAGCAAGATAAATTGGTTCAAATGGGAGTGATTCAAACCTCCAAGAATTAAGCACTCTTAATGACAGAATCAAACAATGCGCAATAAAGAGGGAAGCACAAAGGGAAGGAAACCAAAACCACTGATTCAAAGACAAAGGAGAATTAGAGATCTTCTGATGGACCCTCAGAATCCAAGAAAAAGAAGAAATTAAAGAAGACTAAGTGTCCATAGTGCATGAGAGGCTTTCATCCAGAAATCCAGTGCATGAAGAAGACAATTGACCAGTTGTAAACACTTCTTGAACATAAAAATATTTATCTTCCATAAACAGTAAATAAGTTTGATATTGGACAATTGACAGAATATCATGAGAGGTTCCATGCCTTGAAGGCAAGCCTCACTTGGTTGAAGGCTTACCTGATAGATTTTGGAGCATCCAACCACATGGTTTCCTCTAGGGAATCCTTCAGCACTCTCAATATGTTAGGAGGACTTAGTATTTATATGGGCGATGACTCTCAGATCCCAGCAATAGGAAGAGGTTCTATTAAAATACAACATGTAGAGTTCAAAAATGTACTCTATGTGCCCTCCCTTGCAACAAATTTGTTGTTTGTGTACCAGATGACTCACACTTGCTCACCAAAGCAAATGGTATTTGGACTTGACTCAATAGAGATCACATATATCTCAACTAAGAAGATTATAATGAAAGGTGTTGCAAAACATGCCTCAAAAGCATATCCATTCTCACACTTCATGCCATACTCATATCCAGTACAAACACAACTTCCATTCGAAGCAGATAAACGTATTAAAACTCCTTTACTTTCGTTTGCATATACAGATTTATTGTCTAATATTTCATATTCAGATTCAGATGAAGGGGAATATCATCATGATATTGATATTGAGATTACACCTCAAGAGGATCTAGATCTAGATCCAACATCTATTTCATCTCAGCAGCCTAAATGGGCCCAAAATCTCATTAAAGTAGTTGGGGCTGTTGTTGGGAATCTAGAGGATACAAGAAGAACAAGGTCCCAGTATCAGAAAGAGTCTATTGCACTATCCCTAAGAGGTGCTTCATGATGTTGGGATCAAATCCTTAAACATTCAAAGAGGCTTGCCATGATCCAAGATGGAAAGTGACTATAAATGAGGAATGTGATTCACTACAAGACCACAAAACTTGGGAACTTGTCTCCTTACCTCCAGGGATGAAACCAGTTCAGTGAAAATGGGTCTACAAGACCAAGATAGCCTCTGATGGAACCAAAACCAAGTATAAGGCTCAATTGGTGGCCAAAGGATACTCACAGGTTCAAGGATTGGACTATAATGAGACATTCGCTCCAGTAGCAAGAATGGAGTCCGTCAGACTTGTCTTGGCAATAGCAGCTTCAAAAAGGTGGGAGGTACATCACATGGATGTGAAAAGTGCCTTCCTCCATGGTAACTTGAAACAGGAGATTTACATGAAAAAACCTAAGGGGTACATTAAGGATTCCTCCTTAGTTTGAAAACTAAGGAAATATCTCTATGGGCTCAAACAAGCCCCAAGGGCATGGTATTCCAAAATGGATGCCTTCCTCATGTCATAGAGATTTGAAAGATGCAAATCAGATTGCAATGTTTACATGCAAAATAAAGAGGGATTCTTGCTATTGATTGTGCTATATGTGGATGATTTGCTCATTACTAGCAGATCTGTTGCTGGATTGAGAAGCATCAAGTCAGCTCTGAACAAAGCATTCACTATGTATGATCTAGGACTGTTAAGACGGTTCATTGGTCTCGAAGTAAGTCAAAAGGCTTCAAGAATCATGATCTCACAGTCCAGATACTCATTATACATGCTTAGGATATTCCACATGGAAGATTGTAAAGCAGCCCCTTTTCCCTTCCTATCTGGTATCAAGCTAAAAGAAGGTGGTTCTACACCATTGGTAGACAACACTCTTTTTAGACAGCTCATTGGGAGCCTTTTATACCTCACACATTCGAGACCAGATATATCCTATGTTGTGAGTGTTATTTCCAGATGCATGCAAGAGCCACATGAGCTGCACTGTTCGGAAGTAAAGCGTATCTTGCACTATGTACAGGTTACTAGAGATTATGGTATCCATTATGCAATTGGTGCACAACTTGATCTCATAGGATTCACAGATTCAGACTGGGATGGATATGGGAATGATAGAAAATCCACTTCATGATTTGTGTTTATGTTGGAATCTGGGCCAATTTGTTGATCTAGTAAGAAGCAAGCAACACTTACACTCTCTTCAATAGAAGCAGAGTATAGGGGGGTTGTAAATGCAACTATTTAGGCAGTTTAGCTGCATGGCATCTTGACAGAATTTGAGATTCACCCCTCACCTTCAGTGGACATCTATTATGACAACCAGAGTACCATAAATATATTCAGTGATCCAGTTCAGAAGCAACAGATGAAGCATATTAAGGTTCACATGCATTATATTCGGGAACTAGTGCATGACAAAACTATCACACTCCATTACTAACCTATAGAGGAGCAGATTGCATAATTATTTACCAACTCCTTCATAGAAAATAGATTTGTCTTTCTCAGATCTCTTCTTGGTGTAAAGGCTTGATTCATTGTTCTTGATTCCTGCTTATTTTGAGGGGGGGGGGGGGGTGTTTCCCATGATGTTTTCCCCATTTTCCTTAGTTTATTAAGCAATTTTTATTTTTCATTAGATTGTATGGGTGACTTTTGGCCTAGTTTCCAGGGCCCAAAGTTGTCCAAGTTAGGATTAATGGGGGGTGTTAGGATTAAATTATCCTCCCTTGTCCATATATAGTCTATTTGATCATCTTGCATAACTTAGGAGTCATTTGGGTGAGTTTGGTGCCACTGGTGTCAATCCCTACATTCTAGGAGCCACGTTGAGTGCCACCAGCAGCCTCCATCAGTTGGTTGTGGTAAGTAGGCAGTTATGCCGAGTCAACCTCTAGTTACAATCAGTTAGATCACTCTTAGTTAGTCTAGCACTATTTTTGCATGCATGCATGGGGAGTGGCACCTTTTTCCACCTACCCTAGTTGTTAACTCATTGTAAACTGATTTAGACATAAGGAGTTAGACTATTTTCTCCCATGCAGTGATTTAGAGACATTGAGTTAGCCATTTAGTCAGTTTTAGTTAGTATATTCGAATCTTATCCACATGATTTTAATTCTCCTTATTGTAATACCATTGTAATAATACTGAAATGAATGGATATTAATGTTGTAATTAACTGATCAACTCTTATCAGATTTGTCTCAAATTTGTCTTGTTCAGTGTACATTGTTCTTGATATTCCACTCCATAATTCTACTTCTCAATTGCTCTCATTTGCATGTAGATCAATGGTTCACAAATTTAACAAATTATTCCTAATTAATGAACATTAATCATCATCCTCAAGCCAATATTTATTAAACTTGAACTGATATTTATGTGCCTCATGTTCCCCTTCCATCTGAAAGACTATTGGAGAATAATCAAATATGCCAAATTATACCATCTAAGACCGATGATGCCTAATAGACTTAGCAAGGTTATCAACAATAATGAATTTATCCAGTCTTTTTCCAACCCCAACAGAACCAGTTCTACCATTCCTCCAGGTTGGACAAAATCTAACTAAAATCACGTCATATAACTTAGAGGTCTAAGAATGTTTTGAAATAAATCTACCAATGGATTAATTTTAGTTGAACCCCATAATTCATAAGCAAATAGGGTGATATTTAAATCTCCAACCAAAATGAGGGACAAATCCTTTAGAATACCACTAGCATCAACATATTCCCAAAATACCCTCTGGTCTTTGTAAGGCCCATAATAGTTTTATTATTCTAAAAAATTGATCAAACCCTTTGATGTGTCCCTCTAGTTTGATACATGCACATGCATGATATGGTTTCAAATTAGTTACCATAGGGTTCCAGATAGATAAGAGACCCCCAAACAAACCGTTGGCATCAAAAAAACATGGTTCCCATCCATGAAATATTTTAAGGAAGACCTCACATGCCTTAACCCCAATGCACATGGTTTATTGTATCAACACAATATCAAGTTTAATGGAACTAAACAATCAATTGAGGGCTTGAAACTTTTGGGACCCCCAACTCCCTTATATTAAAAGAAGTAATTATCATTAATTACCCCCATCCAATCGAAAAAATGCTCTAAGGGCCCAAGAGTGAGAATTCAAAACAGTGCATAAATTAATCAATCGAGCTTCCTTAGTCGATAACGAGACCTGCAACTTGACAAAGGATTTGAGGCACCCGAACGAGCCTCGTTAGCAATGTCCATAGAGAACACTCGGAGTGCTGGGTGATTGGGACTGTTCTAAGCAAGCTCAGTCAGTGTCCTGCACACATGGATCCTCCTCCAAATTCCTCCCTCAGAGGAGAGAAGACAACTTTTGGATGACGCATTCAGGGATTTGGTCGAATCCTTGCCTCCCTCAGCCTCCGAGATCTGGGTTTCTAGCTTTGTGAGGCAAGCTGCAACTCCTCGCATTCAGATCATGTCAGCTACTTTAAGAATTAAGGCCCTTGCATTGAGTGAGAAGGGACTAATAGGTCAATTCATAGGGATTTGGCCCTCGCCAAAAACTATGGATTATTGGATCTCGAAGAAATGGATGCCTTTGATCTCCGGAGGCCTGCAACATTGCTTCTGTGGAAAAGATTTTTTTGTTTTTTTGTTTGAGAACAAAGATGACAAGGATCTCATCTTTAGAAGCAGTCCTTACTTCATGGGGCCAAGAGGCATGTATCTAAACCGTTGGAGTCTATCTTTTGATCCAGAAAAGGATGTTCCCTTAGCAGTGTCGGTCTAGGTTAGTCTTCCCCATATCCCTTTTCACTTCTAGAACAATGAGACCCTTCAAGCTATTGGAAATACCCTTGGGAGATATATCGACAAGGTAGAGCCAAATGGACCATTATTCTCATGCACAAGGATATGTATGGAAGTTAATTTAGAGAAAGGTTTATCGGAAGAAGTGAATATGTTCATGGATGGATGGGAGCATCTACGAAAGGTTGATTATGACCAACTTCCTTTCAAGTGCAAAAATTTCCATGAATACAGTCACTTTGTGAAAAGATGTCTTAAAGAAGTGCCAAAGGATCCTAGAAAAAACCAAGAAGAAGGATGGCAGCAAGTTAAAACAGGGAAGAAGGCGCCCTACATTCCTCCTAACACTAACAATGACTCACTACCAAAAAAAACTAAGGAGCGGGCCCCAATATCCAAGGGAACAACCACCAGCAATCAATACTTGGCTCTTCATATAGAAGAGGGAGAAATCCCCCCAACATAAATCACTCTTGAGGACGACGAAATAGAAGAATGTGGGGATCCAACACCGAGCACACTTCCAAATGCAAGTGAAGATGGGATAGAGAAAACGCTCGCAGGATCTTCCTCCCCATGTGGATCTTGGGAAACAATGGTAAATAAAAGCATACCCAATACGATGGTAGAGTCCCCATGCCAATCCTCTTCGCAAGGATCACAAGAAATACCATAACAAGCTCCACCACCATCCACAAGGGGAAGAAAAAATCACGTGAATCATAGGGAATAGAAGCAAAAAGAGAACTTGAACTTGGGAGATATATGAGCATTGAGGAAACTAAGCTTCTACAAAACACAAGAAGTTTCGGAGGATCAAGAGAAAATAGAAGGTCTCAAGCAGGACCTCAAACGACAAAGAAATAATGATAGTTGTCTCTTGGAATTGCAGAGACCTAGGGATTTCAATCAAAGTGGAAGCTATTAATAATATTATCAAATCAAAGAGACCAAACATTGTCATGATTCAAGAGACAAAAATGGCTAAAGAAGAGGTAATGGCTCTATCTAATCTTTATTGGAAAAACTATCACGGAAAAGCCATCAGCTCCAAAGGAGATTCTGGAGGAATCACAACCTTTTATAAATCAGAAAAATATGCAATGAAATTAGTTAAGGAAACCAAGAATTGGCTTCTGAAATAGCTGCAATGCAAAGAAAAATGAGAGTCAATCTTTGTTTGTAATGTATATTGTCCAATGCATTACATGGATAAGATGGTATTTTGGGAAACACTCAATTTGTTTAGTGAGAACCTGTAGGGAAACGATGTTATTCTTGTTGGGAACTTCAGTGCCACCAAAGCACAGGTAGAGAAGAGGGGAGGCTCGATCATGAGGGACCCCTTTGGAGAGAAAATGGAATATCTGATGGAAGATATGGATCTACTGGATCCTTCCCTTAAGAACATGAAATATACTTGGAGTAACAAAAGAACGGGCCCTAGACATATTGCTGCAAGACTTGATAGGTTTTTGTTAAGCTCATCCCTCCTGCAAATGGACATGATCCCAATCTCCCTAGCCCTTCCTTTTGCAACTTCATATCACAAACCAATATACTTGTCCTTAGCTCCTTCTAAAAAGTTGGGTCCTATCCCTTTCCATTTTAATCCTTTTTGGTTGCAGGATCCAAAAGTTATGGAAATCATTCAAGAGGCTTGGAATTCTAAAATATTTGGCTCTCATAGCTATATATGGGAGTCAAAGCTAAGAGCAACTCATCTCACTCTCAAGAATCGGGCTAAACTTTCTTTTAAAGGGCCTACATTCCACAAGAAACAAACTCAAGATGATCTTACTACTTTCCATAAAAGAAGGGAGGATAAAGAAATGAGTTTGTTCACTCTAAATCAAGAAAAAGAAATGAATATGAGGATGTTAAAGTCTGAAAGGCATGAGGAGGAAGAATGGAGGCTGAAATCCAGGCAACTATGGCTGAAAGGGGGAGATAGCAATACTGGTTATTTTCACAAACAATCTAAAGCCAGATTAAGCTTTAATACTATCATGGAGCTAAACGATAGAAATGGACTAAAAATCGAAGGGAATGAGGCAATCAAAAGGAATATTGTTCAACACTTCATAAATCTCTCTACTGATAGTGATGATATAGAAATCTGGGGTTAATATTCTCTTAGTTATCCCTTCTAAGATTTCTGATTTTGAGAATGAGGAACTTGTGAAGCCAATATCGGAGCATTAGACCAGTGAAGCAATTTGGAATCTGCAGCTTGACAAGTCTCCAGGACCCGATGGGTTCACAATCAATTTCTATCAAGCTGTGTGGGACATCATTAAGGAATATCTAAGAAGGATGCTCAACTAGACAAGGAAAAAGGAAAAAATTGGTGGGGCCACCAACTCTTCTTTCCTAGCTTTGATTCCGAAGGAAAAAAATCCTAACTCTGTGGAAATATTCAGACCAATCTCTCTATGCAACACTTCCTACAAGATTCTCACAAAAATGCTAGCTACTAGAATGAAAAATATCATGAAGCATATTATTTCAGAGTATCAAGGGGGATTTGTAGTCAGGCAACAAATTCTAGACAATATCATTATTGTCCAAGAAGCCATTCATTCTAGCCTACAAAGAAAACAACAAGGTATGGCTAAAAAAATAGACATGGCTAACGCCTTTTATAGGGTTAACCATTTCTTTCTTTTTGAAATTATATCCAGGTTTGGCTTCTCGAAAAGGTTCATTAGATGGACCAAGGCTTGCATTAACAGTCTATGGATTGCTTCGTTAATTAATGGAAGACCTTCTAAATTCTTCCAAGCCTCACGGGATCTCAGACAAGGCTGCCCATTCTCCCCACTCCTCTTTCTGTTAATAGCTAATTCATTGAGCAGGAAGCTCCAAGCGTTACTAGAAAATGGAAAACTAAAAGGCCTAAAGATTGCAAGGGGGATCAATTTTTGCAACTCATGCCCACTTTGCAGATGACACAATTTTGCTTGGAGGATCTTCCATGGTGATTGCAGGGAGATTCAATGAAGCTCTATCTTCTTTCCTCAAAGCTTCAGATGGAAAGGTAAATCTTATAAAATCCAAGGTTTATGCCTGGAATTTCCCACCCAAGATGCTAGCAAGAATAGCAAGAATTCTAGGTTTCGATGGAAAGCTAAATTGGAACTCATTTAGCTATATTGGGACCCCTATCTTCAAAGGAAAAAAAACTTATGCAGTTTGCCAGGGCATTGTCAATAAGATCAAGAAAAAAATCTCCTCAAGGGGATTAAGGTGCCTCAACCCAGTAGGAAAGCTCGTCCTCCATTAACTCTATCCTCTCTGCCTATCCAATTTACACATGCTCGATCTCTTTAGCTCAAAAAAAAGTTATGCATGAAATCACAAAGGAGATTAGAAAATTATTTTGGCAAGGAGGTAAGTCAAATGTCTCAAAAAAATTCCACCTGGTAAATTGGGATATTGTCTGTAGCTCGAAAAATTGTGGAGGGTTGGGATAAGAGATCCAACAATGATGAACCTTGCTCTAGGAGCAAAAATCCTGTGGAGAATTGTCTCTAGAGAGAAGGCTTGGTGGAAGGAGATTCTTAGGAAAAAATATATGAAGGGAGCAAGGAAAATATGTGTTGATGAGTACCCATGGACAGGGAAGGGGTCTCCAATTTGGAATCTTTGCAAGAAGGCGACCCATATCATCAAAAATAACCTACACTGGAGCCCCGAAAATGGTAAACAAATTAGGATTTGGCATGGCATTCTGGGGCATGTCTCTCTAGTAAACCACCTGGTTTCCTTTGCGGATCTCAAGCAATGGCTAGACCATTTAAACATCTACACCCTTTCTGATATATCTTCTTGGAAAAATAGCAAAAGATGGGATGGATGGAAATATTTGGATGCTACTGAGCATCCAATGTTTGAATTTACTGCTCTACGATCTCTTCTGCATGGGTCAGCACCTATCCATCTGTTGCAGCTGCAACATTTTCCCAAAATTCAAAAAAAATTCGGGACCCTCCTTTTGCTTATTTTGGTTTGACTGTGATTTGATTTGATGATTCTGCATAAAAGCTATTCCTAATGCCAGAAATGTTGCACTACTTGTTTAAGTTTACCTTGCCATCAAACGCACTTTTGAATGTTTGAATCGAAAGTTTAGTCACTTATGCTCCCGTCGTTGCAGAGAAGTAATAAGAAACTAGCTTCGATATTTTTCTCCGATGCACTTTGTCTCAATCGGCCGTCATTTGGATTCCCGTCGAAACATTTTTTCCTTGCGTTCTCCGCAGTTGCGGATGGTAGACTACGAAGTCTCCCGATAGTTGCATTGACTTTTCAACCCCGCTTTGTTGTTTCATTGATTTTTGAGTTTTGGCGTCTGCCGTTGCGGCATCGAAAAGCGTTGTCTTTCTGGTGGTTTGAGTTTACTTTTCCGCGGAACTCGATGTCTGTTACGTTTCCATCGTTGCGGATCCTCATCCTTCTATTTGCTCTGACATTTAGTCTTGCGAGCTCCGATGCTTTATTGGTTTCTCCCTGATGTCTCGACAGTTCACCTAGTGGTTTTACCACCCAACATTACGGGAGGAGATGTCATTATGATCTTCGATCCTCGTATTTTCACCGTCCGATGTTTTCTCCCGTTGCTTATGGTTGACCGGATATATATATATATATATATATATATATATATATGGGGGGTCAGGTAAATTATTATTCTATTGTTATGTTGGACTGTCGCTGCACTATCATTCTCATTCGAGCCAACTAGGACCCCCATTGTCGGTACCCTTGTTCCTAGGTGGCTCCGCCATGGAAGCTCAATGGTCTTCCTCCCACCAGTCGCACAGCATCACCAGGTAGGCCCTTGTACTCCTCGTCCCATTCCGTTCGACTGGGCTGTTCATTTTTGGTTTGTTGTCATTTCCGTGGTTAGGGTTTCCCGTGGTCCCCATCATTTATATGTATATATGCTGGGACGTGTAGCATAACTATCAATAGAAGAGTTTTTTTTCCCATGGGGTAGTTTCCTTCCGTGGCAGTTATGGTTTTCGACCCTGCACTTGATGGTTGGGGAAAATGGCGCAAACAGCCGTTACACTGTCTACACCGGTTTGCCCCATTTTATGCTTGGTCGACTAGGGAGGATGTTCAGGGCTTCCCTTGGGAAATTCAAAATTTGTCCACTGGTCCGGTCTTCAGCGTCTTTTGAACCAACACCGCATTTTTACCTTGCTGTTTCGAGCGACCCGGTTCACGGTCAGATTCGAACCTGAACCGTTCTGGGGTAGTAAAGCATCACCCAACCTTAGACGGACCGTAGATGGCACATAGATAATGTTTTTTTTTTAAGCGCCCCCTTTTAGTGGCTAGAATAAGTGTCTCCGTTGTTCTGCGTAGCATAGTAGTCATGGCGCCCACAGAGAGCCTGAGGTTGTTCCATAATAACGTAGATTCTGTTTCCCACTCAAGCTTTGTTGATTGAGTCATTTTCAGTGTTAGACAGGAGTATTGGTGTGAACATATTTGCTTAATTTAATTAACAGCCTTCATGTTGAACACAGATGAGGTAAAACGTTTACATTGTTATCCCAATCTCTACAATTTGTCTGAAAATAACCTAATAATTATAGTTGTATATGTGACAGGAAGATTCCTCCGAGCCCAAAATGTCTAAGCGTCAAAAGAAGAAGGCCCATGTGGTCGAAGAGGATCTAGACATCGAAGTCATCACCAAGGCCGAATATATTTATGAAGACACTGAATGCATGACTGGTATAGAGCCTGAGTATCAGTGGGGAGACATCTACAGGTTGATCACGCGCTGAGAGGTGCCTGATATAGGATTTGAGGAAGAAAGCATATACGCCAACATAGAAAGGTCTTCATTGATGAAGATTGCTACAATACCGGAGCTCTTTCCATGCTCTGAAGTAATTGGATGGATTCTGCCCAGGGCAGATGTAACCACTATGTTTCTTGAGAATGTTGACAAACAAGGCTATGCTGCCTATAGCCCAGGATATGTAGCCCTGGCTTACCACCTGCCAGAAGCACAAATATTTTTAACTGAAGATTGGCTAAGAAACATCATAATGGACCTCGTCAAGACCCTCAAGAGGATGCTCATGCCTGGAAGAAACTTTAGAACCAGGCCGATGGGAGAATATGACACCTCGAGCTTAAGGACCCCTTACAGGTTCATTGCCTTAATGCTCAATAGAATTTTTGGGAGAGCTCATGGCAAAAGCTTCAAATTGGAGTGGATGCCGATTATTTTTTATGTCGCAACATAGGGGACCATTTTCAACTGGGCCAACATAGTGTCCAATAGCCTTTCGGCCTGTATGGCCTCAGCTTTGGGAGGAGTGTCCCAAAAGAGGTCATAATTTTACATGTGCTCCATACTCATTGATTGCATACTATGCAATCAACCTTTCCCCAGCCTAAGGTGTATCTGGGATTGGGAAAGGATACCTATTTACTCCACATACAAGCCACTATGGGCTCACAAGTACCACAGTCACTACAGGGAGGTCTATGAACATCTTATCATGCCATTATATACTCTCATTTTCTTAAAAGAATGTGACTGCATGTCTGAGGAGGCACTGCAGGTGATCGAGGAATATGATTATTATTACCTGACTGAGGAGGCTCTAGAGCACCCTCCCTATTGCGTAAGTATGCCACAGACTATATAATTCACAAAGAGGCAGTCAGGCAAGTCTTCCTAGATGGCATAGGAAGATTTTTATTTGAACATAATAAGGCTGCATATTCTCCTTTGCCTTTCAGGTTGGGGATTTATAAGTTTACTAGAGTTAAGAAGGCCGATGAATTTGTGGAGGAGTTGGAAAAGTTTCATTTTGGGGAAATGTCCTTCCACAGGAATGACTCCCACAATAAGGTTGCTGAGCACTGCAAAGAGGCCAATGTCCATTTTGAATACACTCACCATTGGGACAGAGAAGAGTCCGTCTTCCGCAGTGCATTGAACATAACGACCTTGAGGAAAAGGTTTAAAAAGAAGATCACCACCAAAGGTGGAAAGGGGCAGGATGAGCAAGCAAAGGATGATGAGGAAACCAGGAAAAGAAACGAAGAAGCCCAAAGGTTAGCCCAAGAAGCCGAAGGGTGGCTAAAGGGAGAAGAGGAAGAGAAAAGAAAAGCTGCACAAGAGGCAGCCAAAAAAGCAGAAGAAGATGCCAAGATTGAAGAAGAAGAAAGAAAAAGGAAGCTAGATGAGGAGCTTCAGAAACAGGAGGCAGAGAGGATGAAACTGACCCAAACAGTGACAGAATAGTCAGCCTCTGACATAGAAGACATTCAGACCCAGGATGTGGAGAACCCCGAGGTTCAAGACCCTGAAGTACCTGCTGTCAACACACCTGGACAGTCTATGGCCCCCACTCTCAAACTTGTCCCCTTTGAGCAGAAGATAGGGGAAGAGGTCCCTGATTTTAATACTATCTTCTATGATAAAAAAAGGAAAAGGATAGTCAAAAGAACTGAAAAGAAGGTTGAAACAGGGGGTCTGTCTGGTAAGATGATAACTGATACGACCATTGTATATGGAACAGACAGAGACCCTAGATTCACTATTAGAGCAGGGGCTGCATTGATCCATGCTTCAGAGGACAATGTAGATAAAATAATGACCGACCTGGAGCAGTCTAAGAAGTCTTCTTCTCAACTAAAAGACACACTAAGAAAAGAAAGAGAAGAAAACAATAGGTTGAAGAGAAAATTTGAAGACGTGCAAGAGGAGATAAAGTCTTCAAAGGCTGAACTTCAAGTTCTCCAAGCAGAGAGAAGATCTATGGAGACTACCCAGGAATTTCTGGAGAAGATACAACAAGAATATCAAGAGTTGAGGGCAGAGAAAGAACAGCTACTAGGAAAGATAGAGGATCTGGAGCTGCAAAAGACCACCTTGGAGGCGAATGAGAGGCAATCTCAAGAACAAGAGACAAAACTTCAAGAGCAAATTACCTCTCTGATAGCAGCTTTGGAGGAAGCCAAAGAACAACAGGTTAATATCCAACCTCTCAAGGAACATGTGCTGGCACAGAAAGCAAAGATGCTTCAGTTGCAGATAGCCATAGAAAAGGAAAGATGCAGGGTTCTGCAAGTAGATGGTCGGTTGGAGGAGATTTTGGAGACCTCCTCATATTTTGTTGACAGATCTTAGGACATCCTGGAAGTCCTGACAGCGAGGATGGAAAGACTAGAAAACAATGAAGAAGATCCTGTAGAGCTGCCCTCGAAATATCGAGAGGCTCTTAGGCAGGACTACAACTTATTGGAGTTTGCCATCAACACAGCCGAGGAATTCAAGAAGGCTGTTAGAAAGACAAAAGGGGCATGTACAGAATTCTTCAGAAGGCTCTTGATTACTTATAACCGATGCCAAGTAGAAGCTGAATAGAGGATAGATGCTTTTTCGGACCACAACTTGTTTGTGGAAATTTTGCAGAAAAGGTACCAAGAAGAGGAAAGGAAAATACAGCACATCAAAGCTCTTGATGACCGGACCTTAAGGAATGAGGTAGATCATTCCGCGGTCATTGTGCAGCTATTAGAAGATCAGCTTCGTCTGAGTGCAGCCAGAATTGAAGCCATCAAGAACCAGGCTGCAAAATTCGAGATAAATATTCGCTTTTTGGAACCTTCTGAGTTTGAAGGCATCACCTCAGAGGCTTTAGCTTGGAAAAAATTTATAAATAATCAAGCGGGGCCCTCCTCATGAATATCTGTCCATTTTTGTAATATGTTGCAAAGTTGTAAACACTTAGTAAAAGCAATATTTTGGGAGGCAAAGAGTTGGGGAAGCCCAAGAGTTATTTGTAGGTAGCCCAACAGTCTTATTCTTTTTGTATAAATATAGAGGACTTAGAAGAAAGAAGGACTTTTTTCCCAGTTAGACAAGAAAAGAGATATTGTAAGAAGAACTACTTTCTTTTGCAATAAAGAATTATTGTTTGCCTATCGGAGAAAGTTTGGTGGGACGTTCAAATGTTATGCTATGGATTGGTGGAAGATGAACTATTTCGTTTTTCCAGCTTTTTGTCCATTAACTGTGATATCATTCTAACTCTTAGGGCCTATGTTCTTGTTTGAATGATTTCTGGTTTATTCTGTGAAGTTATCACCATGAGTAATGAATGTTGTTCATAAGCAATTGGCTATCTGATATTCTAAATATCTTTAATCGTTCATGTGTTGTGGGAAGGAATATCAGCTATCTGTAATTTCTCTTTATAATGCATGTACAATATACATTACTCATTAATAAATTACATTTTGGCTCCCCGGGGATAGGTAGATAGTTAGATTTACTTTATTACTATGTATGTGATTTAGATGCTTATGAGTTCTAAGACGAAAGGTAAGAACCTGCGCATCACTTTGTGACTACTCCATGCATCCTTTATCACCCCGCATGTTAATTAGGCACGTGCATATCATACTTTAAGTCAAAAATACAAAAATATATACGGTGGACCGGGCTGAGACTGGTAAAGCCTTTAGTTTTGTTACTTGACCGCAAACTGGATGGATTCCCTACACCAAACAGTCACAGGCTAGTTGGGAACGTTGACTGGGGAGAATCCCTTGCTATTGCCGCCTGTGATTTTCCAGGCCTCAACACCATCATCAACTTTCAGATGGCAGAGGTTGGGGAAAATCGGGGATCTACACTGTAAAAGAAGAATACCGAATCACCTCCAGCAACAAAGATAGCAGCAAAGTTAACGGTAAGTGGAATAAGGTCTAACGCAAAGATGGCATTCCAAAAATAAATGTCTTCTTCTAGATATTAACACACCGCAAAACCCTGACAACAAAAAATTTGAAAAAAAGAGGGATTGAAGGGCCTTTGCGCTGTGTACTATGCAAAGAGTCTAAAGAGACTCTAGACCATCTTTTTTTGGATTGCAAGTTTTCCCAAGAATTTTGGTCTCGAGTTATACAAGATATGCATATAAATATGATCCTTCCAACAAATTGGAATGACCTCTTTGCCTGTTGGAAAGATTATTACCAAGGTTCCCTTCTCCAAAAACCTGATCTCACAAGGGCTTGGGTCTCCATCCCAAAATACATCTGCTGGAAGATATGGGTAGCTAGAAATTAAGATCTCTTTGAAGGGGAAGACTACAGTCCAGTGAAATTAATGTCTGTTGCAAAATCGTTGTGGGTGGAAGATTTAGTAACGAGGGGGGTGACCCATATCCATAAGGAACCTTTGAATTCTGAAGAAAGAGCGTGGGAAATTGACTTTTTGTCACCTATTATCAATCATTGGCATACAGATGTTCAAAGAACCAATTGTTTAAAATGGAAGCTGAGGATGAGCTATGGAGATTTGGCTAATTGGAGGTTTAATCTTGGTTGTAACAACCTTTTCTTTGACGGGGCCTCTAAAGGAAATCCGGGGATGGCAGGGGCGGGAGGAGTCATTTTTTACTTAGGAGGGAATAAGCAAAAGGATTATGCTTGGGGCCTAGGCAAGAAATACAATAATGGTGTTGAGTGGCTTGCCTTAATCAAGGGACTAGAGATAGCAAGCAGCTGCAGAATGGAGGAGCTAGCATTTTATGGTGACTCGCTCATGGTCATAAGAGAAGCAAGAAAGATGAATAAGAATTACAAGAGTCCGACAATCAAACTGCATTACATCCTTAATTGTTTAGGAATAGAGTTCAAATCTCTCAAGTTCTTTCATATTATGTGAGCAAATAATAAGCAAGCAGACTTAATGGCTAACAAAGGGGTTTTATTAGAATATGGAGAGCTAGTCTGCAATGAAGAAAGGAACCAAATAAGTTGGATCTCATGAACCCGAAATTATTCTCAGGAAGGAAGAGTCTTTGTCTTCAATGAACTTGGATTTATCTCAAATGGTAGGTATGCATTGCACCATAAATAGGGAATGGGATGTCTCAATGCGTTGCAAATACACATCAAATTCTCTTGAATGCATTTCAATAACGCCTCATTTACATATAAGTATAAGGAAGATGCTCAAATCAATCAGGAAGGATATCACTAGGATACACAAATCATTTAACTACCAACTTGTTGAGATGGCTCGCGATCCGACAGTAGTTCAACTAGAGATACTGTGGAGATGGAAAATTCAAGAAATGTCGGTTTTAGGAAATGGACCCTGTGAAGAGGGCAATCGTCAAGTATTTTGGAGGACAAACCTCTTGTGATCGAAAGGGCAGCATAAGGCGAGTTGGAAGGATGCATGCGTAGAAGGCAATAAGGGCTTCCTATGTGTTGATAGCAATATAAAAAACAATTGTTTTAATACCCAACAGGTGTCAACAATAGACAACAACAACGGTCCTTTGAGCATGGTGAGCCATCTCATCAACATGATGTGATTTGGCATTTGGGTAAGACGAAGGGTAGGTAGATGGATTGACGAGGAGGAGAGGAGTCATCCGACTTCAACAAGAAAGAAATTAAAAATGTTAGCTCCTGGTTTTAATATAAATGCAATTTATATGCATGAGTGGATATTGGCAGGTGCTATTAGGAGCTTTTCTAAAAATGGAAGCAACAGGGTGAACTTAAATGAAAGCGGGTGATCCTTTGATTCTAGTTTTTTCATTTGCACAAATTTAGTCTCTCTTCTTAGCCTTTGCAATGCATTGTTTTTGTGTACTACTTCTTGGACAATTTGTAAGGAGGGATAATCTCCATAGACTAGGGATCTTTTAAGATAGTTACAAATATGTTAAAAATGAGCAAGGTGTTTTGGACGTTGCCCTCCTATGGGAACAATCCATCTTCGGCGTGATGTAAACTCTTTTTTTTATCCTTATTAATACAAAAATACTTAACCATTTCTGTTAAAAAAAAGAATTCAAAACAAAAGAGGAACCGAAAGGAGAGGCTTTATTAAGTCTGACTAAGAGAGGTATATATTCCCAGTGACCTATCTTATCTTCTACCAAATTAACCAAAGAAAAATCTATCTTCATTTTTTTTTTTAATATTTTTGCTTCCTGATCATGACGTTTTGATGTCTAATAGAACTGACAAGGGCAACCTAAGATTTCACAGAGGGTTTGTCCGAGTATATCGATAGAGGATTTTTTAAGAATATCTCTCTAAGAGGGCGTTCTATTGTCACTTAAATTTATATTTTGGGCATCTGGGACTTGAACATCCTTCTCTATAACTTTAACCACATAGAACCCTAAGGACAAAAAGTCCAACAAAGGGCTTGGAGATAAAGGATCCATACTCAAGGATAAATAATCTAAACAATCGATATGCTCATTTCCCTTATTTTGAAGCCAATGGAAGTCCTGTTATTTTGAAAATGTGGATGAAGGTTTTTTTTATAAATTAATCTTTATCTACACTCAATTTGATGTTTTAGTTAAATATCCATATTCACAAATAAAAAGTAATGAGTTTTATTATCATTTCAATATCATAATAAATTAGGTATATCTAATTATACATAATTAAGTAGTATGGTAAACTCCAAGGGGATACAGAGAGTTGAATTAGTGACCTCCCAACTTTGAGGAGAGAGATCTCACATCTAACTCAAGACCACTTGAGGAGAGAGATCTCACATCTAACTCAAGACCACTTGAGCTATGGAAGGAGAAAGATCTCATGTTTAATTGATGGTCAAGTGAACTAACACTTAAAACTAGATAAATATTTATATTTACAAACAAAAAATATTGAATTTTTTTATCATTTGAATATTACACAAAATTATGTTATCTAAATACAAATTTTTTTAAGGTCATATCATGTAATTTGTATTTTAGTAGATATCAACAAATAAGTATGTCATTATGATATGAAATTAGGTGTGTAGTGTAATTTAAATTTTAGTTAGATTTTTTTTTTCAGTGGAAAAAATACCAAATCTTGTTATTCTATTGAATCAAAGATCATCATATACATTCAGTCAAAGTGACATTCTTCATGAATAGGCTCAAGCAATGGGGTTTCCTCTTTCTACAAAGGCTAATCCCCATCATCAAATCATGGTAAAAAAAGCACAAGCCTGATGTGTTGCAGGCTTTTATCATCACTCCTGTATAGACAGGTCAGATTTAATCATTTTCCAGAAATGGACAAAAACAACATAGATCGTGAGCATGAAAAGAAGACTGAGGATCTCTTCATGGGATTGCTAAGATCCCATTTAATGTCTACAAAATGTGTGCTTAATGAATAATGCCTAGCACAATCTAGAATAACTGAAAATTACCATGATCAATAATCTTGTCATTCAGGGATTCCTTGAATTTCCCAAAACCTAAGTCAAGAGAGAGTGCATTTTTAGAGAGACTGTTAGTGATCTGGTTATGCTCACGATATATGTGTTTCATGATCATTTCCGGAAGTAATGCTGTAATTCTCTAATATCATCACACCAATGACTCATATGAGGTAAGTTCAGAGTGCCCTTTCCTGTAGCCCATGAAATGATGACAAGGGAATCGCCGTATATAGAGAGAAGAGGAATTCCCATAATCTTAGAAACAATGAGAAGAGCCCATAATGCCATCAGCTCAGATTTAGTATTAGTACTTCTGCCACAGCCCATGGAGAAATGAATACTGTGAGAGCTGCTCAAATGTAATACAAAACCTGCCCCCCCTATGTTCTTGGCGGATGCACCATCAAAATAACCACATGGAAAGTAAGTCATTGGAGGCAGACCAATGACTCTGTCCTTAATCTTCTTAACATGCACAAAATATGTATGAAAGAGCATGTCAACTTGAAGAAGGACTGAATAGACAGAAGGTGTAATTCCTTCAAAAATACATCTATTCCGATGTTTCCAGATAGACCAAAAGGTGAATAAAGGCAAGTATAGCTTGGAGAAGTCAATGGGATGGACATGAAACCAGTGCTCAAGATACAGTCGCACAGATAATCCCACAGAGGCTTTATATAGAGATCGGGAGTCAAAGTGCTCAAAAACAGCTTCAAAGGTACTCTTTGTAAAATAACAATCCATAAACAAATGATGTATCGATTCCTCCTCTTTCTTGCATAGTAAGCAGAGACTGGGTCCCTGTATGCCACGTTTTTTGAGTTGATCCCAAGTTAACACCTTGTTTTTTTATAGAAGCCAGATAAAGCAGCGGATTTTTTCAGGAATTTTGAATTCCCAAAGAATCTGATAAAGAGGATATATATCATGCTGTGGCTCCAAACAGTGATCCGCCACACACTCATATGCCAAAGCCGCAGTTAAAGATCCAGTATAATTCTTGAATTACCAAAGAAGACAATCTGGATTAGACCTGAGTCTTGTCCTACCATATTCCAGCCCTTTAATATATTCATTCCAAATGTGATGCCATTCTCCACCTAAATCCAGATCCGTTGCAGTGAGCCAGTAGGTTGGGGCTTCCATGGAGTAATTTCTGGCATGAGCCAGAGAAATGATACCATAATCTTCCAGATAGTCACGGAGATCCCGCGGTAGAGTAAAACTAGTCTCCATGCTTGTGATCGGGTCCAGGCCTACCCTTATGCTCTTACCATCTCCTACCATCCAAATTAAGCCACAGCCCAACCAAGAGATAGAACTAATGAAACCTTTCCATATAGTAGAGACACCAATGACAGAGAAATCTTTGCTACAAATCCAAGACAGCACGGTGTTCTTCTTTAGTTAGATATTCATAAATAAAAAGTATTTGTAATTTAATTTTATACGAATTGGTGTATTACATAAATTGATGTTTTAGTTAGATATTCATAAATAAAAAGTATTTGTAATTTAACTTTATACGAATTGGTGTATTACATAAATTGATGTTTTAGTTAGATATCTACAAATAAAAATTGTCACTTCAAAATTAGAGGAAATTTAGGCAAAAAACAACATTTATTATTTCTGTCAGGAATCAAAGTAAAACTAAAGAGACCATACCAACATGCATGAATTGATTAACTAATTTATAAAGACTTAACCACCACAAATGCCAATTTCCATACCACTGCCATCATGTGAAATTGTGCAAATATACACTAATATTTAACTTAGATATAGCCATGAGGTACACAGTTGGCCTTTGTAGGGTTTGGTCCTCATGAGGTCTATTTATAATTCATTTTTATACGAATTTCGTGTATTACATAAATTAATGTTTTAGTTAGATATTTACAAATAAAAATTGTCATTTCAAAATTATAGGAAATTTAGGAAAAAATCAACCATTATTATTTCTGTCATGAATCAAGGTAAAATGTAAAGAGACCATACTAACATGCATGAATTCATTAACTAATTTATAAAGACTTAACCACCACAAATGTCAATTTCCATACCACTGCCATCATGTGAAATTGTGCAAATATACACTAATATTTAACTTAGATATAACCATGAGGTACACACTTGGCCTTTGTGGGGTTTGGTCCTCATGAGGTCTCAAGTTCAAACCTCATGGTGAGGGGTTGAGTTTGTGAGCCAATAGTGGGGTCTTTAGTTTTTATTTTTTGTAGTTTGTGAGGTGGTTCACCATTTGCTAGAGGGCTAATCCACCTATCATATGGACATTAGAATCAAGATTACCTAAATCATTCATAAGAGGCTCAACAAGAACATACATGTCACTTATAAGAATTGAACCTAGGTGAGGAAGTAACATTCTCTCTTCCCAACCACCCAAACTGCAACCAATACACAAGTTATTCATATGTTAATTTACATAAACATAAAAGTAAATCATGAGTTATATGTAAACATAAAATTAAATCATGAGTTCTTCATCTATACTCAATTTCAAATGGCCAAACTCTTTAAATCTATCTTTTCCCATAAAACCTAACTTACTAAATTTCAAATTTCATTCACAGGTCTCTCTGATAATGAGCATAGAGGGCAACATAGAGACTGCCCAGCATGTCGAAAAACGCTCCAAAAACTCCAACATTACAAGACAACCCCTACTCTAGGAATGTTTTCTCTCCCTCGCCAAAATTCTGCTTTTGAAGCAACAGCAAAAGATAAGAAATCATATTTTCCAGGAAGAAATATGCCTGATGTTCCATTTAGGCAATATTCAAATGATGGTGCTAGTAAGAAAGAGTTCCTACCATATAGGTCCTCTGGCGTTGATGAGACAGTATCAGATGAGGCTAAGCTAGCCAACTAGGGTAATATGCAGCACAAACTAACTGCACAGAACTTAGATGATGTAGCTCGAGATATTCTCGATCTTAAAAGTTCTGTTTCAGCAGAAAAGATGCAGTTGCCATGGTAACAACAAAGTTAGAATTACTCAATCATCTCCTGAGTGATTCTCAAGAAATCAAAGAAGCTGTAGCCAAGGCTGCAAACAAAATTGAGCGACGCTTGGCTAAGTTAGAAGAATTAATTAGTCAAACAGAAAAGCTGAAAAGAAAGGTTCCTGAAAGAAATCTTGCTACCTTTGCCTTAGCAGCTAAAGGTTATTCCAAGAAAGAACCTGAGAAAAAGTTGGATAGGAGTTGGTCATTCAGGGTTTTCAATGTTCCAGCTATTGAAGAAGAAGAAGATAACCGGCCTGAATTTACATTCTGGCAAGATGAAGCTGACCTACAAGAGGTCAAAGATTAGATTGGCAAATTCAAATCCTTTCGCCCTGCACTTGAGCCTAAATACCTGCAAATGCTTGCTATGCATGAGCATTCTGAATCATCCACAGTCAACAATCCTCCTAGAGAAAATTTTGATACCCATATGCCAGATGCTTCTCGCGCTCCTAAGCTGAGTTCTACGTTTGGTATCAATTCCATTAATAATCTAATCTCTTGTATGCTAGAATAGCCTATACTGAACATTCAGTGTCAAACAAGAGATGAGATTAAAGATGCTCTCACCCTCATGTATCATTGGTCCCTGTATAAGAGGTCGCAAGATCCTTCTTTAACAGGACAACAGATTGGGGAATTAATCATTGTTGGTTTAAATGGACTAGCAAATGACTGGTGGAGAGGACTTCCTCAGGAAGCACGTAATGAAATGTTGAATGCTGCAGATGCAGATCAACAGATCCTTCAGGCTCTAGGATCTCAATTCCATGGAGCATATGATCATGATGATAGTGATCATTTGGCATCCTTATATATGTCGGCTCGATTATGTGATCTATCTCAAGCCGAGTCCTATTTCTGCTATATGCAGAAGCTACTCATTCAGTCCGGGAAAGCCAATGATCCAGCATATCTCAAGCACTACCTGCGTAGCTTTCCAGGTCATGTACCAGACGTCGTTGAAAAATACATGAAAGACAAGAACATCAATATCAGAAGTCTTTCATTAGACCAATTGCATGGCCATATCTTAGAGAAATCGCAAGAGCACTATCTAGCGAAGCGAGTAGATAAAGATTTCTGAAGGCACCAATCAATGTTTTCTCCTTCATTCTGTAAAACTGTTGCTAAGATTCCAGAATGGGGATGTGGTGCAGATGGTCGTGGTCATTTACACGATACTTGTAAATGTAAGCATAAAAAGAAGAAAGGGTTTTATTCGAGCCAACCGCGGTATCATTACCTGGATAAACCCCTGAAATTCAGAAAGAAATCCAGATTTCAGAAACAATGGTCAAAGCCCCAAAAGTTTATCAAACATCAGTCGAAGAAATCTGATAAAGCCACTTGTTTCATTTGTGGCAATCCAGGTCATCGGGCGAACAAATGCCCAAAGAAGAAGCAAAAGCCGAAGCTTGCAGCCTTCTGCGAACGTATTGATCCACAATGGTGGACTCTCCCAGAGGACGATGACGCTCCTACTGGTGATATTCTCTTCTTGCCTTCTGATGAAGATTCCTCAGACACTGAGTCCAAAGCAGCCTTAGGTAAATTTGGCCCTTCCTCTTCCTCCTCTGATTCTGCCTCTGAGTCAGACGAAGTTCCAAATTTAGGTGGGTTTGAGCTGCCTGAGTTCGAGTTTTCACTCAATATGTTTACACTCAGCAAAACTCATTCACTCAATATGTTTACACTCATCAAAACTCAAGAGATTGAAAAAAGGCTTGCAGCAGTAGACCTGCAATTATCAACAACTCAGCCATTCCAGTATCAGCTTCAAGCAGCACTAAAAGAAGAAAAGAAAGAATTGCTTAAACAACTCGAAAGAGATAAAGGCAAGCATGTTATGATCTCTTCTCCTCCTACAGTTACCTATAATCCCAGTGAGTTATATAAGAATTATCCTGATGGGCATGAAGACCGTCAGAGATACAGGAAGGATAGAGAAGCTACAATTAGACTACAGATCCAAGAGAAAAGAAGACTAATCAGAGAACTTTGCTCTGAAGTCGAAGATATGAAGAATGCGATCAAAGTGATTGAAACTGAAAGAGATCAGTCCTCTGATGAGGAACTCAGTAAACACTTTGATATTGCAATGGAAGATGCGAGAGAAGCTCTCAGAACAAAGAAAAGGATTCCTATTATTCAGAGTGATTCTCCTCCTCCTGAAGATCCGCAACTAGCAATGCTGTCTGGACCTAAAGTCTTCCTATCTGTCCAGTTCAATCCAAGTGAGTATAAGTCTTACACTTTAGATTGTATGATTGATTCTGGCTGCCAGGTTAGCTTGGCAAAAACTTTGGCATTACCAGCTTACTACTGGCAAGAGACAACAGATTCAGGTTTTGCTATTGAAGGCACATCAGTTCCATTAACCGCCAAAGCAGAATTATTTCCAGTTCAGTTCGGTAAGGTCAAAGATCGTGTAACATTGTACAGATTAGATACTATATCAGAAGATTGTATATTAGGTTCCGAATTCTTGCATAAGGTTAGTCCTTATTTAGTAGATCATAAGAAGATGACATTTACCTGTATGCTAAATGGTAAATCTGTCACTTTCCCTATATCTTTTCAAGGTTCTCGTAAATGTCCAGTTGTTGTACAGAAATCTGTATATAAGTCTAACACTGCACAGCTTGCAAAGATGGAAAGAAGCAAAGAATTCTCAGATGTACATGGAGAAAAGATGTTAGCCAACATCTCTGAGAAATTAAAGAAAGATTGTTGTCCAGATATTCCAAATGCCTTCTGGAAGCGAGAAAAATACTTTGTCTCGTTACCATTAGATCCAGTACAAAAGGTCAGACCTATGAAAGCCTCAGCCAAGCTTATGTCCCCTACAGAAAGAGAATTCTGTGTCGCTGAAGTCAAAGAACTAATGGAGAAAGGGCTAATTGAGCCATCTAAAAGCCCTTGGGCATGTCGTGCTTTTGTTGTCAACAAGCACTCGGAGATTAAAAGGGGTAAACCGAGGTTAGTGGTTAACTACAAACCTCTGAACGCAGTCCTGCAGAAAGTCAGGTATCCTCTGCCTGATAAAGCTAGTTTGTTACAAAGAATAACAAGCTGTGTTATTTTCAGCAAGTTTGACTTAAAGTCTGGTTTCTACCAGGTCGGGATAGTTGCTGAAGATAGATATAAAACAGCATTCGTCATTCCCCAAGGTCAGTACCAGTGGAGGGTATTACCTTTTGGCATCAATAATGCACGCTCAGAGTTTCAGAAAAGGATGGAAGATATATTCAGAGAAAAACTCTGGGCGCTAGTTTTCATAGACGATATTTTAATTTGTTCAAAGAATCTTCAAGAACACTTGAAGCACCTACAGTCATTCTATGAGCTTTGTTTTAAGCATGGGTTAGTGCTCTCAGAGAGCAAAATGGAAATTGGAAAGACTGAAATCGAATTTCTCGATTTCAAGATTCAGAAAGGTCAAGTGATCCTGCAGAATCATGTTCTGCAAGTTTTCAGCAAATTTCCGGATCAGATCGTTGATAAAACCCAGCTTCAAAGGTTTCTGGGAAGCCTTAATTAAATCAGACCTTTTTATAAAGGTCAAGCTTCAGATATATTGCTTCTGCAACAACGCCTAAAGAAGAATCCGAAGCCCTGGTCAGCAGAAATGACAGAAGCAGTCAAGCAGATCAAGAGGAAAGTTCTCACTTTGCCTCCTCTCTCATTGCCTACTGGTTCAGGCCAGTTGATTATTGAAACAGATGCATCTTCATCCACCTGGGGTGGATTTTTGTTAGAAGTTCTAAAAGGCAGAGAGAATATTTGTGGATATGGCTCTGGTTCGTTCAAAGCAGCAGAGTTAAATTACCCTTCGAGCCATAAGGAGATTCTTGCAGTCAAAAAGATTGTAGCTCATTTCATTCTTTTCCTCAAACCAGTCAAGTTTATTATTAGAACTGATCTTAAGATTATGCCTGGTATCTTTAAGAATGAAAATTTGATGGCAGAAAACAATAGTCGTATTTTGAAATGGTTTATATGGCTTAGTAACTTCGATTTTGAGATTGTGTATAAACCAGGTTCATTGAATTGCCTTGCTGATATGCTCACCAGGGAGCAGAACAGCATTCCAGCACTCAGCATGTTTTCTGTTGGAGAATCCAGTTCGGGAGCAAGCAAAGACAAGGGAAAAGCTCCACTAACTGATGAAGAGCTGAAAGCCAGAGAAGGATTGTTCCTCCTCCCATGGGACAATTCTTTACCAGAAGATGTCTGGATCCAGACAATTGAGTATGCTTCTACAGATGAAGCAAAAAGATTTCTGCAGTTAACTTTGATAAAGCATATTCAGACTTCTCCGCTGAAGATTGAGATTATGGAACGCTGGGAGAAGGAAGCATTTTATAGTTTTACTGATGCTCAGAACAAGTTAAGGAATTGCAGAGAGATCTGAATGGATCGTGATGACATTGAAGCTGTTTGGTATATTGACATTGGAGATGGCCATCTCACATGGACATCATACAACCTTATCCTCCAATGTTGCAGGGAAGAAGGATATATCATCATTTGCGCAAACCCTGCAAATCTGAGATACAACACTACCTGGTCTGGATGGACAGACATCCTGTTAGAAAAATTCTGTCCTCGGGTAGATTGGGAGAACCGCCGTGCCAATTTTATTGAGCACTTAAAAGCAGATATGGAGATAGCTGACAGAGAGAACCAGTGGAAGGAGAAAAATATTATTGCGCCGAGAGGGGCTCTACCCAGTATGGGGGAGATCTTGTAACGTTATTTAACATTACATAACCATCCATTTGCAATGTCGGCCACAAAAACAACCTAATATGGGGGAGATGTTGTAATGTTCCTACCTAACAAAACAATAAAAAATAAAAAATTTAATTACCCGCAAAAAAAATGTTCGTCAAAAAACAACACTATATGGGGGAGATGTTGTAATGTTTCTACTTAACAAAATAATAAAAAATAAAAAATTGAATTATTAGCAAAAAAAATGTTGAGGTTTAGTAGGGCCTTGCAAATGGTTTTAAAACCATATGCAAGCCCTCCTAAATAAGACATGGTTTTATTGTACATGGTTTAGGAGGTCGTTGTAAATGGTTTTAAGGCCATGTGCAAGGCCTTCTAAACAACCCATGATTTTAGGAGGCCTTGCACATGGTTTTAAAACAATGTATAAGCGAATGGGAGAAATGTTATAATGTTCTTTCCTAACAAAATAAAAAATATTATATGTTGAACTTAAATAAAAATATGTGTCTTGAATCCTACCAAAGATTGCACTAATTAAAAAGATGTTACCTCTAAACTAAAAACCCATAATCTTCTCTACCCTTGAGCCTAGAATTTGGATGGATACTGGTTTATCGAAAATTACAGCAACCATAAATAAACATAAACATCCAAAACAGCAACCATAAACAAAAACCATAAACAAAAGCTACATATAAACCTCCCTTAAACCCTTCAATCAATACTTTCTAAACCCCTGGCCTCTGTGGCAAAACCCTACCGCAATTCCTAGCTTGCTGCCTGCCGCAAACCCTGGTGCAGTTTATCATGGCTCTGCGTCTCCGCCGCGCCGTTGCTCTGGCAAGGAAGTTTTCCACAACTTCATCTGCATCGATTCATTCTTCTTCATCTGGTCTGTTATCCAGGCCATCCTCCTCTCCTATTATCCCACTGGGTTATAGCCATTTATGTGGATTCAATCGGCCATCGCCCCCGTCGCGATGCATGATTGCGCGCTGTAGAGTGTCGAACTCTGGATCAGTGTATTCTCCTCTGGATTCCAATGACTCTGGCAGGCGAGAGCCTCTCTTCCCGGGCTGTGATTACGAACATTGGCTCGTAACCATGGAGTTTGCAGACCCCCAAACGTCACGCGAGGAAAAGATCGACACATTTGTCAAGACGCTTGCGAACATCGTTGGAGGGTAAAGTGATTCGAACTCTTTGCCTATGTTCTTTTTATTCTTTCTTCCTGTTTAAGACGTAATCGCTAGGGTTTGGGGAAAAATAATATATCCATTTCGCCCGTTCTCTTTTGTTTTTACATTTTCTTAGTTTGCAGGATAGATGAGGCTAAGAAGAGAATTTATGCACTATCCACGACGACGTACACGGGTTTTATGTGTGAGATTTCGGAGGAGCTTTCCGAAAAGATCAAGAGTATGCTGTTTAACTTAGTTTATTAATTTTTACTTCATTTATTAATTCCATTAGTATCAATTATGAACTTTCTATCAATCACAGAGGAGCCCGGAGTTGTGTGGGTGCTGCCTGATTCCTACGCTGATCCTTTAAAGAAGGAGTATGGAGGTAAGTTTATAAGCCTAGTGTTCTTTGCATTGAAATTAAGCAAGGTTTGTTGGGGTTCTTACAAAAGCTCAGCTTGTTTAATTATTATACAGTTGGAGACAAGTACATAAATGGGGTAATTATACCAGATACTAGGGTCTACAATAGACCCACTGGCAGAGATAGACCCCGAAATCGAAGAAGGGATTCGATGCCTTTGGAACGGAGAGATGTACAGATTCCTAGGGACCCTCTACCACCAATAGGGGGAAGGGACACCACCGTGCAGGGCAATGCTCCTGTACAGGGTGATCAACGGGATTTTAGGCCAATGGAAGGTGGGGGCGGCATGCAGGGAGTTCAAAGGGACTACAGGCCACCGATGGATGGAAGAAGCCCGCAAGACTACAGACCTCCTATGGATGCAAGAGGCCCTCAAGACTATAGACCACCCATGGATGCAAGAGGTCCTCAAGACTATAGACCACCCATGGATGCAAGAGGTCCTCAAGACTGCAGACCTCCGATGGATGCAAGAGGCCCTCAAGACTACAGGCCTCCTATGGATGCAAGAGGCCCACAAGACTACAGGCCACCGGTGGATACAAGAGGCCCACAAGACTACAGGCCTTCTATGGCTGCGAGAGGCCCAATGCCAGGAGACCGTCAAGACTACAGGCCCCCTGTGGATTCAAGAAGCCCAATGCCGGGTGACCGGCAGGACTACAGGCCACCTATGGAAGGAAGGGGCCCGGTGCCGGGTGATCGACAGGACTACAGGTCACCTATGGAAGGAAGAGGTTCAACACCGGGGGGTCAACAAAACTATGTGCCACCAATGGAAGGAAGAGGTTCAGTGGGAACACAAGGTAGAGAACCAGTGCAAGGGGGGCAAAGTGAGCCTTTTCCATGGCCAATTGAAGGTTCCAATTAGTTCAGCATGTGTGGATTCCAGAGAAATCTGTCTTGGAGGAAGGTATGTTGGTTTGCCAAAATTGGTCTGGAAATGTGTAAAAGACGTGGCTTTGTCCCTTTTTAGTATAGTTCTGACTGATTTGGTGATAGTAAGGCAGGTTGATGAAAATCACTATGCATGCCTTGGTGAATAGAAGGATAAGGCTATGGCTGCTTCATGGCAATTTTTGTAGTTGACTTGCCATTTTGCAAGGCGATGGTTGTCAGTTATCTAGTTTAGTTTTTATCAGATCTAAATAATTTGTATTAATATACAATCTATACTTTAAGAACAGTGCAGTGACATCATACACACGACAAGCAATTCAATTCATACTTGATGTAAACTTTGTGGGTTTTGCTGAATCTATATTTTAAGAACAGTGCAGTGACATCATACTCTGCAAGCAATTCAATTCATACTTGATAAAGTTTGTAGGTTTTACTGAACTGTGACATGATTAATGTTGCATCCAAGGATATTTCTTTTATTTATTTATTTTGAATAGTTCTCCTCCTTGTAACATGAAAAATACCATAACAATGATCTAACGAAAGTTTCCATTGTACACGTGTTTTTACTGTGGTGATTGATAACTGTTTTCATATCTGAAGAAAATATAATGTGTCTCATGCAGCTACCCTTTTGATAAACTATTATAACAAGCAGCCAGTATCCTGTTAAAACAATAAATTGTAAAAGATATCAGAATCTAAGAGCTATAAAGAAGATCAATGATATCTCCTTCCAATGTGCACATGCTTCTCGCTGAGGCGAGATTCCAATTCGAGACTTTTAAACTACATATCACACAGACAATCAACTCCTATCGGTGTAAAAGGAGTCTTTACATGAACTCTTAATCCACTGCTGTAATTCAGCTTGGCTACTGTTTCACACTATACATAACCTAACCGTGATCAGCCTACCAAGGACTATAATCAATTGCACGGGGGCTACTGGACACTACTCAAAATGTGGTTATCTAAAACTGAGGTTTACCTGTCCATACCTGTGACACGGGTTGCTTTGAGCTCAAAGGATTTATAGACATGAAAGTTGAGCTATGGACGCTTTCAGTTCCCATACAAACTATTATTTTCGCATGTTCCTCAATATGATGCTGTTTCTTATGTACTTGATATATTTCTATACTCATGTAATTTTTTTAATTTTGTTATTGGATTGATATGCATCTCTAACATTCTAACCCTCCTTGAAATGCGTCATTTTTTTTACATGAGCTATGCATACTGTCTTGTTTCTTCTTTTTCTCCTTACATATTTGTTCATATTTTTTAATGTTGACTTTAATCTTGGGTGATATGAATAAACCCGGGTAGATGTTCTGCATTAAAGTGATCTGCTGTGCATCATCTTTTGCCCATTGGTGAGGAGTTTGATTTATCTTCATTGGTGAGGAGTTTGATTTATGATTTTATCTTCCATTCCAAGAAGTTAGAAGCATCTATCTAGTTAATGCTCTAATATATATTCAGCTTGATATGGTTCTTGCTTTTCTTTTCATGTTGTGCTGCACTTCTCCTCATTCTAAGAATGGTACTCATGATTTGGATTCCGAAAATCTCAATATACTCATCATATTTAACAATATTGACTCGTGAAAAGCAAGATTTGAACCTAGGTGGAGAGGATAACAATTTTCTTATCAACAACCAAAATGCCCTGAATCTGCCAGAATCCGGCATACCAAGAATTGCTGAAACTGCAATTTTAGTTGTTCAAATTGCATTTTAGACCGTTTGGACAGTTTCAAAATATGTCATTTAGTCTAAGACAGGGATTGGTGATTACTGAAATTGCAAAATTGCAAGAACTGCAATTTCTAGGCAGGATTTTTACCAGATTCAATAAAAAAGTGGCCAGAAAAACGGGGCAATTTGGTTAGACTTTATCCCACACGTTTTGATATGATCACTTTCTATGATCACTCATCGGGTGTCTTGTGATGTTTGACTCAGACCCAGATTTATCATTTTTCTAGTCAACTGTATGCTATTTATAATAAAGGAAGAGCAAAACAAAGAAGATTGGTTGTTTAAGATGACATGAACATATGTGCATTTCCTTTATAAGATGGTATTTTCTGGGACCTCATCCACTGGATCTCATTTTAGTTTTCATGTCATTTTCTGGGACCTCAATCCAATTTATTTAATTTTCTGTTTTTCATTTCATTATATCGTAGGACCTCAATTCAATAGATTTCGTTTTAGTTTTTTATATAATTTTCATGGGGCCTCAATTTACTGGATTTCATTTTATTTTTTATATATTTTTCTGTGGTTTTTTGAAAATGAATCTTGTAGTTCAAATACACAATGGAATTGTCAAATGGCCTGATTAGATTCTGTCCACCAAGGATGTAGTTCAAAAGAAGCTCGTTAGGTGCCTCTTTTTGGAATTGTGATGCAATTATGTCTCATGTTTAATTGCTATTTGATATTTTTGTTTCCTGGTAACTGTTACTGTCATTTAAGTAGCTACTGTGTTTTCTGTATGCAGAAATTGGCTAAATTTCTCGTCATCAAATATTTTGTAGTTTGTAAATAGTGCATATTCCGGGTTTCCAACTAGGTGTAACATATTAATCCATAGAAATTAGTAATATGGATTTAATGTCAAAACAATTTTCGTCAATCCATGTTAATCCAAGTTGCAGCAAATTTTAATCCATGGAAAAGGAAGCGAACATTATAGAAGGTGATGAAATCTTACATAGAGGATGATTTGCGAGACACATTGTCTTTTAAAGATGAAATAACTTTACACAATGGAATTCCGGAACAAACGGATTTCTATTGGCACATGCAACATCTTCCATGTTGTGTCACTCTTGTCTGAAAACAATTGTTTACAATTAAGCAAGTTTTGATTTTGCAAGTCCCTTTTGACAGTGCCCTGTTCTGTCTATGTTTTTAATGGGGTCGTTCAACGCATACTAAATAAACTTCCGCGCATATTAAATAAACTTCCATTAGGTGGGCAAATAGCTAAAAGCAAAGAGGTGAAGTTTGATACATACATTATCTCCATGGATGAATCAATTGGATCTTGATAGGGGAAATAAATGGAGCCAGAGGGTGCACAATGCTAAAGATAAGGCATTGGTTAAATAGAATGGTTTATTAGAGAAGTAAAGACTAAGGTTGAGTCGACTGAGAAAATCTACAGCAAGAAGCTATTCAAGACAATCGAAAAATATAGGTGAGCTGATTGTCAATCAAAGATGGGGTGATGGATGTATGTTGGTGGAGTGTATATAATTGATTGGGTTGAGTCAACTAGGAGAGCTGATTGTCAATCAAAGATGGTGTAATAGTTGTATGTTGGTGGAGTGTTGTTGAAGGGTACTTGGATGGTTTAAGTTGGGTTGAGTCAACTAGGACTGCTGATTGCCAATCAAAGATGGGGGTAATGGATGTATGTTGGTGGAGTGAGGTTGAAGGGTACTTGGATGGTTTAAGTTGGGTTGAGTCAACTAGAAGGATTGTCGATCAAAGAGGGGGGTAATAGTTGTATGTTGGCGTAGTGTTGTTGAAGGGTACTTGGATGGTTTAAGTTGGGTTGAGTCAACTAGGAGCGCTGATTGTCAATCAAAGTTGGGGGTAATGGATGTATGTTGGTGGAGCGTTGTTGAAGGGAACATGGATGGTCCAAGTACAAGGGTTTGATGAGTAGTTGTCGACTGTAATATAGTGAATGGATAATGGGTTTTCTAAGATGAAGTTGAGTGCTTTGCACTAGAATGTGTTCTGACAGATACCATTGGGGACTTGGAATTGAACTTTAGAGGAAGGGCAAAGTACCATCACATGAATTGCATGATGATGTCACACATAATTATTGTATGAATGGATTAATATTTTCTTTGGATTTCTTTTTTTGAGGCATTAGCTTCCATGCCATTGGAGTTTTTTTAGTTTCTAGAGTCATCGGCTTGGGAGAAATTCGAGAAGGCAAGAATAAGGATCATTTTGATGACTTGATGTGTTTTAGAAGAGACAATAATGACCTTGACCTTGTAGCAAGTTTGTGTATGTGTGGGAGAAAAGACATAAAAGGTCCAAGGTACAACAAGGAGTCTTCATACCAAGACAATCACAATAGTGGTTCATTGTAGTAGAGAGAGCATTGAGAGAAATAACTACGTCATTGTGAAGATGCAAAGATTAGTTAATGTGTTGAGAAAATGGAGGATTGAAGACCTTGGTAGCTAGAGTTGGTGACTATTCTTCAACCATCCTTTGAATGTTTGTACTTGGTGACATAGCACCAAAGGTGGAGGTGAGTTTGTTTTGGTTAGGTAGTAAACATGTGGAATTCATGAAGTACCAAGGAAGCTAGTTGTCAGTTAAAAGATTGAGTAATTAACTATTCATCGGGGCATGAATTGGGGGTTCACAATTTAGGAAGAGGTAGACTCCAATCACCATTAATGCTATGCATTGTCAACACAACCTTGTGGATGTGGAAAACCATAAGTCATGCAAATTTATATTTGAAAACATTCATTGGTTACTAGAATTTTTAAAGAATATATTGGAAAATATCCTCTTAAAATAATTGTTATATATTGTTAAATCAATTTTAGTTTACTTTTAACCTCATTTAAAAAAGATCTCTACCATAATAATAAAATAACATTTAATTGAATCCAACTTGAGTGGCATAAGAAATAAGAAATTTTAGACTAGTAAGATTATTGATCAATGTGCATGTAAGTCAATGTTCAAATCCAATAACCTCATTTTAAATAAGCTCTACCAAATATGATTCCCTACAACTATGACTGTGTATGACAACACAAATGCCTCACATAGATGATACTAATTACATATATCTAAAATATCTTTATCAAAAGTCAATATGACATTAACTTGGTTTTGAGGAACTCCCAAAGGAAATGATTGAGCTTGCCTTAGAAATTATCATTGGTTAAATATGTCATTTTTTTGGTATTTTCCGTAAGTTTAAAATCTCCGCAAAGCATACGTTGAATCCAATGCCAAATAAACTCAAATGTCTTAAGTTTAAAACTTTGGGAACTCAATGGATTTGTCATTTGTGGTTTGTTAGTGCTTTTAATGAGGTTTTGTGGATTTGTCATTTGTGGTTTGTTAGTGTTTTTAATGAGGTTTTGAGGAACTCTCAAAGTAAGTGTTTGAGCTTTTCTTAGAAGTTATTGTTGCGTTGGTTAAATATGCTATATTTATGAAGTATTGTCTTTGAATTTAAAAGGTTTACTAAGCATTTAAATAAATGTTTAATAGACTCGTAAGTTTTATGCTTGTTTTTGTTCACTCCAACTTCTTCATTTGGTAGGAATAGTCTTTGGTCTAAGAAATTATGACCCAAGGGCATTATTCTGTCCCTCAAAATCATATGGGGATCGCACTTGGCTTGGACCACACCAATTGTCAACTTGGTTGGATTTTGGGGTGTCTCCTCCTAACCAGTTCACCCCTAAGAGAATTGAACCTAGGTCGCCTTGCTGACGAGACCCACACCTTAATTGAATGAGTTAGCGGGAGTTGATTTGTAAGGTTTAAGTTTTGAACTTTGGAAACTCAAAATATTTGTCCTTGGTAATGTAGTTGGTTAGAGTGGTTTTTAATAAGTGTTTACTTTTATTTATGAGGTATATTCCTCTTATTAAGCTTGTATGTATTCTAAAAATCCTTTATATTACTCAAATGAGAGCCTATTGGGCAAAGGAGAGCCTATTGGGCTGTGTTACTCTTCATGTTGGATGAGGTTTTCATTTGTGATTTTCATCACAACACATGATTTTTATTACAAGGATTAAGCTTGTAGGATCATTTTTGCTAGATGATTTGATGGACTGGTGGTGCATATGTGTTTTTGTCTTGGAGGTGGTGCTATCATTTGGTTTTATTGATGCTTTGGAGGTGTTGAATGATGTGTGTTCATGTACTAGTGGCGGACTCATTGACGAAGTTGGCATTGTTGGAGTTTCATGAAGGTCTTTGGTTAGCATTGATTTATTCTTCTAAATCTTGCTACATGATATGGAGCAGGAACTCAACAATTTATGATCGTTCCAAGGTTTGAGTACTAACAATTGCTCTTTGATGTGATAATAAGATAAAAGGGTGTGCTATCATAAGTTTTCTAAGGTTTGATCTTATATGATAATGTATTCATTTGGGTAGCACTTTGGATGCCACTTTTCCTATAGCTTGCAGATTGGAACATTTGACATTAGTAACTTGGTGGGCACCTTACTCATTGACTCCTTTCACATGGTTCAAAATTCGATATTTGGGTTTGAAAATTCTTGGTTGGAACACCCTAGGAGAAACGATGTAATTCACACATTTAACAACACCTCATAATATGTTAAAACACCCCTTGGTGGAGTGCACACATGTTGAGGGTGATTCAGGGCTATTTGACTTAGTTTTGACCATTTTGAGGCCTAGTCATGGAGTTCCCTAGTTCATATCATTGTTTTCACACTTGGAAAGGGTTTCATTTGAGGTATATGATGGCCTTCCTTGGAGAGCCCTCCCTCTTGGCACATATGTTGAGGCAAGCATGCATTATAACACTGTTTTATTTCCTAAAGAAATGGGACACATCCATCTAGGATGCACTTCCTTGGATTAGGTGTGATGACTTAACATTTGGTTGAGTATTCCATTATTGATTGAAAGAAGCTTCAACAACCTTGGCACACTTCACGAGTGTGCACTTTTCCTTGGGACTTTTATTATTTGTTGAAGTTACAACACCCTCGGCACAATTGTCAAGTGCAATCTTTTTTGTTGGTTTCTTGCTTGATCAAGGTGGTTAGCATGGCACGTGTTTCAAGGGCACATCATCTACTAGAACACAATTGTATTCCTTGGTCAATTCATTGCACATGCTTCAAGGGTTGTTAACTCCTTATTCCTTGTACAAGTCTAGGATTTGTTACATGTGGAGAGACATGCTAAGGGGTTGGTTAGCAAGATGTTTAATTTCTCGTAGATGGTCATTTTATTTTTTATCACACATGGAGACAAGTACACCAATGAAGTAATAATACCAAATACTAGGGTCTATATAGAATAGGGCCATTGTTAGAGATAGACCTCAAAATTGAAGAAGGGATTCAATTCCTTTGGAACTTAGAGATGTACAAATTCCTAGGGATCCCTACTAACAATAGGTGGAAGGGACCCCATCATGCAAGGAAATGTTGTTGTGCATGGTGATCAATGATATTTTAAGCCATTGGAAGGAAAGGGTCACCATGGAGGGATTTCAAAGAGACTATAGTCCATTTATGGATGGAACTTGGCCCATAAGACTAGAGGCCATCAATGGATGGAAGAGCCCACGAGACTATAGACCCCCCATGGATGGAAGAGGGCCACAAGATTTAAATAATCTCCCATGGATGCAAAAGGCCCTCAAGACTACAACCATCCCATGGATGCAACATGTCCATAAGATGTCACGTCCCCATGCCTCCAACCGGCAAGGAGGACGCGATCAAGAGCTCTATCAGACCGGGCTAACCGCCCATGAACATGTACAGGAAGTAAAATGGCTAAAACATAATGCTGAAGTAGAATGCATTGAAGCAAAAACATGCACATATACAATTGTTCATCATACACAGCTGAATTAATTCATCTTGCACAGCGGAAACAACAGCATTCAGACATGCATTCATTTAACATGTTCATTCCAATTCAATTAACAGTAAATATAGAATTGCAGAGGTAAAATACACAAGATCACTTATCTTATAAAAGCTTTGCTCCACAACCAGCTACGCCGCTGCAACGTTCCACCCAACCATAGGCCAGCGTGCTCCTTAATCTCTCAGCAGCGCTGCCACCCCCGAGCTGGGCATGATTCTCCAAGGAATAAGGGAACTAGCAGGCTGACACATAGCCAAAGGTAACCAAAACACAGCCAAGCCAACTCAGTTGGGTTTACAGGCCATTAAGGAGCTGGAGAAGACTAATTGCTAAGCTGGTGAGCTCATTACAGAGCTAAGAACACCTACACCAAAACTAGCCTGACCTCTAAAACACCCATCCACACCCAACACAAGGAATCAGTCCCTTCTCTGCTACACAGTCCCTCAGGCCCTGCATTCCCTTCCAGTGCTATTCAGGGGTGATGGAGAAGAAGGCCAGCCCTCTAGCTCTGCCTGTGTGGTTTCTAGCACCAGGTTTATCAAGCAACTAAGCCAAAATCCTTACTCCTCACACAGTCCAAAGACCAACCATTGCACTCAGGCAATCAATTTAGCTAACACAGCTTGAACAGTAAAAACGAATTACACAGCCCCATACGTAACAGCAAAAATGGCTCACAACATGGGGGAAAACACACAGTCCTGAAGCTTATCAGTGAACACAACTCACAGCAGGGGAAAACGCCCCCAAATAGTCTGTGCGTGAGACCAATAATCAGTGAGACAGCCAAAAACGTGAATGGCTCTGCACAACCATGGTAAAAACACATGAAACTTTCAAAAACGTGAATGGAAAATACACCAGCAGCTCCAAAAACGTGAGGAAGACAACCCAAGCCCTGGCATTACAAAAACGACCTCCAATCCCTGGGAAAAATGAAGCCAACAGCCAAAACGTGGGATCCAAACACACAGGAAAAACTCCAGCTGCTCCCAAAACGTGAGAAAACTGAAAAAACGTGAATGCCTAGCAGAATGGCCTACGTTTTTTGGGTATTTTTCTTGCCAAGGAAGTCAGAACACGATTTTCAAAAATGGGTCTCTGCCCAATTCGAATTTTGGTTGCCCATACTCTTCCCCTTCCATGCAATAACTAACTCAACCACATTCTGGCAGAAATAAATGATTGGGGAAAAAGACAAGAAAGGTAGTTGACAGTTTGATGGGTTTTCTCATAGCCATTTGGCTTTTCCCCATTGGCCCATAGGTTAAATATTTCACCCCCCTTATCCTTAGAAAATCATGCCCCATTCGATTTAGTTGCCGCGACCGTAGCTGGTTGTGTCCATTAATTAATTATGATGCATATTTACATGATGGCCAACATAATATATGCCGCATGCCCCGATATACCATCGGTGACAAATTTAAATCCAAAACATAGCATTATCGATCAATGGTGGGGCCTTGGCCTTTAGCTCCACACCGTGATCGTTACAATATATACATCATATACATCTAATGTAACGGGGTCAAGACCGGGACGTGACATAAGACTATAGACCAACCATGGATGCAAGAGGCCCACGAGACTAGAGGCCACTTCATTGGTCAATTAAACATCTTGCTAATGAGGGCTGTAATTTATAGTTTACTCATGCATTTATAATGTCAACCTAGGGTCTAATTACTTATGAGATATTGTGTCATATCTATGCAAATTTGAGATTCTCTATTTTAATGATTATTTAAAATAAATAAAGAGAATTCATTCTGCTCAAGCACAAAGTTGCAAGCACAATTTTGATTTCTATTAATTTGTGTTAGAAATGTAAACTAATTAAATCAGATATTTTCTATATTAAAATGTGATTAAATACGATATGCAAAAATGTAGGAGGGATTTCAAAGAGACTATAACCCATTGATGGATGGAACTTGGCCCATAAGACTAGAGGCCATCAATGAATGGAAGAGGGCCACAAGACTGAATGTCTCCATGGATGCAAAAGGCCCGCAAGACTACAAGCCTCCCATGGATGGAAGAGGCCCACAAGACTTGATGTCTCCTGTAATATCCCAAACACTGATATTCTACTGCTTTACTATTATAGGGTTTGCTCGTACACTCAAGTTAGTGCAAGAATACCGAATAAAATGTGCATGCAAGGTGTCGTGCCAAATGGCCCTAAAATATAGCTAAACTGGAGAGAAAGTAGGGCAGGATTCTCAGTAAGCCTGATGTACACTTACCACTGATAAACACATTGATAGTCCTCCAAAAATATGATGCATGCAAGTGTGTCGGAATATAGTGTTGCTCTCCTGAGATCAACGTCCAGCTACACACGTGTGCCCTCTTCAGGAAGAATGTGACGTTTTTGGAGGAGGAGGTGCTTGATGGTGCTGCAACTTTGTCGGACTATGGGTTTTTACCTGTCGGAGTGATTGGTGACCACATGCAAAACCTTTTCATCCTCTAAGGAAACTAGCGAATTGAACTGCTCCCTTGGTGCTCACGTCCTCTTCCTCATAGATCTGTAGATAACTCCTCCAAATAAGCAAACTGGGTATTGATAATTACTCTATGTAATGGAGTGATCCTGCTGAGAAAGATGAAGCGAACATGCGGAGGAAAAACTAGGATTTAGGAACCCAACGAATTCTTCTCGGGTTTCCCAACTATTTCCGAGCTGCACACATGAACCTGCAAATAATATTCTGTGGATGTTGGATCATTGAATATGGATGAATAAAATGAATGCCGATGATAGACCTGGAAATCCTACCCTGAAAGAGGCTAGGGAAGACAGATTTCACTATCGGACCCTCATTAGCTGAAGACACCGTCTCTAACCCCAACTGCTACTACTACTCAAAAACTCCAAATCAGCAATAATAATCATAGATGTCTCATTTGTTCCAATAACCCTTCTTAAATAGACTAGCATATACTTTTAGGGTTTGCATGTCACTTTTAGGGTTTATGCTTCACTTTTGCATGCATGCAATTCTAATTTCATGTTGACTTTAATCCTAAAGAAAAAAGGATTTCTTTATCATACTAAAGGAGTGTCCTGCTATGTTCTAAGTTTCAAATTTCCTTGGTCAATTCCCTCTTATGCAATACCCCCTCGAACCTATGGGAATTAAGTAGGTTAGCGGGTGTTTAGATGCTTAATTAGAAGAGGACATTACAGCCCTCCCTGCATGAGATTGCTTGTCCTCAAGCAACTGGAAACTAGGATGCTGCAATACCTTCTCTTCCTCCCATGTGACATCCTCCGTAGGTAATTCTTTTCATTTTACCAAGTATTATCGAATCACCTTGTTTCAGAGTTTCATTTCTTGAACCTGTATGATTCTCTCTGGAATCAGTACCAAAATCCCTTCATCATCTAATGGAGGCAACTCGTTGGATGGAGCAATGTGTTGCCCAACTGTCTTCTTGAGGTTGGATACATGAAATACATTGTGAATTTTGCTTTCCTCTAGCATCTGTAGTTCATAAGCCACCTCTCCAGCCTTCTTAACTACCCTGTAAGGACCATAGAAGCGAGGTTTTATCTTTTTCTGCTCCTTTTTTATTAAGTGAAGACTGCCTGTAAGTTTATCTTTTTCTGCTCGGTGAATGGAGCAATGTGTTTCCCAACTGTCTTCTTGAGGTTGGATACATGAAATACATTGTGAATTTTGCTTTCCTCTAGCATCTGTAGTTCATAAGCCACCTCTCCAACCTTCCTGACTACCCTGTAAGGACCATAGAAGTGAGGTTTTATCTTTTTCTGCTCCTTTTTTATTAAGTGAAGACTGCCTGTGAGTTTGTAGCCGTAAATATACCAGATCTCTTACCTCAAGACTATGCTCAATCCTGTGTATGTCTGCATATAGCTTCTATTGATTTTGATCTGCCTGTAGATTCTCTTTTAGGACCTTAAGAATATCTTGAATGTCATGTACCCAATCTTTTTCCTTTGGTGCTCTGTTGTCTCCAAAAGCTAAGTGTGCAAAGTCCAGTGCCTCATAGCCATATAGTGCCTTAAAAGGTGTCATCTTAATAGACATATGGTGGGTAGTATTGTAGCAGTACTCCCCTAGGTGTAGCCATTTAATCCATGTCCTTTGTTGTCATGCTACATAATTTCTCAGATACCCCTCAATCCATTTGTTGGCAATCTCCGTCTGCCCATCTCTCTGAGGATGATAACTTGTGCTTGTAGCAAGTTCTGTCCCTACCAATCTGAACAGATCCTGCCAGAAAGCACTAGTGAATTTACTGTCACGATCACTAACAATGGTTTTGGGTAGCCCATGGAGTCTAAAAACCTCTCTAAAAAATAAGTCGGCTACTTGTGATGTTGACTAGTCGGAAGAAATAGAAAAGAAGTGAGTGAATTCGGTCAACCGATCTACTAACACATATAAGCAATCTTGTCCCTGTACCTTGGGTAAACCTATAATGAAGTCCATCGAGATGCTTTCCCATTTCTGCTCCAGTATCAGTAATGGATGAAGTAACCCTGTCGGATGAGTGTGTTCAATTTTATTCTTTTGGCATATACTACATTCCTGAACGTGCTGTATTACCTCCTCCTTTAGGCCTTTCCATGAGAACCTCTCTCTGATCTGTCTGTAAGTCTTCAAGAACCCTTGATGCCCTGATAATGGTGAATCATGTGATGCTTGTCTGATCTTCCTCTTTAAAGATGATTCTGGGACAAGGTATATCCTACTCTTGTAATAGATGATGTCGTCAATTACCCTGTAACTGTCATCCTGTATTTGTCCATCTAGTAATTCACAAGCAAATTTGTTTTTGGAATATTCTACCAAGAGAAGAGACCTCCAATCTGTAGATATACTCATGAGTGATAATGAGGCTGGTCATTTGGATAAAGCATTAGCTACTACATTGTTCTTTCCCTTAGCATATTATATTTCAAAGTCATATGCATGTACCTTGCTGACCCATTTTTGTTGGCACTCATTCAATTCTTTCTGCTCCAAGAAGTATTTGAGCCTATTGTGACCTGTCTTGATTTTAAACCTGCTTCCCATCAAATACTGTCTGAATTTTGTTAAGGCATGTAGGATGGCTAGCATTTCCTTATCATATATAGAGGAGTGGCATTCACAGTCTTTAAGTTTACGACTTTCGAGTGCAACCGGGTGATGGTATTGCATTAATACCGCTCCTAGTCCCTCTCCTGAAGCATCACACTCAACTATGAATGGATGAGAGAAATCTGGTAGTGTTAAAACTGGGCAAGAATTCATGATTGCCTTCATCTTCTCAAAGGTTTGTTGTGCCGCTTCTGTCCATTTAAATGCCCCTTTCTTTGTAAGATCAGTGACTGGTGCGACAAATTGAGAGAACCCCTCTCCGCTGATTATATGCCCTAGATACAACATCTCTTTCATATTAAACTCACACTTAGACATTTTCAAGAAAGTGACTATTCTTCTATAATTTCCAGTTCCTCATCCAAGTGTTTCAAATGTTCCTCCCAAGTTTTACTGTAAATCAAAATATCATCAAAGAATACCAGTAAGTATTTTCGTAACCAAGCCTTGAATGTGTGGTTCATGCAAGATTGGAAATTTGTTGGGGCGTTGGTGAGTCCAAAATGCATGACTAGGAACTCGTAGTGACCATAGTGGCAACAGAAAGTTGTCTTTGAAATGTCCTGATCCCTTACTCGAATCTAATGGTACCCTGATCGAAGATCAATCTTTGAAAAGTATTTTCCCCCCTGTAACTCATCCATTAATTCATCAATCCTAGGGATGGGATACCTATTTTTGATGGCCTTCTTGTTGAGTTCTCTGTAATCAATACACATCTGTAAGGTGCCATCTTTCTTTTTAACCAAAACCACTGATGATGCAAATGGACTAGAACTTGGCCGAATATATCCTAGTTCCAGTAATTCCTTGATTGTTTTCTCGATCTCATCCTTGTACCTTTTGGGATGTCTGTATGGAGTGGTGATGACTGCTTGTGTCCCCTCCTCTAACTCAATAATTTGCTCAAATCCCCTATTTGGTGGTCAACCTGCTGGAAGATCTTCAAACACCCTCTCATGCTTTTGTAATAGTTCATTTATATCTGTTGGATGTTGGGTGTTGTTATCGAGAGGTTTTCTAAAAGTAACTAGGCATTCAACTTCCCATTCTATGTCTCCCTATATGAGTATGACCTCCATTCTCTGTGATGATACTGGTTCGGGGGGATAAGTGTTCATGCCCCTCAAGACTACCCGTTTTCCATCATGTACCTGGAATTCCATTTCCATTTCCTTGTAATATGTAGTATATTTTCCTATTGAGTAGAGCCATTGAAGCCCTAAGACTACGTTTGTATCATCTACATTCACCACATAAAATGAGTCGATCATATGTCATTCCCTAAGGTGACATTCAGTTTGGGAATCCAATGGTTGCATTCCATGCTATTATTACCTACTACCGCTACGGTGAATCCCCCAAATTTCCCTCTCAGAATACCCCACTTAGCCACCCATGTTGCATCGATGAAATTGTGTGTTGCTCCCCCATCAATTAACAAACCTACCCTATGGCCCTGTACTATTCCTCTGACCCTAAGAGTATGAAACCTGGGTACTCCGGATAATGTAGCAATGACTCCCTCTGGTGCTTCTCTCTGAAGTGACTCCTCCTCTACTGCCCTCAATTCCTTTGTTGTTTCCTATTTGGATTCTTCACATTCATTGTTTGAGTAGACCTCTATATAGTGGGCCTTGGCCTTCCCTGAGCACCTGTGGCCTGAAACCCATGGTTCTTAACAAGTGAAACACAATTTTTTTCTTCTCAAATCTTTCCTTGTGTCATCGTCCAACCAAGTTTTCTTTGGCCATTCCTGTTGAAAAGGTTTTATGTCTTTGTCTTTTACTGGGAAGTTTGTTTTAAGTGGAAACCTATTCTTTGGAACTGAATATTGTATATCTCTAGCTCTGCTAATCGCATCCTGTAGAGTGGTTGGTTTGTAGGCTTTCACCCACCCCCGTAAAGGTTTTGTCAAGGCCTCTAAAAAACAACATAATCAACCCACTCTCTGACAGATCTGTTACCATTACAACTATTCTATGAAACTCTGAGATGAAGGCCTCGGCACTACCTGTCTGTTTGAGTTGAGCTAACTCTCTAAAGTGTATATTCGAGTCCTTTTTGTCAAATCACTCCATGAGCCTCTGTGTGGATTCACTGTAGTAACTCATGGTGTTGTGACCAAACGTCACTGGCCCATGGTACCACCACTCATGAACCTCTTCGTCCAGATGTAAGGTAGTCAATTTAATGGCATATGTCTCCGTCATAGGGTTGAGTTGGAAGTAAGTATCCAACTTCTGGACCCATATTCTTGCTGAACACCCACAAGTCCCATCAAAGTTAAGGATGGTCAATCTGCCCAAGGTTTTTTGCAACTCACAATTCTGGGTAAATCCTCTGTTAAAATTTCTTGGTCGGTTCCTACTTTTCATATTGCAGAAGTCTGAGAATGACATTGCTGCATGGAACTCATCTCCCAAATCCCTGTACTCTTGTAAGTAAGCTCCAAATGGTTCACTAGGTTCTATTGGCATGACTGGTCCTGTTACTGCATCTTCCAGGAAGTGAGGCATAGTAGGTCTGATGGAAGGTTTGTTATATATATAGGGTGTGTTTTGCATATTAGTGTAGGCATGCTTCCCACTACTACTGGTAGACCCTCTATCTATGGGTGAAAGAGGTATACTGCTATGACCTGGTTCTGGCTTTAGAGCCAATTTGTTAATTGCATGCAATACTTCTTTCTGCCCTTAGCTAGGTCATTCAATGCATTCACCAAGCTACGGAATTCCAACCTATCTTGCTCTTCTCCCGTTCCTTTCCCTCTGTCAGAGTGTATACCTGTTGGTTCCATGTCTGAGTTGGTATCTTCTAACTGGATATCCTCAAATTCCTGCTCCTCAGTGTACCTACTCTTCCTTCTTCTATAGGTTACAAAAGTATCTTCTTTTGTATTCATTTACTTTTCATGTTCAAGCCCATAGTTGGAAAGGAACATGCTCTGATACCATTGTAATATCCAAAACACTGATATTATACTGCTTTACTATTATAGGGTTTGCTTGTACACTCAAATTGGTGCAAGAATACTGAATAAAATCTGCATGCAAGGTGTCGTGTGAAATGGCCCTAAAATATAGCTAAACTGTAGAGAAAGTAGGGCAAGATTCTCGGTAAGAAGATGTACACTTACCACTGATAAACATGATGATAGTTCTCCAGAAATATGATGCATGAAAGTGCGCCGGAATATAGTGCTGCTCTCCTGAGATTGATGCCCAACTACACACGTGTGCCCTCTTCAGGACGAATGTGACGTTTTTGGAGGAGGAGGTGCCTGATGGTGCTGCAACTTTGTCAGACTATGGGTCTTTACCTGTTGGAGTGATTGGTGGCCACATGCAGAACCTTTGCCTCCTCTAAGACAGCTAGCGAATTGCACTGTTCCCTTGGTGCTCACATCCTCTTCCTCACAGATCTACTGATAACTTCTCCAGATAAGCAAATTGTCTACTGATAATTACTCTATGCAGTGGGCTGAGCCTGCTGAGAAAGTTGAAGTGGAAATGCGGAGGAAAAATTGGGCTTTAGGGACACAACAAATTCTTCTGGGATTTCCCGACTATTTCCCAGTTGCACACGTGAACCTACAAATAATCTTCTGTGGATGTTGGATCATTGAATACAGATGAATAAGATGAATGCTGATGATAGACCTAGAAATCCTACCTTGAAAGAGACTAGGCCAGGTAGACTTCACTGTCGAACCCTCGTTAGCTAAAGACGTTGTCTCCAACCCCAACTGTTGTCGCTGCACTTGTTGCTGCTACTCAAAAACTCCAAATCAACAATAATAATCATAGATGCCTGCTATGGTCCAATAACCCTTCTTAAATAGATTAGCATGTACTTTTAGGGTTTGCATGTCACTTTTAGGGCTTATGCTTCACTATTGCATGCATGCAATTCTAATTTCTTGTTGACTTTAAGCCTAAAGAAATAAGACTTTCTTTATCATACTGATGACTTTAATACTGAAGGAGTGTCCCATTCTATTCTAAGTATCAAATGTCCTTGGTCAATTCCCTCTTATGTAGTACCCACTTGAACCTATGGGAATTAAGTAGGTTAGCAGGTGTTTAGATGCTTAATTAGAAGAGGACATTACATCTCCCATGGATAAAACAATCCCTTAAGGCTATAGGGCACCCATGGCCACAAGAGGCCCACAAGACTATAGGCCACCTCACTGGTCAATTAAACATCTTTCTAATGAGGGCAGGAATGTCTAGTTTACTCATGCATTTATAATGCCAACCTATGGTCTAATTACTTACAACTTATAATTACTTAAATTTATATAGATATCGTGCAATATCTATGCAAATTTAAGATTCTCAATTGCGTGATTATTTAGAACAAAGAAAGAGAACCTGTTCTGCTCAAACATAAAGCTGCAAGCACAATTTTGATTTCTATCTTGAATTTCTGTCAAAAATATAAACTAATTAAATGAGAGATTTTCTATATCAGAATGTGATTAAAGATGATATACACATGTAAAGTTTTAAAATTATTCTACAGGATAATGAAATTATCAGCTATATTATGAATCTATCAACAACTCTTTAAAAACTACCCCAGAAAACAACTAGCTATAGTCAACTAGCAAACTGATATGTATATGCTTGTAAGTATTGAAATCTAGCGAACTAATTAGCAGCACCTGTCCTTCAGAGCGAGCCTTGTCTCCTTGGGAACATAATGTTGTGAGCAAGCTACAATACCACTACAATTTACTCAAACAACCCTGTAAAAGAAATGCTTTTCTATTCAACAAAAGAGTTTATAAGTCTATCAGTCGCTTCCCTTTCATATTAAACTTAGCTACGATGAGAAGCTCTCTTATTTATATACATATAAATATGCCTTGGAGCATGGCAGTTGTGGCAGAGTTTAAATGTTCAATAATTAAATCTATTAACCTATGCCTGGAATTCACATATTCTTGTCTAGGGTTAACAAACTAGCTATTATTCCCAGAATTACAGAATTACATTCAATGCCTCTTGCTAAACGAATCCTAAACCAATAGTTTGTTGAGCCCTAATATCATCACTCAACAAAAAGGGTGCATATGCTACATTAGTTACAAAATCGCATCATCTTCCATTGATCTTCACCATTACTTGCCTTGATTGTTGATCCCATAGCATCTTCTGTTCCAATGGCTGCGTGGCTAGTGGTTGGTGGTCTGTGGCAATGTCCAAAATAACCTTGTGTCCTTCACAATGCTTGGAACAACACACCCTTGGTCTTCTACATATAGGAAAAATCTAAGGATAGAATCAACGCTCGCACATTAGCATTCATGCCATCAAAAGATTGGGCAAATTCCATCGTCATTTGCTGGTAAAAACAATAAAGTTGTTCAAAACTTCAAAGTAAACAAGCCATCCGGCATCTACAAAAAATTGCATAGCCTCTACATTGACTCAAGAATATACATGCCAATGAGTTCGTGATGAATCATGTTTATCCCATTGCTACAAACTCAAAGTGAGAAGTAGGCTTAGGATGGCGGTAGACTGTGTGCACTGTGTGGTGAAACACCCTTTAAACTGTGTAATGCACTAGTGCTATAAAGAAGGGGATATGCAATATGAGGATGATTCATGTTGAAGGCGAATTGATAGGAGGGAATCATCTGATGGAAAATAGGGGTTGACATAATGATGGCATAATGTGGAAGTAGGGCAATCATAACTGGGACACAAGCTTAAGTTGGTAGTATCATGTGAAAGGATGTGATATCTATTTGAATCAATGGCAATGATGTTTAATCAACCCATGAAAATATATGATGTTTATGTAAATCAGTTGAAACGCCTGAGGATATATGACATGAACTAGTGGTAACTATTATGTCGACTTGGCATATCAATTTGTCAATTAACCACAGAAGTAGGTTACTCTGAGATACATGGAAGCAGGGTGGCATGAGATAGGGGTAAAATGAGATTAGAAAGAGCAACCGATAATTTGAAGAACACATGCAAGAGGATTTCAAAACTTGTGCCTTAAAATAAATCATAATATTACCTAAAATCTTACCCATGTCGAGCTTGTAACCTGGTGCTAAATTGATGTAATAGTCATACTCCACAGTTGATCTAGTAGCCATACCTACAGATTTCTTTTAAATATCAAAACCTTTTACGGGATAAAAATGAGTGTAATACATTTTATATAGATTGGATGAGTTCTGCTACAATTCTAGATCAGATAGCACATATCTCTGAGGTTGACAAATGAAGGCTAGAAACGACAAACTACAAGTTGGAATATGAAGTTTTTAGGTCATAATCTGTGTGCTTGTCACTAATGGTGATCAAGAACATTGTTCAACAACAAAATAGAATGTTGGATCAACTTGGAACACTTTGGACATTACTTTAAATGAAAAAAACAAACAAATCATAAATATGGATAATGATTGGATTTGTTTACGATGATTTTTTTTCATTTTTCATTTTATTTTGCAAGCTTTGTCCGGCAGACAAGTTGGTTTTTAGACAAAGTTTGTCCAATTGTGTCTCAAGGGGGTTTTCGCACTTGCATTTATTCTATATTTATGTATTTATTTTTCTTTTACTTTATATACATAATTTTGTTAAATATAACTGAATAATTAACAATACAGTAGGTTTAAATGACACAGTCATCTCACTCACAACCTTTAAATCTAATTGCTTAACTAAATCCGTGATAAAAAATAATTGGATAATGGCTTTTTATATAACCTCAATCAGTGGCCATTGGCCATGAGCGGGTTTCTCTTCTCATCAATGATACTGATGTCAATCTCATAAGGTCCAAACCACCCAGTGAAGATTTCCTTTTTCAAAAATTGTGCCAATCTCATAAGGTCCAAGCCACCAAGTGTGAAGTGTGTCCTTAAAAGTTTTGTATCCAGAAGCAAATAAGAAAGCCCAATCTTGGAATTTCTCCTCCTTGATGAACTTCTTGCCATGCCACTTGGCCCTTTGTTTTTGTACAACAAAGGTTTAATCCAAAGTAGCTTATTGAACCTCATCAAGCTCATTAATTTTCAAGAAGTTGGAATATTAAATTTTTAGGTCACCAACTGGAGTATGTAATTATAAAGTAAACAAGGAAATTTGTCAAGTTGGAACATAATCTGTAGCAAGCTCATTCGTTTTCAAGAAGTCGGAATATTAAAATTTTAGGTCACAAACTGGAGTATGTAATTATAAAGTAAACAAGGAAATTCGTCAAGTTGGAACATAATCTATAGTTATAGTAGGATTAAACTAACTATTTTGTCGTAGACGTAGAAAGAGTGTGCTTATCACCAATGGTGATCAAGAACATTGTTTTACAACAAAATAGAATGTTGGAGCAACTTGAAACACTTTGGACATTATTTGAAATCTAAAAACCAAATCATAAATATGTAATGACTGGATATGTTTTTTTTGCAAGCTATGTCTGCCAGACAAGCCGTTTTTTAGATGAAGTTTGTCTAATTGTGCCCCAAGGAGGTTTTCATAGTTGCATTTATCTATTTATTATTCTTCTTTTAATTTATATATGTAATTTTGCTAAATATAACTGAAAAATCAAGAAGCTATAGAAGTTGTAGGTGCAAGTGACACAATGATCTCACTCACAACCTCTAATTCTAATTGCTTAACTAAATCTATGATTAAAAAATGGATAATGGCTTCTGATATAACCTCAATCACTGGCCATTGGCCATGAGTGGGTTTCTCTTCTCATCAATGGTACATAACTTAATAGAGCCATTTTCTTGAATGATGTTAATCTCATAAAGTCCAAACCACCAAGTGTGAATATTTCCTTTTTCAAAATTTGTGCAAATCTCGTAAGGTCCAAGCTACCGAGTGTGAAGTTTGTCCTTAAAAGTTTTCTATCTAGAATTAAATAAGAAAGCCCAATCTCCTACTTGGAATTTCTTCTACCACTTGGCCCTTTGTTTTTGTACAACAAAGGTTAAATTTAAAGTAGATTATAGAACATCATCAAGGTTATTAATTTTCTCCAAGCATTGTGTTTGCTCATTTGAAAGATCCATTCCCACCTATAATACAGACCTTAGTGTCTTAACTTGAAATTTATTAGGAATGATTACATGCTTACGATATAGTACAAGCTCACAAGGTGTAAAGCATATGGTGTTCCTCCATGTCGTATGGTAAGTCCAAAGGGTTGTCGACAATCTACTATCCCAATTTTGGTGTTGAACGAGTGATAAAACCTGCACAGTCTCAGTTAAGATGGACTCCATAACTTTGTTGGTGACTTCAACTTACCCAAAGGCTTGTGGAGGGTAAGATGTAGAATTTATGTGTATGGCCTAGTATTGTTTAGCGATAGAATGAACGAGCTTAGATGTAAATTATGCCCCTTGATTTGTAACAATCTCTTGAAGAACTCCAAATCAAACAAAGACGTCTCCATACAAGAGATCAACTACAACTTGTTATGTTTTCTTTGGAAGAGCCTTGGCCTCAACCCACTTATTCACATAATCAATACATACACAAATATATAATTTTGTGTTGGATGGTGGGATGATTGACCCCACAAATTCTAGAACCCATTTTGAAAAAGATAAGAGGCATCTCATCTAACTATACTGCTCATCCCATCCTTTGACAAATGTTACAATTTCTTACATAATTTTTGGCATCCTGAAAGATGGTAGCTCGATAGTAGCCCAGTTGTAAGACTTTGTTGGAAGTTATTTTGCTAGCAAGGTGTCATCCACAAGGGTTTTCATGACATGCCTTTAGTATGTCAAAGACCTCATCCTCCCAAGCACGTCGTCAGATAACAGGACCAACCCTTGTGCAGAAGAGTTGGCCTTGGACCCATGACTACATGGTACTCTATTTGACAATCCTTTGTCGCTCTTTAGGTGAAAGTCGTGTTGTGGAAGCTTTCCTACAACCAAATAGTTAGCAATACCTGGAAACCAAGGCATGTTAATATAAAATCCAAATATATGTCATGTCATCAAGGAAGACATCTTCAATAGGAATGGCATCTCTAGCATTGGTGAGCCTAGAAATAAAGCCAACATGTTCATTTCTTAATTAATCAATGATAGTGATATCCAATTCATGTAGCTATAGAAAACATCTAGTCGCTCTACCATTAGTGATAGGATTATTCATTAAATATCAAATGCCATAAGGATTTATGTGCACAAATATATGATAGTTGATTATATAATGATGAGTTTCTTTAATAGAATGGACTATAAAAATAAATTCTTTTATTGGGAAGAGTTTATAATTGAGTTTAATTGGAACAAGATTCTTTTTAATAAAATAGATGTCATTTCTCACGACTAAAAGAAAGGTTTTTTTCTTAGCATCTTGTGAGAACCTTCCCAAGGTTATCCATAGTTGCTTCAAATGAACTTCATACAAAGTAAAATCATCCATGTAAGCCTATACACAATCATGGATCAAATATAAAAAGATACCAAAAAACCCCTTTGGAAAGTAGCAGGGGCATTACAAAATCCAAAAGGTAGTACTCGGTAAGTATATATTCCCCATGTGCAAGTAAAAATGGTCTTCTCCTTGTCTTCAAGGGAAATTTGGATTTGGTTATAACCATGAATCCCATCAAGAAAGGAGAAAAAACTTTTTACCCACCAATGTGTTTATAACTTGATCAATGAAAAGAAGAGAAAAAGGGTCTCTCAAGGTGGTTTTGTTCAATTATCTATAATCAATAAAAACACGTCATTTACCATTTTTATTTGGTACAATCACTAGTGGTGAAACCCACTGGTTGCCAAGAAAGAATAAATGAATTTCACATTAAGTAGTTTTTGCAATTCTTTTTCATTATCTCTCTTAGGGTAGAATTCCTTTGTCTTTGGGGTTTGTGAATAGGTTGGGAATCATCTTTGATGTATATTTGATGAGTACAAAGATTAGTATGAATTCCCTTCATATTAATTTATCCCTAGTCAAATGCAATGTTGTTTATTTGTAGTAACTTAATTAATTGGTCTTTTTGTGAGGCATCTAACCTAGGGTTGATATTAAGTGTCTTTCCTAGGATAATTTCCACTGGTGTATCATGAAATTTTGATATGGCATATAAAGAAGAGAACATAGAATTCCACTATAGTGATAGAGTAGTTAGTCAACAGTTCTCTTGAGGATACTTGTCCAAAATATGGCTAAAGGATGAATAGTTTGGATGCTAAAACGAGTAAGGATGGGATATAAAGTTGTAGATCGTATCATCATTAGTCTCATCCTTAAAAGAAAGAGGTTGGTCAAGTGTGAGCAATGGTTGAAGGATTTCTTCATCAATGTGAGCATATCCATCTAGAAGGGTCTCTCTTGTTTGGGCCTTGCCATTTTGTTTGGCCTAACTAAGTCAAGTGTTAACACAACCTTTGGTTTCTTAGCCTTGCCTTAGTTCATTCAAATATTGAATTACTAATTCTTAGGAGAAACACTACCCTTGATTTCTTATTTCTAGATGGAACCAAACCTAGTTTTATTACCTCGTATTCACCAATTAAATTTTACAAAACACCTTGCACTATATTGAAAAAACACAAATATATATATATATATATATATATATATATATAACCCTAAAAAAATTGTGATATTGGAAACTTTGATATGTTCGATTGATGCACCCTCATTGGTTTTATGGTCAATCTTGAAGGGAGTCCTCTTTACGTGGCTAATTTGAGATATTTATGGTTATGTGCAAATGCTACCATGTTTTTTTTCTAGATCTAATTTGATATGCACGTCCATCAAAAATCACCTTTAGAGGGTCTCACAATCCAGAAATAAGGTCTATTATCAACCCTACTCCATTGGGAATTTATCTAGTGGTTAAGTTGACCTTCTTGTGATTTCTAGGGGCTAGTTAGGGCATTAGCCAAATCTAGTAAGTCATTTCCATATTTGTATTATTCATTCATTTGCTGCCCCAAATGTGAGATTCTTATCCCTCGCCATCAAAGATATTTTTTTTGATAAGTTGACATTGTTCTNTATATATATATATATATATAATGAGCACATATTTTATGGTTGTCCTCTTATAACAACAATAAAGTTTTTAATCATAAGCAAAAATTGTGAACATTTATCCATTTTTACTCCTATCCTCTTGAAGAACATGGTAAAAATGTGTTTGCATTCATTTCTTTGACTCCATAAGGCATTGATCTTTGTCAAGAAGTTGCTTGTGAGGTATTCTTGTTGGGTGGATTTATTTCACTTATATAAGGGACTCCCCTTTGGCTTCTACAAGTTGGTATGAAGTGTAAGGAGAGTACATTGTGGTAACAGTGGGTGCATCTTATGAATAGTTGTCAATCTTAGCTTCGATCCTCGTGATATACTGAAAGAGTGCTATTTTGTGCGGTAATAGTGAGCAAACCAAAAAAAAAAATCTTTTTCAACATTCAGATACTATTATAATTAATGTCTCGATATATAGCATGCCACAAGAGACTAGATGGAAATGTACCTTCTTCATACTGAGAGAGGCAAGCAAAATTCTAAGCTCTTGCAAATGTTCTGTTCAGCTTAAAAAATTTCCCATCTTCATACGCGGTAATGATGACTAGGTTGTCAGAGGATCTCCTTATATCAACATGTTAATCAAATATGTTGATAGAGAAGCCTTGCTGTCAAATTTGTATAAAAGATGACAATTTTTTCTTCAAATCTAGAAGATAGAGAAAATTATGCAATAGAAAGTTAGGGAATCTAAGCATTTTGCGCACAATGGTGCCAATTCCCTTTAGTTTGAGGTTGAACTTATCTACAAAATATACTACATCATTTATATTGTCATTCAATTTTTCAAAGAAATATTTTCTAAATGTCATGTGGCAAGTTGCACCATTGTCAAGCAACCAAGTATCTCTCCAAAATGAAAATGAAGTGTTGAACAAAACTTCATTTATACCAACATTACAATGTGCAACAATAAAGTGAGCAAATTAAGGAGCTTTACCAGACTCGTGAGATTTACCTTTGTCTTCTTTCTTTTACTTATGCTTCTTTTTAATCGCCGCCCAAGGAGCATAACAATGTTCTGCATCATGTCCATTCTTGCCACTGTAGAAAAATGAAGACCAAGACTCTTGTTGTGATTGTTTCTACCCCCCATCCTTTGAAATTCTTTCTTCCACCTCCTCTCTTACTACTTTCTCCTTTAAAAGAATCATTTGATTGATTGTTCATGTTACAACTTGAACTAGCAGGTATAATTAAATCCCCAAAGAACATGGTTATCCCAACTACAACCTAGAGGTGTTAGCCACTGTCACCTCGATAACCACCTCTCTGCACTTTCAGTTGGCTCTTCTCCAACTTGAGGGGGGCAATGAGGGCACAAGGTGATTTGAAGAATTAGCCTTCGCAAAACTTGAGGTCTTTCTTTGTAATATAAGTGATGGGAAGACCACAAAGACGAATGCCAATCCCCAAGGAAAAAATGGAGTCTCAAGATAATACCCCAAGGGCCTTGTTTGTAAATGTTTCTACAAAGCAAGACAAGTTTCTATCCCGAAACTATTTAAACTTCATGTAAAGTTTTACCAAAGAAAGGTGTCCCTTTGATACACATCTCCAACCTCTAACTCTAGCTTGTGCAACTTGATTTGCAACCCCTCCAAAGGTATCCAAACCACAAACAAGCAACAAGAAACTAAACCACAAAACAACAAAGTTCTTCCACTTGAGCAAATTTACCCTTTTAGTGAACTAGGTCAGAGATCTTACAATGATAAAAGGTGCATGTTACTTATATGTTCAACCATCAAGAAACCCAAAAGAATAAATCCTTCAAACTTCAAAATGTTCCATGAAAATATATGTTAATTAGGTTACAAAAGAGATAGAGATCTCAAAATCCAACCATGAGTTCATATGAGGAAGTGGCTCTCTCTTTATATAGGAGGGTGTCCCGACTTCCTTTATAACAAAATATTCATTATTTCATTATATTTAGCATAGGGTTGAGTAAAATAATACAAAATCCCCACTTGATTTTCACAAACTCCTAACGAAGCAATAAAATTAAGTGGTTAAAGCCACATCTACAATGTCCAAAATACATAAAACCCAAGAGAGAGTGCACCACTAGATATAGGTCAAATAATGATTAGAAGATGTTAGATCTAGGGTTTGGCCCCTTGTATCCTTCTAACAACTCAACGCTCTCATCAAAAGTGGTACCAATTGTCAAAGTGGTGCCAATAGGGTCAAACCAACAACTAGAAATAGCTCCAAAGGTGAAAAAAAGGCTTGAAAGATGACCCTAACATTCTCTAGCCCCTTGGAATCCCGCTGAGTGTTCTACACCTATAAAGGTCTCAAAACAGTTTTCCAACCATATATGGCACTTCCAAAACCGAGTTAGGATGAGTGAGATCTACCCTCTGGAAGATAGGGTACCAAACTATTGAAAAACGACCCATAAACCAGTGAAAATGGCTTGAAAGACGACTTCAACACTCCGGAAATATTAGGAACTTGGATGAGAGTTCTGTAGCTTTGGAAAGATCTCAAAATGATATTTTCAACCATATATGGCACTTCCCAAATAGAGCTTAAATGAGTGAGAACCATCCTCTTGTAGCAAGGGTACCAAACTGCTGAAAACAACCCCAAAAACAACAAAAATGACCCAAGAAAATGACTTGATTACCATAACAACATGGAGATCTAGGCTGAGCATTTAACACCATGAGATATTCTTCTAAAAAAAATTTCCATCCGTATATCATAAGTTACCATCTGAGCTAGAGCATTGGAGAAACAAAGGTTTGAATACAAAGTCTCGTTTTCCAAAATTTTCACTGGAAACAACATGAAAACTAGCAATGAACAAATCTCCATGAACATCCAATCATTGTCATCCAAGGCATCATCAACATGCCACCTCCATGTAGTTTATGATGAAAATTACAAGTGGACACTCATGGAAAATGACACTTCCCTTTCTGAGCAAGGGACAAAGTCTCTCCAATTGGTTAAAATGTCTTCTCTCCTTTTGCAATCTCCTCCACCAAAGTGTCAAAAGTGAGGTCTTTCAAGTTACCACTAGCTTGAAGTGATTCAAGATAGTGTGAATATGTGGGGTAGAGGAACTTAAAGAAGGTTCTGAGAGAAAGGTTGTCTTCACACTAATAGCGTCAATGTCATGCATGATTGCTCTAATTTTAGATGTTGTAGTCATAAGATCGTTGTTCTTCAACTCTAGGTTGAAGAGCCATAATAGTAATTGAATTAGCTCAAATTTTGAATGTGAGTCGTACAAATCCCTTTAACTTCTTCAAATCATCATAATAAGTTTTAGCATCGATTATTGCACATGTCTTCTTGTCTATGTTCTTCCATATTGCATGTTCTCTAACACCTTATACAACTTGACAAGAACTTTATACTCAAAATGAGAGCTTTGACCATAAAACTCATATTTTTGCGTCAAAAACACAAAAAACAACCCTCAAATAGAAATTTGTTGTTATCGATAGAAACCTTTATTTTAAGGCTAAAATTACAAGTATTTTTAAAGTCCGACTAATGGTCAACCCGTGGCATTGTAATCATAACCATAAATCAACCTCCTAATGAAAAAGAGATGCTATAGGTAGCACATTTTTTTAGGCTAAAATTGCATATTGTTTGAAATCCCGACCTTAACAATCTACATCGCTGCAATCAAACCCTTAAATCAACCCCAAAAACGAAAAATTGTGGTACCATGACACCTTCATTTTTTTTCCAAAACTAAAATTACAACTATTTTGAAATTGTGACTTTCAAGACCAAAGCCATTGAAACAAAAACTTAAAAATCAATCTATCAATAAACACCCTTTCTTTACCCTTTCTTTTGTGGGATTAAAATTACAAACATTTCAAAACCACAACCTAAAAAATAAATTGATTTTTTTTAAATCATTTTAAAAACAATAAAAAAATAATTAGACCCAAAACCATATTTTTTTAAAGAAACCCATAATAATTTTTTAAAATAAATAATAAAGTTAAAATTATTAAAATAAAAAATAAAAGTTAAAAAAAAACACTGAACAAGAAGTCTGATTGCAACATTTTCCGTAGTGTTGCCTCCCCTATTTACACTCGAAAGGATTGTTTCCACCACTTTGCAAAACACATTTGAAAGCCCCTTAATATAAAGTACATAAAGCAACACCTTGCACATTATCACAAGAAACTAGCCGGTACATTAATATAAAAGACAAGTCCAATCTCGTTTGCCTTCGTTCATCCTAACAACATAACTCATTTGCTAATAAGTCACTTGTTTATAAAAAAATAACTATCCCCTAAGCAATAGAATTTGAATCTTTTGAAACATTTTCCAATGGACATGTGCCCTTAATCAAAAGACTACACTAGTGTCTTCTGTAAGGTACCCACAACATTTACATTAAACCATAAATGGGGAATGCATGCTTGTTTCAAAACACAATCCTTAATACTTAAAAATCAAAGTTGTCAAGTATATGATGTAAATAGCAGTGTTCCACCAAGTTTCCAAGACGTGAGAACACGGGAACAAGGAAATGCACATTGGGGACATGTGGAGGCAACCCACAAATTTTAGGAAAATTTGGAGGATGGGGGACGTTGAGGTCTTTAAAATTATTAAAATTATATAATTTATAAAAATCCCAACATATTAACATATGAATTCCTCATCCCAACATTTACATGCTAAAATTTAAAAGTAAATAGTAAATACAAATTAGTAGATTCATTAAAGCATGGTTGTCAAGTCATCATTGATTCATGAATCATTTATCATTTGAGTATTTGAATTTCACATTGATAAATTCTAAATTTATAATACATGCACATCTTCCATTTTAAATTTGAATTCTAAACATAAACAGTAGATGAAAATTTAAAATATTAAAACCATAAAACTTAATCATAGACACGTCACATAAACTTAAAGTCTTAAACACCTTCAAATTTAAAGAGTCAAAAGAGTGATTTGTCAAAGACTCAGTATGAGGTCATCAATGATGGTATCTATTTCTAGAGTCAAAAGTTACACTGAAAACTAACAATGGACAATGAACGCTGAAAATAAAATTAGCAAAATGAAAGTTGAAAGCTTCAAAAGAGCATCAAGGACATAGTTCCATGGACTGGTCCTTCCCATGCATCGACAATGTGAAGCCATCATTACCATCAATTGGAGTGTCACTATCTGAGTCAGAGTCACTCTCATGAGTGACCAATGGCACACCAACCAAACCATGCTTTTTGTTTTGTTTTTTAAGTTATGAAAAAAAAATTCAAAATCACGTGGGGGCGTGCGTGTAGGCATCCCCCTTTATGTGAGGGGCGCCCAGATGCCCCCTACCTCTCCAGGGCGTTCCTTGTGTGTTTCCTCAAGTTTCAAAGAAAAGGGGACATGGGGAAACGTTTCTCAAGGAGTCCCCAAGCCCTTGGGGCATGGGAAATGAGGGCAACACGCCCCTGACCTTGGGGGAAGCATCCCCGTGGAACACTAGTAGATAGAGAAGAATTAAAGCTGCAACAACTTGCTTCTTTGATAAGTATTTCGCTTGGGACCACTGCTTTGACTTGAACAGGGAAAAAAACCAGAAGGTGAGACTTTCACTCCCATTTCTTTTAAGTTCGCTAATACTTCTCTCCAACTCATCAATGCAATATATGACCAAATCAAGCCTAATTACAATCAAGGTCATCTTGGAAACAATTCATTCTTCTAAAATGCCATGTTAAACACTATTTATGCTTCACATAAGGCACAATACAACATGTTTATAAATCCATCCTAACATTTTAAAGCAATACAATCAACATTATACGATTTTTTTTTAAGAAGGATATTTTTTGTGATAATGGAGTCGGACATAGTCTGGAAATTGGTCTGTCGTAAATACCCCCAAAATTAAAAAAATAGCATTAAACAATTCTCATATCATGTTGAGCCATAACTCTGATGCAATGCACTATTACAATGACATTCCATTTGCTCTAAACACCATCGAAGGCATTAAAGTGGACATAAAAACATAAGTGGAAGTAAATCTCGCCATTTGTTAAAGAAGGTTTTGAACCTGCAACAACGTAAGGACACATCAAGCATCACTAGAGTATTAAGTGAACGAGAAAAGGACCAAGATTATCCATACTTCTACCTACAAAGAAAAATATCTTTCAATTGTAAAATGTAAATCAACCTATCAATCAGCTCCAAACTATTTTAGGGAGGAAAAAATAGTAAAATGAAACCAAACATACAATTAGAGGATATGTTTCCTAGGGATAAAAGAACAAACTTAAAAACGTAAACTCGCAGTGCACATCCATGTGCCTCTAAATCTAGAAAGAACCTTAGCCTCTAAATAGATGCCTACAATTCTATTATTATTAACAAATTAACATTCAAAAGAGCAAGCTGAATGCTGAGGACAACAAGAAGAGCTAATGAAGGACAACTAACTGATCCTATAGCATGATCAAGCTATGCTAAAGAGTATTGACATAATGACAGACCTAAAGAGTCAACATCTTGAAGACGCCATGTGGCAAGGAAGCTAAAATTTCAGCATAAGTGCAAATTCAACAAAAATAAAATCCAATAGTCTCTCTTTTTCAACTTTATAGTTTCTGAGTTAATAAAACACAAAATCTGCAAACAGAAAAGGAATAACAGAGGTTGTAGTATAAAATTCAAGATTTTATTTTTTATTTTTTAGAGGAAGTTCAAGTGCAAACACAACTCCATGCTCATTCTAAACATAGCTTCGGAGTGGAACTTCTGGAAAACCATGTTTTACCATCTGAAAATGCGTGGTCCATTTTGCATTTTCATGGGCCTTTCTGCTCTCACCAGCACAACAGAAGATCTTAGGAGTTCAGTAGCAGTTACAGCTTGCAGGGAAAGACTTGGAGGCCATGCACCTTGTTCTATCTTTCCCAAGCACCATTATCATCCAGGGGCAAGAACAAAGGTGTGGAGGAGTGTTGCTGGTTTGATGGAGGCTTTTCTTGAGACACATTTCACCATAAGGATCCATTTGGGCACATCTGCATGTTTGGAAGCATGGTTACATGGCTTACATTAGCTTCTGTTGCATTATTGATGGGGAGCCTTGTTCTAAGTTGAACCTAGGGACCAAGACAATGTGGATGGAGGATGTGAGCAAGAAAGGAGCATTAGAAGATGAACGTCCTCCTTGGGAGGGTGCCACGTAGCACTAAGCTACACTTGGTCTTGGTTAAAGGTCCACTTGAGATTGAGCATCCTCTTCAAGGAGGTGGCTAGGACATGTTGAAGGCAGGAAGGGGTGAGAAATAACCCCAATGGAGGAGCTTCCACGTATTTGGAGGCCTATTTCCACTTTGAGGAGAACATTTTGGGGTAAGTACACATTTCCACATATTTGGAAGCATATTTCACCTATTGAGATAATTCAAAGGACATATTGTTCAAGGCCTTTTCTACATATTTGGAGACATGTTTCACCTTTGAGGAAGGAGTTGGCATGAGATTACTTCATTCAAGGCATTTTCTACATATTTGGGCAAAAAGATCTTTGCATGAGGAGATACCATATGGCATTGTTGACATAGGCAAGCCCTCAAATGAATAATAAATGCATGCTTTAAAAGAATATCATGAAATAGAAAGATGACAAGTGGCCATACGGACCCATTTTATTCATTCAAAAGGCAAAAAGGAGTGCTACAATCAAGGAGGATTCGAGGGCCTTCTAAACGGAGATATTATTTTATGGATTAGGATTTGATTTGAAAGTTATAAATAGAGGAAAGGATTCATTTGCTAAAGGCATGGTTGGAAGTGTGGGAGTTCTCTTTCAGGCTTAGTTTAATACCTTTGGAAGGAAGAAGTTAAGAGACAAGTTCAATGTGAGGTTTTCCACTCTTAACTTCATAGATTATTAGGGTTCTTGCAAGGATTGCCACGGTTTTTGCTATTGAAATAATCTTTGAAGAGGGGCAAGTTTGTCACATAAGAAGAGATTAGGGTAGAAGTTATAAACCCTCCCTAATCCTTGATGTAACCTTTATTGGAGGAAATTTGCTGTTCTAACTTTCTAGTTAGGGTTGTTCACTCTATTTTTGAGGTTTGTCCTAGTTACGGAGAAAGATTAAGTGTGGCATGTTATGTTTCTCTTGAACTTCTGAAATCTGATTTGAAGAATGATGTATTGTTGGTTGTTCATTCAATAAGAAGGTTGTTCTGCTTTGTCTACCTCATCTAAGGTTTCATATTATGGTTGTTATTTTCTTGCTCAATGGTTGCATGCTATTCTTGGTTGTGATTTCATGGTTGTGATAGTGCATCTTATATAAGGGCTCTCACTTATTCTTGCATAATCTGAAAATCTATTCTGAACTAATTATGGCACATCAATTAATGGCTTAATTACATATCCATCCCATTTAAACCTCTTGCTCTTTGATTTTGACTCCATTCCCCAATTGGAGAAACATTGGCCTCGGTAGTACACAATCCCTTCAATTATGAATAACATCTTAAACAAAAAAATTTAGGGTTCCCCCTCTTGTGCTAGAAAAAAAACAAACCTAAAGTGAGAGGAAGAGTTGTTGTGGTGATAGTGGAAAACCTTCCTAAATGCCTATAGGGTTGCACTTCGTTTAAGGACTTCAGTATCTTTGATTGTGTTATGCCCCAAATTCTTTGCAACGCAACCTACTAGATGTGCCAAAGAGAGGGGTCCTTTTGCCATTGTAAAAGGCCAAGTTAAGGTTTCTTTATGCAAACGTGTTGGTCTAGTAGGGCTCATGACCCTTCGTTAGATCATGGCAGGTCCTCATTCCAAGGTGTGTTGGTCTTGTGGCACTGCTTGCTAGCCCTTGATGGGTGGTAATCCCTCATCATGTTAAGCATTTATGCCCTAGGTAGGTATTGGTGCATCTTGGGGTGAATCCATTAAGATACATGGATTAGGAGACCCTAGCCGCCCTTATGGTTTTACGCTTTGTAGAGGTGATTGCACTTATAAGGGATGTCACACCCATTCTAGCACACATCATTCATACCCTCTTGAACCTTATTTTGTTATATCACTCCTCCCTCTTGGTCAAAAAAAGCAAGTTGTCCACCTTGAAAGCAGGCTCTTGGAGGCCATATCAACCTGAGAAGGAGGGCGTTGAGGACAAAAGACACATGTTGGGGTTAGATGGGGTATGATGTCCTTCTTCTAAGCTCAACTCTTCATCATGTTGAACCATATCATTAATTTTTATCATTGTTTTATGTTTTATGAGGTTTAGTCCCCGAATTGTGAGTGAAAAATCCTAAAATACCATTAAAATTCATTTTGAGGACAATTTAGGTAGGTCACCTTAGAGGAGGGATAAGTAAGCCTTCTTTCCTCATAAATAAGGAGCCCTCCTCTCATTTGTAACCAAGATCATAGGATCAAATATGACTAAATTCTTATTTTTACTTGTGTATATGAGCAATTTGTTGAATTTTATAACTTAGCAATATTATTTTCAAATCTTATTTCATCCCACAGATATTATTCCATTTCAACTTCAAATTTGCAGCGGAAAGTAAAAGGATCCGTGAAAGAGAACCATGCACAGTAGACACAAATCTTACCCTAAGAAACCCAAACTCAGGAGAAAACCTAGCAACCTTTCTTAAGAATAATATTCCAAATAATAAGAGTACAACAACAACAATAAAAGAATCCTAGTTTGGAAGGGTTTGACAATCACAGGGTACATAGTGCATCATAGAGCAGTCACAAAGATGATGTGATTCTTCAAGAGGGAGAATGACGAACCCGAAAGAGATAAAATCATTTCAATATGTTTCTTCTTTAGTATTCACTTGCCTAGCTAAAATTGTGCACTTGTGTTGCATAGAGGAATTGGATCAGTGTGTGTTCAAATGAGGAGCTGGAGCTGCTTATTTATACTCATTAAATCACTTGAAATTCACTTGGGGTCAACTTGTCTTCTTTGTTGGGGCCAACTTGCTTGTTTGTCCACTTCAATTGTTATTCATTTGTTGACCATTTATTACTGGAATCTTCTGCCTTCTTAGGAAAAGTTGTCTATTGTGACGATGTTATACTTCTCCATCACATGCACATCTATTCACCGCTTAGAGCCTTAATATTCATTTGACCCACACTAAGAAGTCCCAATTACTTCTTAGTGCTTATGTCAAATTCAACATTAGGCTAGACTTGTAGATTTCACAAGGGGATGAAACCCCCTAATAAAATAAACAAGTCAAACACTCTAATATAGAATAGATCACTCCATTATAGGAGCAGGAAATATGGGAGCATCCTTGGGGTCCATCTCAACACCATATGACTGGGAGAAGCGCTACCCCTGCCTGAGCCATTCACCTCTAGAATGTGAATATATTCATTACTAGCCAAATTTGCATGGCTATACGTGAGTGCATGTCTGCTCGATGTTGCACTTGGAGAAACATCAACACTCCCTCTTAGCGAGGGAGACATTTTGCATCACACCAAGTTTCATGCTTGGGGAGAATGTCCCTAGTTTGCATCTCAAGTTTGTTAAGAGTACACCTAAGCCATTCACCACTATCCAAACTGGCTATTTCTGTGAGTGAATGTATCATTCTCCTTCACTATGGATTCTTGTGGAGAATGTATGTCTAATGCTACTCATCTATACTGCATCTGCATCTGTACTGTATTTGTTTTGCATTTGTATCCATACTGCATCTGTACGGTAATTGCATCTAAACTGCAACGACATTTGTACTACCATCTCGATATTTAGGTCATTCACCTCTCGTGAATGTCTGTCGCTCATTTGTCGAACCATCACGATGTCTGGGCCATTCACCTCTCGTGAATGTTTGCTGCTCATCTGTCAAATCATCACGATGTTTGGGCTATTCACCTCTCGTGAATGTTTTCCGCTCATCTATCAAACCATCATCACTCCCTCTCACTAAGGGAGGCATTCTCCATCACGCCAAGCTTGTCTCTAAAGTATACAAACTTTTCCTTAAACAAAATCTTTGTGAGCACTAAGAAGGTCTACTATCTACTCATTGGTGGATATGTACTGGAGCTCTTCATTGCTTTCTTCTACACCATATCTCGGATGAAGTGACATTTGATCTCCTAACCAAATAGTTCTGCGAGAAGTTTTTGAAGCCATACTTCTTCACGATCTGCAACACTGGTTGCAATATACTTCACATCTACTGCGACAGAAGTTTGCTTCCTGTTAAACCAAGATATCATAGTTGATCATAAGCTGAAGCAACACCCAGAGGTGCTCTTTTCTGTCTATTCCACTCCACCCAATCAGAATATGTATATCTCTGCAGCTTCACTTCATACTTGAGGCATCTTTCAAATCATATCCAACTGTACGACACAAGTACCTCAACCCATGCTTTTCCACAACCCAATAGAAGAGTCCCGACTCAACCATAACTTGGCTAGGATACTCATCGCAAAGCAAATATCTCATCAAGGATCTGATCAACTACCTGTACATCACCAAATCTAAATCTGAAGCGGAATCACTTAGCTTCTCCAGATCTACACATCACGGAATCCACCGGATTTGAATCTAAAGCGAAATCACTCAAATTCTCTAGATCTGCCTTCATAGGTATAGCCATGGACTTGCAGTCCATCATCCTGAATCACTCAGGATCTCAACTTTGTACTCCCTCTGACTGAGGAAGAACTTGGGGCATTTCCTTCACCATCAACAACCTGTGTTACAGCTACTCCTTCTGTGTAGGAGCACTTTGCTCCCTCTACACCTGAGAAACTTGCTCCCTCTACATCTTGACACTGCATCTGAGTGTCATGCATTCTCTACATCTGAGTAACCTGCACTGAAGCAACTTGATTCCTTCTACACTGTTGATCTCTATGTATATATTTGTGTTGTCTCCCACCAAGTGGGTCCAATGAGACAAGCCTTTTTCCCCCTCAAGAACAATGAATACAATCCACGATTTTCTCTAAGTCTGTAACTGCATGCTCAATCACTTGGAAGTCACCACTGACTTCCCTTCTGATCTCAGAACTATCTTCCTGAAAGTATCACTAGGAGTTGCATGCCTCTCCGCACGAAGCCATGTTGGCCTCTTCCTAATTACTACAACCTCTCTAGTGAGTTCCACTAGTTTTGTTGGCTTTACAAACTCATCTTGATAGTCTAAAGGATGATCAACTATACTAGAGGGATCTGTACCCTTATCCTTTGGAGCCTCACTATCAAACTTCATGTGAGACCTTATAGATCTCTTGAACGCTACAGTCTTTGTCCTTTTCTTCCTCAGCATATGGGGTATGTTAAACAATCTAAGATCCTTTTTGGCTTCATTCCTACAAATATTTCTTAGGAGTCTTGTTCCCCAATATCTAGTGAGGACACTTGATCTGAGCATAACTATCATACTAAAAGCATCTTCCCATAAGAACATGGGTAGATCTTGATCACGGATCATCATCTCCACAATCTTTCCAATGGACCTATGACAAAAATGTCCATAAGAGTTAACTAGTACTAATTTAAACAATTATGTTATTTATTAATTGATAACAATTCAATTTGAACAAATAACACTTATTGCACAAAACATTAAATACTTATCTTTGTTTGTTTTGTTGACTCCCTCTTGATCTCTGCCTCCTTATAGAAATCACTAGAGTTTCTAGAAGGGTACTTTGCTTCAACGTCTGATCTGAAGACCTTGATCTTCTTCTTCGTCAAGTTTTGAACTTCTAAAACTTGCTTGAAGACTCTATCCTTGGCATTTGAATGCTTCTAGAAGAAATACTCATTTCAAAGTTCACCTGCAACTTCATTAAGCTTTGTCTTCTTTTATGGTGGATTCTCATCAACATTGGTTATTGATGCATTTTCCTTTCTTTTCTTCTTAGGACAAAAAGAAGCACAATGCCCAAAATTATGACAGTTGTAGCATTTTATCTTTGAGAGATCCTTTGTTTTTTGTCTTTGAGCTGGAGCTAATCTTCCACCTGTATTTTGCCTTTCAAAGTTTCTTCTTCCTTTTCCTTTTCTTGCATGAGGTGCAAGAGCTTAAGTTTCCTCATTCTGAGGTTTCTACAAGTTGTTCTTAGATAGTATTCTAGCCTCCTCTTGGATACAATCATCCCATAACCTATCAAATTTGGGCAACTCATCTCGTCCACAAACACTTTGAACAAATGACTCCCAAGAAGAGGGAAGTCCATTAAGAGTTACCATAACAAGTTCTAAATCATCAACAGTATCTCCAATGCATTTAAGTTGATCTCTTAGCTGGGAGACCTTTATGAAGTATGTAGCAACTGAATCTGAGTTGGACATCATCATACAACAGAGTTGGTTTCTCAAGGCTAATTTTCTATTGGTGTTCTTACTCTCGAACAACCCTGCCAAAGCATCAAACATTGCTTTAGTAGTCTTCAACTCTTCAACATATGGAATCAAATGATCTTTTACAAAAAATTTCAAGATAATTTTAGCCTTTGGTTCATTTTTCTTGTACTTGGCTTCCTCTTCAACATTCTCGGGTTCTTTGACACCTTCTTTTACATAATCTTGGATCTCATTTTCATCTAGGATGAAGAGTGTCCTAGTTTTCCAGGATCTAAAGTTACAGGCACCATCCAATATGTCTTCTAATTGGATACTGGACACCATTTTGTCAAGAGATGACTTATGACCTAGAAGCCCTTGCAGGACCTAGGTCAAAACTAAAGTTTGACAAAGTTGAAATTTGCCTCCACAGATAGATGTGCCCTTTTAGGGTGACCTCCAAAACACTACTTATCAATATAATCTATGGCCAGAAGAGTTCAAAACTAGAAGCCCTAGTTCCTTGATTCCGACAAAAATTAGGTCAAAATTGAAACTTCACTTAACTGAGATTTGCTTCCATAGATAAGTGCGCCCACCTAGGGCGATTTCCAAAAAGCTATTTTCCAATCCAATCTATGGATAGGAGTGTCCAAACTTGGAAGGCCTAATTTCCAAATTAAGGCAGGAAGTCACTAGCAATGGCTTCTATTCTGCATTGCTATGATACCATGTTGAATTTTATAACTTAGCATTATTATTTCCAAATCTTATTTCATCCCTAGATATTATTGCATTTCAAATTCAAATTTGCAATGGAAAATAAAAGGTTCATTAAAAGAGAACCATGCATAGTAGACAAAGTTTTACCCTAGGAAACCCGAACTCGAGAGAAAACCCAACAACCTTGCTTAAGAAGAATGTTCCAAATAATAAGAGTACAACAACAACAATAGAACCCTAGTTCACAAGGGTTTGACAATCACAGGGTACAAACCCTAATTTCAGTGTATCGTAGAGCAATCACAAAGATGATGTGAGTCTTCAAGAGAGAGAATGGTGAACCCAAGAAAGAGATAAGATCACTTCAATATGCTTCTTCTTTAGTCTTTACTTGCCCAACTAAAATTGCGTACTTATGTAGCAGAGAGGAGTTGGATGAGTGTGTGTTCAAATGAGGAGTTGGAGCTCCCTATTTATACCCATTAAATCACCTGAGATTCACTTGGGGTTGACTTGTCTTCTTTTTTGGGGCCGACTTGCTTGTTTGTCCACTTCAATTGTTATTCATTTGTTGACCATTTATTATTGGAATCTTCCGTCTTCTTGGGAAAGGTTGTCCATTGTGATGATTTTATACTTCTCTGTCACATGCACATCTATTAATTGCATAGAGCCCTAGTGTTGATTTGACCCACACAAAGAAGTCTTGGTCACTTCTTAATGCTCATGTCAAATTCAACATTAGGCTAGAATAGTAGATTTCACAAGGGGGTGAAAGCCCCTAATAAAATAAACAAGTCAAACACTCTAATATAGAATAGATCACTCCATTACAGGAGCAAGCAATGTGAGAGGATCCTTAGGGTCCATCTCTACGCCATATCATTGGGAGAAGCACTACCACTGATTGGGTCATTCACCTCTAGTATGTGAATGTATCATTCATTACTAGATAAATCTGCATGGCTATCCATGACTGAATCCCTGTTGGAGGTTGCACCTGGAGAAACATCAACACAATTAAGTGGTGCACACCTCTCTTCTCGATTGTTCGAGCCTGGCAACTCCGCTAAAGAAAAATAAAGAGGTACTCTACAAGAATGAGTCCAAGGGGTAATTTTTGTTGTGTACTTTGATATTATTGTTAAGGGCTAACCTTGCAGGTCCTATTTGGTGACTCTATTGAAGAAAACAAATCAAAGAAGTGCAATTCAAAACAACAAACCTCAGCTATTAATAAGAAGATGATATGGCTTCCTTTGATGAAACATGAATGCACAATTTGTATGCTCCATTGGATTTCTCAAATATTCTGAGATATCCAAATGACACAGATAAATGTGGGTGGAGCAAGTCCATCCCAATATTTCATGAATATAAAGATAGAGTTGCAAAGCATATTATGATGTTCCAAGAATTTCTTGTGGCGTGAGATACTATGGACGAGGATCTCATAATGAAGAGGTTCATAATATCTCTTGATTTACAGAATAATAAGGATGTGGGAGATTGGTATGATGAGCTTCCTCATAAGGGGGATATTGTCACTCTTGAAATTGGACAAGGCATTTAGGAAGAGTGGGATCCTAATCTTGACGAAGATACAATGGAAGCCATGATTTCCTTCCCAAGAAGGAGCATGTCCAAGAAATCCTTGAAGACCATTTTGCTCCTCTTGATCTCTTCGACCATGTCAAAGAGTTTCTGGCAAATGCTACTGATTTCGGTATCAAGGATGAAGACTCCTACATGAATTCGTTTGTGCTCCATTTGCAAGAAAAGGCCCTTGATGGATTTAAAGGCCTAGACAAAGGTACAATATCCTCTCTTACGGATTTGATAGAGGTATTTTGTAGCTATTGGTGCCCAGAACAATGCAATAGATGGATGCCCTACATCAAAGAAGTGAAGGGCTTGTTCAAGAAAGAAATCCTTGAAGACCGTTTTGCTCCTCTTGATTTGTCAAGCACTTCAAATGAGTTACTAGAGACAATCATGATAGAGTTCTATAATCACGATGATGATCCCTTGGACCATGTCAAAGAGTTTCTAGCAAATGCTCCCAATTTCGGTATCAAGGATGGAGACGCCTACATGAAGTCATTTGTGTTGCATTTGCGAGAAAAGGCCCTTGCTTGGTTTAAACAATTGGACAAAGGTACAATATCCTCTCTTGCGGAATTCATAGATGTATTTTGCAGTTATTGGTGCCTCGAACAACACAAGAGATGGATACACTGCATCAAAGAAGTGAAGGGGTTGTTCAAGAAAGAAAGCCAGGAAGAAGACCAAGCCCTTGAGGGAAATATTGAAGAAAAACATAGCAAAGATGATCAAATCGTCTGGAATGAAGCGGACCTTGTCAAAGAAATCCATGATGAAGATCAAGCTTTGGAAGGCTTGCTTGAAGAAACCATTGATCAAGATCTTGTCGATAACATTCTAGGCCTTATGTTCGAAGAAGAAGGTACTCCTGAAGACAAAGATGATGAGGCTCAAAAAAATTAAAACAAAGAAGGCCTGATTGAAGAAATTAAAGAACGCAAGAAAATAGTGAGTTCTCCTTACCCTCATTTCAAAAATTCATATTATATCTTGGGCTTCTTGGAAGAAGATGGTACGGTTCTTGAAGAAGATGATTATTGAAAGTTCCTTGGTGCTCTAATCTACGATTCTTCAAGGCTTGGTAGTGTCATATCAGAAAATTTAGAATAGAAGAAGGGATCAATCTAGATCAGACCGAACTGGATTTTCATACAAGTTTCAAGCAATATGAAGAAGTCTTTGCCGACGAAGCACTTCTAGCTAAGAAAAACAACAAGATAAGGTTGATGAGGTATAATGGATGATTCTCCTTGTCTTTTTGATGATGACAGTTTGGTGAACCTTCCTTTCTCTTTCGCACGTATAGACAAATATTTTGAAGATGAGAGGTTTGAGGATATTTCAGTTAAAGAATATGGTTTCCATGGATATAATGATGCACATTTCCCTTATGATGATGATGATGTGGGTATGGATTGTTGGAAATTGGTTGAAGAACCCATACATGATTCCTCCAATAAGGGAAGTCTAAACTTCAAAGACCTCAAGATACCTACCTTTGAGATCCTTCATGATTTGGTTCCTCCACGCTCATTCACCTTTGAGGATGATATAAGGTAGCATGTGGAGAATTCTATTGCAGATCTTGATCAACCAGGTTTACCCTCTCCTAGGGTGGATCTCAACCAACACTCTCAGCTATGCTTCTCAGAAATTGACGAAATTTTGGACAGCCAAAAGATACAGGGAATAAAATTGTTTGCTCTCAAAACAATACCGGGTCATATACAGCCTTCACCACTTGTGTTGGTGATCAATTTTGGAGAATGAACTTTGATGGGGCCAGGTTTCAGTCAAGTATGGGTGCAGGCATTATTTTAACTTCTCCTTGTGTTTATAGTCATTATTTTTCTTTCCTCCTAGAATTTGAAGGTACTAACAATGTGGCTTCCTGATTGGCCAAAAAACAAATCGTTTAGGGCCTCAAAACAAACCCAGAAATTTGGGACCTAAAATACTATAGAAAATTGCCAAGAAAATGGAGAACTATTTTAATTCGGCGGAACGGGTGGGTGGCCACCAGTATCCACCTGGATCATGAACCTTCAACTTTGTGTCATGGAAGTTGAGATCTCAAAAAAACTTGGAAATGGCAAACTTATAGTACCTTGTCAAGAAGGTGGTTGCACTACCTACAAATCCCAAAGATATAGCATAACACAACAAGAAGGAAGCAAAGAAAAAGTGAATCCTGTTGGATTTGGTGAAGGATTGCCTGATCCCTCGTATCACCACAAAAAAGACTACCCAAGAAATGTATGATGCCATTGAAACCTTGTACCAGATTGTGAACACTGAAGACATCTAGGAAAATGCTCTTGAAGAACAGGCCACATCTACTGGCATAAGCAAAACAAATACAGTAGCAAGTTATCTAATGAAGATAGCAAAGCTGAGAGACCAAATTGTTGCAGTTGGGGACACGGTTGAGGATAATGAGCTAGTCGGATTTCTCTTAATGGCTTTAGTCCACCATGGCATAACTTTGTCCAAGTTATATGTTATCAAGAGAAGTTACCTAACTTTGAGCAATTATGGGATGCTTTCCTTGGAAAGAAGATAGGACTACAGCAAGTCTCAACCAATTATGAGGATGTTCCAAACCTAGCCCTCATCAGGAAGGTGAGGAAGGGAGGAAAGAAAAGATATGAGAAGGGTTAGAAGAAGAAAGATGACTCTAGGTCTTCTACCAATAGAAGAACGATTTGAGCCATGTCAAGTGCTTCAACTGCAACAAGCATGAACATTATGCTTCTTAGTGTCCTGAGGGTAAGCAACAGCAGTAGAAAGTTGGAAACAGTGTGCAGTTAGTGTTGAAGATTCAAGAGTGGATGAGTTGACTGCTAGGCTTCATACAACCTTTGCCATGGTGTCATGCCTTTCCACCAACATTATTTCAGGTGTTGGGTATGTTGACAATGGAGCCTCAAGACCCATGACTCCGAACAGATCAGCCTTCTTCAACTTCAAGGAACGAGACACCAGAATGCAGGTGGAGCTTCGTGATGACAGCAAGTACCCAATGATTGGGTTAGGGTCTATCTCATTATACATGCCATCCAAAGAAGCTTTGAATGTACAATGCACATGAGGTTTTGTATGTTCCTAGTATGGCTAAAAATCTCATTTCCTTTTCTTATCGTACTGGTTTGAAATGTAGGGTTGAGTTTGATGATCAGGAAGTGATCATCAGACTTGAATTGGTGGAGAACACTTTCCTCGTTAAGAGGGAATGTTAGATTGTACCTTGAATAGTCTTCTACAACCTAGGTGCATGTGTGGCTGTCCTAGGTGCACTTGTGAGCAGATCTGGGCTTCAGTTACAGCAGTTCGAACTGGGAAGTGAGGGGCACACTTCCTCTCTTCTAGATTCAGCAGTATGGCACATTAGATTATGTAGGAGTGATTGCTTTTCTGTTTCCAGCAATCCATCCTCAACTATTTGCATGTTATCCTCAACCATTTGCATGTGTTACTGCAATTTATTCTATCAGTTTTCTAATTTTGACTTAGGAAAAGTTTGGTTAGGTAAGGTGCTTGCAGTCTAGTTAAGGGCATAGATCTCTAGGAGGATGCATGTTTGCACACCTCAAACATCTCCAGTAGAGATGTACTTTACTCGGCTTGTCTATCCATGCAAGGAAGGTGTAGTAGGATTAGGAGTTAAGACCTTCAGTTGAGGCAATGTTTTGCATGTGTCCAAATTCATTGTACCTTGTAGCCTATAAAAGAGAAGGCAAGGGTATAGGTTTAATTCATTCAGTTCAGCAGTGAGCAGTGAATTAGTTTGTTGGTTTTTCGTGTAGCAGATTTTAGTTCAGAATTAATGTGAAAGTAGTGACATTTTTAGAGTCTAGACACTCCATCTACTAAGTTTATTCATATATTTTCTGCAGTATGTGTTTATACTTGTAGATTATAGCATTATTAGCATTACAAATATGAGTGACTTTCAATTTTCAGCTATCTAGTATTTTAGGATTCTTTTAGTGCAGAGTCTGTTTGCCATGGTCTAGAAAATGTATTTGTTTGTTGTTTTTTCCTATAGTAGATTTAGTTCAGAATTAATGAGAAAGCAGCGACACGTTTAGAACTTTAGACACCCCATCTGCTAAGTTTCAGTTATATATTTTCTGCAGCTTGTGTTCATAGATTCTAGCATTATTAGAGTTACAAATTTCAGTGGCTTTCAATTTTCAGCTATCTAGTATTTTAGGAATTCTTTTAGTACAGAGTCTGTTTACCATGGTCTAGAAAATCTAACAAATAGACCCCATGGTGAGTCGTTTGTTAATTTGTGCTTCCAATGGAGGGCTTTGGTTGCCTTCTCAATTGCATGTCGGCTTTATTTAGACAAGTTGTCGTTTTGTGCTCTACATGATGTGGCTCTAGGATTTTGTTGGTATTGCAGTTGCAGTGGTAGGTCTGTTGTGCTCTAGCAACTGCTCACAAGCGTGGCTGTGTCGAGTGCAGCTATAGAGTTGTTCTTCATCCCAAAGAAACCTATGTATGCGTGACCCCAATCCTCTGTTGCAGCAAATATATGTTGAGGGTTGAGGCCAAGTGGACCGATTTCATTCATGCAGGAATCTGTGTTCAAGCATTGCCAAAGTTATTGCTCCAAAGGGTTACACTCATAGTTCACATCCCACACAGAAATGTAATGGTTCACTGCATGTACAATAGTGGTTTTGAAGGGATGTTGGGCATTGAGTTGAGGCCTCTCGCTAGTGCAAGAGAGACCCACTACATGAGGCAGATAGATAAGAATGGCCATAGGAAGTGTGTCCTCCCCAGCACCTCTCGGCATTTTTGATGGATTTGTTATTGATTTCTTGTGTTGCTTGCTATTGTTGATTTTTCTGAGCAGCATCGAGAGCCCTTCTCTTCGGAGAATGAGACCACCTGGTCCGGGACCACAGTGAAGACTCAACCCAGTGTTGAGTGACCATTCTGTTGAATGGTAGATATCTGGTATGGGACCATGATATAGACCCAGATCTGCCCTAGGTAAGCTCAACCTTGTGTTGAGTAGACATCTGGTCCGGGACCACGATGTAGACTAGTCTGGGACTGGTAGACTCAGCTTAGTTCTAAGTAGCCATTCTCTGGGAGAATGAAGACACTGGAAGCCCTAGACTGGGTCTGGGCATGTGTGTGGCACTTTGACCCTTGATCTATGGGCTTGGTGTGCTTCTCCAAGGATTAGCTACCCTTGGTTAAGTTACCCTACTACAAGATCTAGGTGTCACACAGTGTGTGAGGTAAAAGCATTAATAACTCTTGGTTTATGATGATGTACTTTTGAAATAAAAAAGGTAGCACAGGGGCACTTGGAAAAAGGTCAAAGTCAAAAGTCAATTTAAATAAAGACTTTTGTACCACAGGAAAAGGACCACAAGTGGAAATAAATTTAAATAAGGACTTTTGGTAAAAGTCAAAGGAAAAATAAAAGTACCCTTTTTGGTAAAAGTGAACGTAAATTTAGGAAAAGAATAAAAATATTATTATTTTTATTTTTCCTAATCTTGTCCACTTACAGGTGAACAAAGGCTATAAAAGAAGATCAAGCCTTCTCATTTTATACACACAAGTTTGCTTTGACAGGTGAAGCTGATATTTATTGAAGAAGAGTTTTTTTTGCTTTAGCTAGGGCATCATCATTTGTCATAAGGGTGTTTCTCAGCAAACCCTTCTTTTCAGCACATATCTTCTTCTCCCTCCAAGTTTCGGGCAGCCGTACAGTAGATCGAGCAGATCTGATATATTCCAGGCAGCTGTCATAAATTTCTGGGCAGTAAATTTTGATTTTTTTTGGACAGGCCCTAATTTTCTTAGGCATATCTGAAAATTAGTGGGAAGACTGTTTTTGACAGTCTTGACCTTTTCTGAGCAGATCTGAAGAAGATCTGAGAAATAGTGGGCAGACTGTTTTTTGACAGTCTTGGCCTTTTTTGAGTAGATCTGAAGAAGATCTGAGAAATAGTGGGCAAACTGTTTTTGATAGTCTTGGCCTTTTCTGAGCAAATCTGGAGATTTGAGCTGCTAGGGTTTGAAACCCTTCTCTGAACTTTTACTGAGAAAATTTACTGTAACTGTGGTTTATTCCAGATCTGGGTTTGAGGAATTTTTGAAGAATTTCCTAAGTCATCTCATTTACGAGATGAGCTACTAATGCTTTTTGGGGTTTTTGTCCTTTGAAGGTTTCCCCAGTGAAAAATCTTCTGTCCATTGTGCTGATGTGATGAATGTGTTTTTACTGCACTTGTTATTTGTTTAAAGTTTATTTGCAAATTTTTTAAGTTATACACTAATGCTAAAATTCAACATGGTATCAGATCTTAGCATGTGAAAACATAGTAAAGGGACACTGCTGTTGTTTTTCACTAGATCTTCGAAAAAGATTTGCATATCTAACATTTTGATAAGTGACAGAGATGGCTACCGTTGGTTTCAAACCAGAAAAGAAGCTCCATGGTTCAGCAAACTTCAATTCCTGGAAGGCCAGGTTGACAGCCATTCTAGATGAGAATGACTTGTATGACATTGTTCTTAATGTCATAGAAGAGCCAACTACAAATGCTGGTAGGCTTGCTTACAAGAGAAAGCAAGGTAAGGCTAGAAGAGTCATTTATGGTTCTATCAAAGAAGAATTGATGCCTAACATCACAGCCTTGAAGACTGCTAAAGAATGCTATGATACGTTGGTAAACCTCTATGAAAAGAAGGCTCCCAGTCAAAAGAGAGTCTTGAAGAAGAGGCTACGAACTTTGAAGCTGAGCAAAGATGAAAGTGTTGGTTCCTTCTTCACCAAGATCAAACAGGTAAGAGATTAACTCCTTGCTATTGGTGTTATTGTTGATGATGATGATCTTGTGCAAATAGTGGTTGATGGTCTCCCAAGCTCTTGGGAAACCTTCATGGCAGTCGTCTATGGACGAGAAAATCGACCAACCTTTGAAAGGCTTTGGCATGATTGCATACAAGAAGAAGCAAGGAACACTGACAAGGTAATTAAGCAGGATAACCTTGCACTTGCAGCAAAGACTAAAAGGTTCAAGAAACCTTCTTCTCAACAAAAGAAAGGGAAGAAACCTCAGGCTAAGTTTTCTGACATGTCTAAGATTGAATGTTATACTTGTCACAAGTTTGGACATTATGCTAGAGACTGCAGGTAGAACAAGAAGAAACCCAAGAGAAGGTTTCATGCATTTGTTGCAGAAGCAGAGGAAGAAGAAGATGAAGAACCAAAGAAGAAGAAGAAAACCAAGGCTAATAAAACTGATGATCCCAGAAGAGAGTACTATTTGATTTCTGCTCTAACTGGTTCTTTCTCAGCTTGCTCCACTTCTTGGTTGGTGGACAGTGGTGCCTCCAGGCACATGGCAGGTAACCATGGTACCCTCACTAGTTACAGAAAGAAAAAGTTCACCACTCAGGTAGAACTTAGAGATGACTCCACTTACAAGATTGAAGGAGTTGGCTCAACTTCCCTTCAACTTGATTCAAGTACAGTTCTTCATATTGATGATATTCTTTATGTTCCTGGTTTAAAGAAGAACCTTTTATCTATTGCTGGTTTAGAAGACAAGGGCCACGGAGTCCTCTTTATGGACAAGAAGGTCTTTTTATGGGCAAAAGACACAGATCTAGACTCTGCAGTACATATTGGGGTTCGAGAGGGAGACCTTTACAAGGCCTCCAAAGTCTCCACTCATGCTTTGGTACATCACTCAGTTGATCCTTGTGAACTTTGGCATAGGAGGTTTGGACACCTCCACTACACAGCTCACCCAGGATTGCAGAAGATGGTCACAGGTATGCCAGAAGTTCCTCCAAAACATGAAGGAATCTGTAAAGGATGTGCTCTAGGTAAGAACACTAAGAAATCCTTTTCCAAAAGCAAGAGTAGATCTAAAGGAATTTTGGATTTGATTGATTCTGACATTTGTGGGCCCATGTCTTCACCCTCCTTGAGTGGGTGTTTATATTATGTCTTGTTTATTGATGACTACTCTCGAAAGTCTTGGATTTACTTCCTCAAGGCCAAGGGTGAAACCTTTGACAAGTTCAAAGAGTTCAAGCCACTGATTGAAAATCAGACTGGCAGGCACATCCATATCTTGAGATCAGATAACGGAGGTGAGTATGAATCTAATGAGTTTGATGGTTTTTGTCGAGAAGCAGGAATCAAGAAAGAGTTGACAGTGCCTTACAACCCCCAGCAGAATGGGGTTGCAGAAAGGAAGAATAGAACGATCTGTGAGGATGCTAAAGCCATGATCATTGATCTAGATCTTCTGTTATCTTTATGGGCTGAAGTTACAGGAACTGCAGTATACATTCAGAACAGAAGCCCACATGCTATCTTGGGTGAGAAGACTCCTGAAGAAGTCTTCACCAAGAAGAAACCTGCAGTTGATCAGATGAGGATATTCGGTACTCCTGTGTATGTTCATGTGCCGAAAGAAAAGAGGGCTAAGCTAGAGCCCTCTGGTAAGAAAGGTATCTTTGTTGGGTACAATGATTGCTCAAAGGCTTATCGAGTATATATACCTGGACAGAGGCACATTGAGGTCAGCAGATATGTGATCTTCCATGAGGAAGCGGTGTTTCGTAAAACACTAGAGCTTTCAGCAAAAGATACAGTTGCCCCACTTGAGTTTCTAGATTCAGAAATTCAAAGGGAGGAAGAGGAATTTGATGATCAAATTCCAGATGTTCCTGAGAATATTGAAAGTCCACTAGAAGAACTACTTGAAGTTCCTCCTTCCAAAAAGAGACCTGCTTAGTACCGAGAGACCGTACAAGAAGCCGAGAAGCATAAAGCTCCTCCAGGGACTTTTAGAGAAAGCATAAGACCACAGAAGTACTCCGGCCTTATGAGTCAGCTTATCAGTTCATAACCTTCATCATACGAAGATGCAACAAGTAAACATGCATGGGTTAATGCCATGATTGAAGGGTATAAGTCAATCATGAAGAATGATGTTTGGGAAATTGTTCCCAGATCTACAGGAAAGTCAGTAGTGACTTCCAGATGGCTTTATAAGATCAAGCATGTTGCAGATGGAAATGTGGAGAAGTATAAAGCCAAATCTGTAGCTCGTGGCTTCACTCAGAAAGAAGGCATTGATTATGACGAGACATTTGCTCCTGTTGCCAAGTACACTACCATCAGAACCATCATTTCACTTGGTGTAGTTTTCGGATGGAAGTTACATCAGATGGATGTAAAGACAGCCTTTCTCAATGTTAAGATTGAGGAAGAAGTTTATATCGAACAACCTGAAGGCTTTGTTACTCATGGGAAGAAGATCCATGTATGTAAACTAAAGAAAGCCTTGTATGGGCTAAAACAAGCTCTGAGAGTCTGGTATGCCAGGATGGATGGATTTCTCTATAGTTTGGGTTTTTCCAAAAGTACAGTTGATTCTAACTTGTACTTGAAAGTTGTTCATAATCATGTCTTGATACTTGTTCTATATGTAGGATGACTTGTTTCTTATAGGTGACGAACAGTTGATAGACCAATGTAAGAGGGAGCTTACCTATGAATTCGAGATGAAAGATCTCGGATTGATGCATTACTTCCTTGGCTTAAAAGTCTGGCAAAAGCCAGGTGAGATCTTCTTGACGCAAGGAAAGTATGCAGTAGATATCTTGCAGAGATTTGGGATGTAGGACTGCAAGTCCATGAGCGTACCAATGACTACCAACTTGACAAAGTTGCGGGATTCAACCTCCAGTTCATAGAGTGTGGACTCTACTCTATACAGATAGCTCATTGGTTCCCTGATGTATCTCGTGCATATGAGACCAGACATCTACTACACAGTGAATGCATTGAGTCAGTTCATGTCAGATCCGAAGCACATACACTTGGTAGCTGCTAAACATGTACTCAGGTTTGTGCGAGGCACTATCACATATGGGCTCAGGTACACTTCCAGTAGTGGAGTATTGTTATCTAGATACTCAGATTCAGATTGGGCTGGTAGTGCAGTTGACCGGAAAAGTACCTCTGGTTATTGCTTTAGTATGGGATCAGCAATGATCTCTTGGTCCAGTAGGAAGCAAGGTTCCATAGCTCAGAGTACAGCTCAGGTAGAGTATATCGCTGCAAGCGATGCCTACAAGGAAGCAGTTTGGCTCAAAAAGTTGTTATCTGATCTGTTCGAGGGAAAGCTTGACTCAATGATCATCCATTGCGATAATCAGAGTTGCATAAAGCTTCCAGAGAATCCAGTGTTTTATGGCAGATCGAAAGACATTGAAATGAGGTATCATTTCATCAGAGACCTAGTGCAGAGAGGTGCTCTAAAGTTGCAGTACATTCGTACAGATGAACAGATTGTAGATATCTTGACCAAGCCTTTGACAACATCAAAGTTCGTGTACTTTCGTGACAAGCTTGGTATGGCAGAGAATGCCTCTCTCGCTGAGAGGGAGTGCTGATTTTTCTAAGCAGCATCGAAATCCCTTCTCTTCGGAGAATGGGACCACCTGGTTCGAGACCATGGTGAAGACTCAACCCAATGTTGAGTGACCATTCTGTTGAATGGTAGATATCTGGTCTGAGACCATGATATAGACCCAGATCTGCCCTGGGTAGACTCAACCGTGTGTTGAGTAGACATCTGGTTTGGGACCGCGATGTAGACCAGTCTAGGACTGGTAGTCTCAGCTTAGTTCTGAGTAGCCATTCTCTGGGAGAATGAAGACACTGTAAGCCCTAGACTGGGTCTAGGCATGTGTGTGGCACTTTGACCCTTGATCTATGGGCTTGGTGTGCCCTTGATCTATGGGCTTGGTGTGCTTCTCCAAGGATTAGCTACCCTTGGTTAAGTTACCCTACTACCAGATCTAGGTGTCACACAGTGTGTGAGGTAAAAGCATTAATAACTCTCTTGGTTTATGATGATGTACTTTTGAGATAAAAAATGTAGCATAGGGGCACTTGGAAAAAGGTCAAAGTCAAAAGTCAATTTAAATAAAGACTTTTGTACCATAGGAAAATGACCACAGGTGGAAATAAATTTAAATAAGGACTTTTGGTAAAAGTCAAAGGAAAAATAAAAGTACCCTTTTTGGTAAAAGTGAAAGTAAACTAGGAAAAGAATAAAAATATTATTATTTTTATTTTTCCTAATCGTGTCCACTTAGAGGTGAACAAAGGCTATAAAAGAAGATCAAGCCTTCTCATTTTATACACACAAGTTTGCTCTGACAGGGGAAGCTGATATTTACTGAAGAAGAGTTTTTTTTTTGCCTCAGCTAGGGCATCATTATCTGTCATAAGGGTGTTTCTCAGCAAACCCTTCTTTTCAGTAGTTATCTTCTTCTCTCTCCAAGTTTTGGGCAGTCGTACAGCAGATCGGCAGATCTGATATATTCCGGGCAGCTGTCATAAATTTCTGGGCAGTAAATTTTGATTTTTTTTGGACAGGCCCTAAATTGCTTAGGCAGATCTGAAAATTAGTGGGCAGACTATTTTTGACAGTCTTGGCCTTTTATGAGCAGATCTAAAGAAGATCTGAGAAATAGTGGGCAGACTGTTTTTTTTACAGTCTTTGTAACACCCCAATTTTGACCCCGTTCGCATTAAATGTATATGATATATATTGTAATTAATCGTGGTGTGGAGCTAAAGGCAAAAGCCCCACCATTGATTTGGCTGTGTTATGTTTCGATGATTGAAATCGTTGCCGATGGTATATCGTGATATACGGCACATTACAGTTCTGGCATCATGTAAATATGCACTTTAATTAAAATGAACCCCAACCAGCTATGTCAATGCAACCATAATGAATAGGGCATGATTTTCCTAAGGATAAGGGGGGGGATTGTTAAACCTTGAGCCAATGGGGAAAAGCCATGTGTCAACTACCACATTAAAAGCCCTGATGTTAGTTGGACATTTATTGTTGGAAGTGGTGGGTGGCAGTACTGTCAGTCCTTGCCTACATGCCCACTCCACCAGCAGACTCTTCATCTTCACGTGGGCAAGGAAACCACTACCCATTACTCCATTCTTGCCTATTCTCACGCACAGGCTAGAATTGCTCATCCTCACGCACAGGATTCTTCATCGTTTTTCCTCACGCAGAGAGCTGGGGAATGCCGTTTGCTGTCATCCACGATTCCTCTGTGAAGGAGCCATTCACGATTTCTGCGGTGGGTGTATGTTTTTCTTACCGATTGGTGTATGTTTTTCTTACCGATTGGTGGTCTGAGTATATGTTCCCCTGTCCAGGCTAAGAGTCTGACTTTTCTTTTTCCAACTCTGGGCTGTGTATTCCCCGTTGCTTCATTGTTGAGACCGGGGCTGTTATTTTCCCTACGTTTTTCGTTTGTTGTGGCCTCATTTACGTTTTTGAGCTGTTGTGGGTTATTATTGAGTCGTTTTGGCCACGATAGGGCCAAGAACGACTCAGCGATCGATTTCCCTAGTCAAAGCTGTGAATGGCTTGGTTTTGCTACGTGTATGCAGTGGTTGGTCTTCGGACTATGTTGGAGTGGAAATGAAGGTTGGAGTATGCTTGATAAACCTGGTGTGTTTGGGAGCCACCCAGACAGAGCTAGAGGGCTGGCTTTCTTCTCCACAACCCCTGAATAGCACTGGAAGGGAGGTCAGGGCCTGAGGGATTGTGTAGCAGAGAAGGGACTGATTTCCTTGTGTTGGGTGTGTGTGGTTGTCCTAGAAGTCAGGCTAGTTCTGGTGTAGGTGTCCTTAGCTCTTAAATGAGCCCACCAGCTTAGCATTCAGCTTTTCCCAGCTCCTTGATGGCCTGATAAACCCAACTGTGTTGGCTTGGCTGATTTGTGTATCCTTGGCTATGTGTAAGCCTGCTTGTTCCTTATTCCTTGGGGAATCATGCCCAGCTCGGGGGTGGTGGTGTTGCTGAGAGATTAAGGAGCACACTGGCCTATGGTTGGGTGGAACGTTGCAGCGACGTAGCTGGTTGCGGGACGAATTCCTCATAAGATAAGTATTCTTGTCTATTTCATCTCTGCAATTATATTTACTGTTTAATGAATTACGATGAACATGTCGAATGCTTGAATGTATGGATTGCTTCCGCTGTATGTTATACAATTATATATCTCTGCATGTTTTTACTTCCAAGCATTTTACTTCAGTTTATATGTATGTACATGTTCATGGGGCTAATTGCCCAGTTGGCTAATGGCATGGTAGCGTCCTCTTCGTCGGTCGAAGGGTCAGGGACGTTACAGTCTTGGCCTTTTCTGAGTAGATCTAAAGAAGATCTGAGAAATAGTGGGCAGACTGTTTTTGACAGTCTTGGCCTTTTCTGAGCAAATCTGGAGATTTGAGCTGCTAGGGTTTGAAACCCTTCTCTGAACTTTTACTGAGAAAATTTACTGTAAGTGTGGTTTATTCCAGATCTGGGTTTGAGGAATTTTTGAAGAATTTCTTAAGTCATCTCATTTACTAGATGAGCTACTAATGCTTTTGGGGGTTTTTGTCCTTTGAAGATTTCCCCAGTGAAAAATCTTGTGTCCATTGTGCTGATGTGATGAATGTGTTTTTACTGCACTTGTTATTTGTTTAAAGTTTATCTGCAAATTTTTTAAGTTATATGCTAATGCTAAAATTTAACACTTATCTCCGGCAGTGCATTGTTCACTAATCTAGTGATTTTTCAGAACTGCCCTTGATCACAAAAACATGCCACTCCCATGCATGTTCCCTGGGATTTTTAAAGGGGTGTTTTTTTAATTGTTTTCTGCTTTCTCTCCATTTTTTGCCTCAAAGGGATCTTTTGCAGTCTGATTTTTATATTTGTTAGTTTCGGTTAAGGGCCTTTTTTCTATCCTTTGACCCATGCCTCTTGGTGACAACCTTTTTGTTGTTCTTTATTTTATATATATATATATATATTGTATCTAATACAAGATGTGAAACATATTGCAACAACATAAACTAAGAAAAGAAAATAAAAAACATTTGGATTTCTTTGCCAATATACATTGCTTCTGTAATAATGTCTGAGATTGCCTGACATATGCATGTTGTTCCTCCCTATAAACTAAATATGATAATATCATTGAAGAAAACTAATAACATGTGCACAGATTTAGTTCAAAGTAGCTTAGAAAATTGTAGAATCATTTGCTAAGACAGAAGAGAAGAATTTGAACTCATAATGTCCTTTGTGTTTTGAAAACATTGTTCTGGATATGCCTTCGACCCTTATCCTAATTTGGTGACACGTTGCACAAATCAATTTTGGTAAAGCTTTGTGCATCATTTAGTTGATCTAGCGATTCAATGACTAGTGGTATTTTGAGCAGTAAATTTCTATTGTAATTTGTAACAGTATAGCCCATCCATTTTCCATACTAGACTCTAGTAATGTGCAGGGCAATAAAACGACTTTTCTAGGAAATATGTGATTTGACCATGTGGGACTCAAAAGGATGTGACATCTAGATCCACCATTACTAGTCATTTGGTATGGGAAGAGAGGCATCATTGATAGGTTCATGAAGTTATTCATCTCAAGGCATTACTTGTTATTCCACTCTAGGAAGAAAGGGCATTTCCAGTTTTTGTTCATGTAATGCTCGGAAAGAGAGCATGGCCATCTGAAAGTTCTTTCCATAATGAAATGCAATAAATAAAAAATTCCGTTGTTTTATAACGCTCTAAAGGAAATGCAATAGTGTGCCAAAATATATCTGGAGTTTCAAGAATGTACCTTTAGTTTGAACAGGAAAGCTATTTTCTTCGAGACAACGTTGCATGTAATGGTGGACAGTCATACAATCCAAACCAGCAACGGTGGATATGGTGTGCACTCCAAACAAATCTGACCGTCCCCAACTGGAATTATCTTATAAATCTTGTCGACTAGTAAACGATGCAAAAGCAATAACCCAATTCTCTTTATACCTGCAGGGCATTTCATGTCTTCGCATCTATTTATATGTTGAGCGAAAAAACTGAACGAAAAAACTGTGTAAGGCAAATCCCTCGGTTTCCTTCAGCTGTTCTGTTCGCGAGAAATTTTGATTTTTATATCTGTCTTGCATCAAAAGGTTGATCAATTTTATAGAAGAAATGAATTTATCATGTCTTGAGCTACAATTGATCATCAGTCTTATTTTATTTTACTGTATCTTTCTATCATTGTTATCACCTTTGCTAAATCCTCCCACCTGCCGGCCCTAGCATAGATGTTTAATAGTAATACAGAGCATTTAGAATTTTCAGGCTCTAGTTCAAAAAGGCGTTCTGCCACGTGCTGTCCTATCTCAACATTGCCACGAAATCTGCAAGCATCAAACAGGGTTCCCCAAACGCTAGCACTAGGCTCTAATGGCATCCTTTTTATGAAGTCCTGTGCCTCCACAAGATGCCCAGTTCGACCGAGGAGATCAACCATACACGCATAGTGCTCCACCTTGGGGATAATAAGGTAAGCTTTGGTCATGCAATCAAAATACTGCCAGCCCTTATACAGAAGGCCTGCGTGACTGCATGCTGATAAAACAGAAACAAATGTAATGTCATTCGGCTTCATTCCTGCCTGCTGCATTTGGGAAAAAACAGAAAACACATCCTCCATAAGCCCTTGACTTGCATATCCAGTAATCATTGCATTCCATGAGACCAAGTCCCTTCTACACATTTTATCAAAAACACAACGTGCAATATCTATTCTCCTAGATTTTGCATACATATCTATAAGAGAGTTCCCAACAAATGCATCCGACTCAAATCCACTTTTAATGATGTAACCATGAATCTGTTCACCACATTGCAGATGGGCTAAGTGAGCACATTCTGGGAGCACGCAAAGCATTGTGACTGAGTCAGGTTTCATGCCTACTCTCTGCATTTGACGAAACAGAGCCAGGGCCTCGTTGGCATGCCCATTCTGAGCATACCCAGTGACCATTGCATTCCATGATGCCACATTTTTATTGGGCGTTCTGTCAAACACTCGGCGTGCAATCCTCACACTCCGACATTTAGCATACATAGCAATAATACCAGTAGCCACATAAACATGAGATTCAAATCCTCTTCGAATTATATAGCCCTGAATCATTTCACCCATTTGCAAAACTTTTAAATGGGCACAGGCCAAAACCACACTCACAATGGTAACCGGATCAGGTTTCATGTCATTCATTTGCATTCGATTGAAGACTTTCAAGGCTTTAACTGCCTCCCTATTCTGCGCATATCCTGCGATAAGGGCAGTCCATAAGACTACATTTCTCTGAGACATCTTGTCAAACACTTTGCTTGCATCCTCCATGTTACCACATTTTGCATACATGTTAATTAGAGCAGTTCCCACATAAACATCCGACTCTAAACCCATTTTAATTACATGGCTATGAATCTCCTCTCCCTCTTCCATAGCTGAAAAGGCGGCACATGCCTTCAGCACAAAGGGAAAGGTGAAATTGTTTGGCTGTATCCCTGCACACAGCATTTTGACATAGTGTACAATGGCTTCTTCATATTGTCCATTCCTGGCATACACTCTAATCCTAACATTCCAGGAAAAAACGTCGGATTCATATATTTTGTCAAAAACAAGGCGCGCATTATCCACAGTACTGCACATGTCATACATACTCCCTGTTCCATTTCTGAATGTGTAGGCATAAAATTGCTTTGCTAGTTTTCTATTGGTAACTTGTCTATGCTCCTGCTTTGCTTTTTCTTTGAATATGGGTATACCTGTAAGGTGAACAGCTCTAGAAATAAAAGGACGGAGTGGCCTGGCCTCTTGAACACTGCTGTAAGATACAGACAGAATATGAGTTCTGCAACTTCTACCGTGTTGAGGGAAACAGAACGAAGGAGGGCATGGCGATGCCAGTTCCATACGCATCTACTATACTAAGAAGTAATGATTCGGCAGCAAAATTCGTGTGCTACCTCACATTGATTGCTAAAAGAATACAGAATAAACAAAACATTCTTGATTTTGTCACTTACACGAACCAAAAATTTTAGATTTATTCGGTGTGGCCGACGAAGAGAATGTTAAACACACATCGATATTAAATCCTTTGTCAATTTTTTTTTATAAATGGTCAGGATAATGGAATCTCGTCGTAATTATTTACACGGATAATGGTATTGTGTTTGTTGGCGTTATGATTTACTCTCAAATTTAACAGGCGGGCATTTTCACACGTTTTTCAATCATATATATCTTTTATGAAAAAATATAATTATACACAATATAAATTAACACTCTTTGTTTTAGTAAAAGTATTTATATATATACTATTTTAATAAGTTTATTTTGGTTGGATTCATAGTATTGAGAAAAAGATTAATAGAGGGTGGAAAGTTTATTGTGCTCTTGAAAATAACCGTAAATAAGTTAATTTGGTCATGTAGAATAAAAAGAAGTTTCTCTTTGAAACTCTTGTCATCTCAATTATCTTCTATGGTTGTGAAGTATGGGGGTGCAACATTTCTAGAGAATCTTCGAGGAAGATTGAGCAAATCCAAAAACCGTTTATAACTTTAACCTCGAAATTAAAAACAATAAGTCTTATCATATTCTCCTCATAGAAGTGGGTATTTCCCCCATCAAGAGCATGGTTATGACTAGGTACCTAATGTACAAGCATAAGATAAATAACATGGGAAACGAGAGACTTATTAAAATTGCTTTAAACTCAAATCAAAACCAACTACGTCTCAAGCAGTTTTGGTGTAAAGATATCATAGCTTGTTTAAACCATTGAGGCATTGATGAAAATGACATTTTGTAGAACATTGATAATGTCAAAAATATTATTATTTCTAAGTTTAAAGAGAAATTGTGGTGTGAGGAAAATTTAGAGCTTAAGAGAAAATTAAGATACTACCAGCATAGATCCAAATCCTAGGCTCTATCAAGCACCGAGAGGGATCAAATCTCTTGAGGTGCAAACTTCTTATTAAGTATTGAATCAAAGATCTTGGTGGGGCATGGGCTGATCAATGGACGTCTTTTGTAAAAGGATTATCTCACGGGGGAATTAGGCGTGGAATTTAGGATGACTTTCTGCTCTGGTTATTTGATAAAAAGATGGGGATGGTCTCTGTAAAAAAAGCTTATGAGCTTATTGTTTCGGAACATCTGCCTTTGCAGAATGATGGTCTGTTTTCTTTGATTTGGGGTTTCAATATCCCACTAAAAATGAAGTGTTTTACTTGGCTGGCTGTTAAAAGGAAAAGTAACACCTGGGATAACCTTTGCAAAAGGGGGTGGTCTAGCCCTAACAGATGTTGCCTATGCAACTCAAATGCTGAATCTGTAGATCACCTTTATGTTGGCTGCCCCTTTGTCCTTGAAGTCATTCACTGCTTAAGTTATTTGTTTAATGTACATTTGATTTGGTCTAATATATCTCTGGTTGGTAATCTCAATAGCTGGGTTAAGAAGAATGGAAGACTACTGTACTTGCCTTTTTTCTTTATTTAGAACCTTTAGAAGACCAAGAATTGTCTTATCTTTGAAGACATGGCCCCAAACATTCCAAGTCTCTGTCACGTGATCATGTCTAAGGTTGAATCACATCAGGTCCCACTTGTCAACAGACCCAAAGGAAGAATTATTAGTGACCCCACGGGGAAAATTTATTCTATGGTTTTTTTTATGGAGCTGGTGCCTGTATTTGGATGAATGATTAGCATTTTCTCTCTGTCAAGCTGGGCTATGGTCATAACACCAACACTAGGGCTGAGCTATTGTCTCTCTGGGCATCACTATACATTGCTAAAGATATTGGGTTACCGTAACTACATATCTTTGTCGATTCCTTTGTGATTATAAAGTGGGCTAAGGATGAATCCACTCTCTTTTTGGTGAGCTTAGATGCTTGGTACTTAGACACTAGGAAACTCGTATCTTTGTTCACTTACGTGGATTTCAGTCATGTCTTTAGGGAACATAACAAGAGGCCATACACACTATCCAAGGAAGGGCTTTTGATGGCTGTGGGCCGGCTTACTTTCACGGAAACTTGTGAAGATGAAGTTTACAGGGAGGTCACACTTCAGCTTTTTTGAGAGCTTTGCTCTGGTTCTTAGACCTTCTTAGTCTCTTAGCTCCTACTGGGAAGTATTTGGTTAAGTTGATTATTATTGTCTCTGGAATTTGTGGGTATTCCAGCTCTGTCTTGGATTGTGTTTCTGGGATCTTCATATTTTCTCTAGGGATAGACTTGACTGATTTTGTTATTTGGCATTTATGAGAGGACCATCATTGTATATGATGCCCAGATACTGATAGCGAGGCTCTGTAGGACATAATCTTTTTTTCGGCTTGTTTCTCTTGGAAGACCTTGGCTCTTTATGTGGGGATCTTTTTTTGTAATCTTGATGATGTATCGAGTTCCTTTGATTCAATAAATAGCAAGGAATGCTTTTTTCGCTTGAAAAAAAAGGTATTGAATCAAGGAGCTATTGATTTGATTCAAACCAAAAACACATATTTTTATTTAAGGTCAACATATAATATTTTTACTATTAATATTTAATATTATTTATGGCCCACATATAATATTTTTTATTATTTTTTATTTTGTTAGAAACGAACATTACAACATCTCCCCCATACATGGTTTTAAAACCATGTGCAAGGCCCTCCTAAAACCATGGGTTGTTTAGTTGCACATGGTCTTAAAACCATTTGCAAGACCCTCCTAAACCATGTACAATAAAACCATGGGTTGTTTAGGAGGCCTTGCACATGGTTTTAAAATCATCTGCAAGGCCCTCCTAAACCATGGGTTGTTTAGGACAATGCCAACATTTTTTTTGCGGATAATTCAATTTTTTTTTTATATTATTTTGTTAGGTATGAACATTACAACATCTCCCCCATATTGTGTTGTTTTTTTTATCGACATTTTTTTGGCGGATAATTTATTTTTTATTTTTTATTGTTTTGTTAGGTAGGAACATTACAACATCTCCCCCGTATTAGGTTGTTTTAGTGGCCGACATTTATTTTGGTGAATAATTAAACTTTTATTTTTTATTATTTTGTTAGTAACAAACATTACAACATAATATCGACAAACATTACAAGATTTTCCACATAACGTTACAAGATCTCCCTCATGTTGGGTTGTAGAGCACCTCTCGACGCAATAAGGAGGTCATTAATTCTAACTTGGAATATTAGAAGTATCTCTCGGTAGTAACTAGCTCACAAAAGAAAATTAATATAGCCAAGATTATAACAAAATTTGATGATTAATAATAATAATCTAATTTTAATATTACATCAAATTGGTATATAAAACCTCTTATATGAATTCATGTTTAATAATGATAATCTAATTTTAAGATCACACCCAAATTGGTGTATAAAACCTCTTGTTTCTCGGACAAATAAACATTTTATTGTTAAAGTCTAATGAGGTGTACATACCCTACCCTCCTTTATATTTGAACAATTGACTTCCAAAGAGGAAATACATATTCTCAAATGTTATTTGTAGCTTTGGACATCAAAATATCAATATTTTTAAAAATTAAATATAATGATTTATTTCATATAAGTAGTTTTACACATCATATATATAGAGAGAGAGAGAGAGAGTCAAATGGTTCAGTTTTGGTTGAGTGTTGTGATTAAAAGAACCATCCTGGAATTGAGGGAAAGTGCACAGTGTTGTATTAACATGTTTGCTGAAAATTGTAATGAATAAATTATTATACACACGAATAGATTTTTCTTACAAATCCTTCTATCTTATTTAGAATTATGATGTTTATTTAAAAGTTGCTTGTGAGTTTTCAATCATGATATCTTCATGTAGGAAGTTTTCCCACTAGTTATGAAAGGGTTCGTGGGGTTTTGGAGGATAAATTGATTTGGTCATTTGATGTTGAACTATGGCTTCACACAAAATAAATAATAAAAGTTGATTTTATTTACTCAAAAGTAACTTGCTACGTCGATAGAAGTTTTTCTTCGAGGGTGCCTTTTTGGAACATTGTTTTAGATTCACAGTCCCTTGGCCCAACCAATGTCTTCCATGTGTCCTCTAACCCCCTTTGAAATTTGTCGTTTTCTTGCAAATAAAATTCTTACACGTGCCTCCTATGTTGTTGAAGTTTCATTGCATGTTGAAGAAGTTTTTGTTTGTTGCATTCGTGTGTTCAAGAAGTTCAGTGTGTCTAAGTCTATTCCCTCTAGCATGTAGCTTGATCATCTACATTTGTTCCCCCCAGCGTGTAACTTACCCCTATTCGAGAAGAATAGACAAGCGTGGAAGCATTAAATTATACAAGGTTGCATGCTCCTCCTCGGTGTGATCTTTGAGTGAAATCGGTTGAAGGGTTCAAGGAATTGGGCATATTTCTGAGGATCTTAGAGCCTTTTGTGTGGGCTTCACAGTGTTTTATGAAAAGATTTGGGGGAAATTGGCGTCGTTCAGTCAATAGAGTTTTTTGAAAAATAGAATTTTAGATTGGATGTGTTAGGTGAACTTTTGGTTGACCGGGAATTTTTTATGGTTGAACATGTAATCGTAGCGACCATGGAATTCTACTATCTTCAAGTTTGAACCTCCATTCCCTACTTTTGCTTTATCTTTTGCATTTGCATTTTATTTTTAAGTGCTCTATTTAGTGTCCATTTTTGTCTTAATGCACTTGGCAAACAAACTAGCCACAATCAATTTTGAAGTTGGGACACTATATTGTGGATTTTTCAATAATATTTGGAAAATGTAATATTAAGGTTAGGGTTATGAAATGTACCACATGATTGATATAACAAACACATTTTCGAGTAGGAAATAAGTGAGATCAACTAGACATTCTTTTAAACATGATTATTTTCATTTGGCCTTCAATACCACAATAGCTAATTACTGGGATTTGCTCACTCTGTAGGATAGAGATTGATTAGTATCCTAGAAAAAAAATGACACAAAAGTTTATAAAGAAGAATTCGAATAAGGGAGCCAAAATTAACAAACCTCTGACAATAACCGAAGAATGTGAAAGTTTATTTAATTTCTTTATTCCACTACAAGTTCTAGATGATGATAAGGAGCTCGATCAAGAAACTGTAAGTGATTAGCAATTTTCTAGATTAAGCTTCACATGCGCCTTGTTGTAAAGTGAGTTATATGTTGGATATGGGTTTAGTTGATATTGAAGTCACTGGCATCTTACAACGTGAAGTAGCCATCACTTTGATTGTTTTAAAACTAGAGCAGATAATCAATGTCTGAACTTGTCAATTAAAGGAAAAATAAAAAACCCAAAAAGGATTCAATTAAGGACAATATAATTTCTCATACAATTTCAATCCAATGGTCATTAAATATCCACATGAAACCAGAGAACCAATTCCAAATCTAGATTTTAAGATGTTCTTACGCATGTATGATGGGGTGTCAATGTGCCAAATCACACTGTCCAACATCACCTTCTATTAAGGTTATTATGCTTCGTCTCTGAACATCCGAGCTGGAAATAAACTGAAAAAACCATTTGGGTAGGGCACGCAACCAATTGTATTAAATTTAATTCATAGGCCTTTTGCAAGAATCTCGGTATTATGTAGTCATTTACAATCTATTGTCTTTAAGTTACAAGACTCATATGTAAAAATTTATAAATATTTCATTATTTTGCATTCTTTTTTGTTTTATTTTCTTAGTTACCATCACCATATTCTCTTTGATATAGCATCAAGATTATGACCACTGAGAAAAGAACACTTTCCGAGTCTTTCATGAATGAACTAGGACAATATTTACTGCTATTTTTTAGTGTTTACTACATCGTATATCAATCATTTTATATAATTTGTTTTGTCATTTGCCTTGTATTCTACGATGGGATATGGAAGTTAATTTGGTTTTACTTCGAGTGACTTTGCTTGATCATATTCATGGATTGATTATGACATGGTCATATAAAATTAGAGCTTGAATCCAAGCATTGTGTTTGTTTTGTAAACATATGTGCAATTGAGATAGTGATATTAGGATTGAACCCATGTAAGTTTTTTCTTGGCAACTTGCTTATTCATGGTTACTTAGGATTTTTGTAACATGGGATTTAATTTGGATTAAAGTTTTAAGTTTTTTATAGATTCTTTCTATATCTTTAGAAGCTTTTCTGTTGGTTATGTGATTGCATGAAACTTAAGAGAATTACCCCATGCACTGTGTCTAGGTGAGCTTTATAGGTTTTGGACATAAGGTATTCTTGTTGTAAAATCATCCCCAAATGTTGCATCCTTACTTTTCTTTTGGGCAGAAAAGAAGCGTGGAGATTGACTTAGTGGATGTTTTGCAGTTGATCATTGTTAAGATGCCATATTATACATTTTGAAATAAGAACATGCCCACTAGAAGCTGTACAATGATCCAAAAGTATTATCTCATTAATTGTTGTTTCGATGTTAGGTGAATGGCTGGATGTTTCAAGGATATTAAGGTTTGTATTTTTTTTCATAGATTAAGTTGTGTGCTTGCCCCCAAGGTGTATCCCTAGTAGTGCAGAGAAATTGTTTTGTCCAGGAAAAGATGTAGAAAGTGTGTAGGATAATTGTGATGTTCCAAGTGCAAGATTTGCAATTAAGGCTTTCCATGATCACAATTCTAGATACTATGGGATTGAGTTTAAACAATTAGGATGGATTGTGTGCTTAAATAGGCCCAATTTGTACTTGGTTGTCAAAGAACCATGTTTAGCTCTTATTAAATTGAGTTTGGGTTTGTTTCCTTGATTCATGTTTCACTATGTTGAGAAAAAATGGAGGAGCTTAGTATTAAGAAGATAGAAGATGCATAGAAAGAAATTGACACTTGTGTTGCAGGCTACAGAAAATGAAATTTTGAAGGAGGAAAATAATCATGATGTTAAGGAAAATGAAATTCAAGAACCTGAAGAATTAAGATTCCCTCAAGGTTGCATAAACTAGAACCCTGAAGAAACAAGATTCCCATGAGATTGTTGATAGAAGTATTGGTAAAACTTTGAATGTACAGGAAGTTCCTAAGGATAAAGAGGAGGATGCTTTTGAAATTGCCCCTAAGTCCATGGAGGGAGAAACCTTATTAGGTAGATAAGTAATTGGGTTCATATAGGCATGGAATTAGACAATTTTCATGGATATTGTAGATCATTTAAATTAATATCTTACTCTTTTTTGAACGAAAACTTTGAAAAACAAACAAAGGTTGTTTCTTGAAATGACTATTTAAGTGAACATTTTACCTGATTCCTCCAAAGAGCTGAATGTCTTGAAATTTTAACGGTGGAAAAAGCAAAGCAATATGAAGCTATTTATAAAGATAAAACCTGATAAGAAATAAAATTTATAGGAAAACAAGAGGGAAACACTCGGGTTTAGCTCAATCTCTTGATTTAGAGAATTTAGGTTTTGAACTTTGATATGTTAGAGTGCTTGAGTTCCCATTTTGTGCAAGTAGGTAGGCACACAAAGGACAATATTATGTCACAACTAGTTAAAACAGTTTTCAAATTGAAATAAGAAGACAACAACAGGTTCATATCCATTTTATATTCTTGCTACAATTCCAAGCTAGGCCTTTCTTATTGATTTCCACAATATATTAAGGGTGTCATTCAAAGCGGAAGTATAAGATTCAAGGTTTCATTCTATACTCCATATCAATGACAATGTTATCATGTTATAATATGCGTTCAAATGGAGGATCCTTCTAAGTTAGTATTGGTGTAGACTCCTCCATGACATATGCTATAAGCTTGAAGGAAATGTACAAATAAATGGCATTGGAAATAATCCTATAAATAGTAGCCAAATATTTAATGTGCATTATTTGAAATGTCATTCCCAATAAAGGATTGACACCATGCTGAAGGGTTAAAACCACCATAAAAATCCTTTTATGGCACGCAACAAAAGGAGTTTTGATGCCATTATTTGACTTGTCCAACAGTAAGGAAATAACAGTAGTGGAAAGGATCTCAAAGCAAGTATCCATATCTGAAACTTTCATATGAGCATAACTATATGCTATACCTTTTCTTTAAATAACCCTACATATAAAAATGACCAATGACAACTTCTAAGAATACTTCCAATGATTCTTTATTCCCTAACATCTAGATCTCTAAGTGGGTTGAATAATATCTTGAAAAGATAACCACTCATTATGGAGTGTATCCACACATGGAGACTCATTTGCACACCTTTTCCATACACTTGATTGATGGGATGTCCACATTGGAGCAACTTGTTCCTTTTAAGGGGCCTTTATTTGATTCTTTATGTTTGCATGATTGAAGGGATGTCTCACTTTTAGATGCCATGCATGCTATTTTAAGAGGGTTGTTTTTTGGGGGGAGAGCCTTATGTTAGTTGGAGGAGGCACCTTGCTTTTCTTGGTCTATATTTGGGGTGGTTGTTAACTAACTTCATTATTTATTATATTTGGAGTGGGGCTAACTAACTTCATTTTTATTACCTTTTTTAGGCTATATTTGGGGCGGTTGTAAACTAACTTGATAGAAAAGAAAATATCATGAATATCCGTATAAAGGTATCGCTCCAACCACCTCGTCGGATTCAACCGGGATCCTTTACTTTCTTCTTGCGAAAACTCTAATGATTTAAAATCAACCCAGTCTTGGATTTCTAGCTTCGTCGGACGCCAAAACATGTCCTTCACCAAAATGATTCATAGTCCCAGCAACAAAACAATTTGTCGGCATTTCTTCCTCTTCGACCCAGGCTCGGACCTTCTTTCATGCACAAAAAAACCCAATATATCGGCCCGACAGAGCAAGTCTCAATCGACAACACCTGTGACACAGATGCAGTCTCACATGAGATATCTCTTATGGGTAACTTCCAGAACCATATTTCCACAGTTGGGTGGGGGTTTCTTCTCCCTTGGCACCTTACTGTCTCGCTCAATCGAAGCCGGTGGGTGTATTGATTAGCCTTACTGTGCGCAGATAAGACACTACTTAACTTATCCATCACAAAGATTATAACAACAATATATTCTTAACACACATGTTATCTATCAATAGTGCGACTCATGCATAAGAAAACTCATTCATAAGCAAATACATAAACACTTAATCACAATATACATTCTAGTGACTTAAGTGCATTCATCATATACATTCATGTACACTCACGTGACACAAACACATTCATAATCTTCTCAATGACACAGTCTTTAATGTGGAAATCCATTCGAAAAAACCATAAAGGCACTCTTCATGCGGCATGAGAAATATATGGCACCTTTTGTCTACACACTTAGTTGCAGACTCTGTTCTAGATCTTCTTCTCCTATCTATACATACTTCTCTCTCCTCTTATCCTCTCTGGTATTCTGTCACTCAATATTCACCTACTTGAATCTACTCTTGATCCGCACACATCCTGGATCAACTACTCTTCTCTATACTTTTGTACACTCAACTGCAAATTACTCAACTCTTCTTACAGACACAAAATCACTAACTGACTCTGTACTCAACAACCAAAGCAACTCAAAGTAACTAAGCAAGTAATTCGAAGTAAATAGAAGAAACTCTGAAGAAACCTAGGTAACCTGCATACAACTTGGGTTCCTCGTTCTTATAGACTCTTACATGTCACTATCAACCGACTTCATTCAGTTATCCAACTTGTTGTCATTCCTATTCTAGTGACATTTGTCAGTAGGCACTAACGACCCAAATTACAAACATTATTTTATTCCTTATAGCATGTGTGACTTTCACTGATTCTAGATGACCTTGTATCCACGATCTTTCTTGAACTGTCGTTTTCATTCGTTGCACGCCTTCTCTAGCATGGTTCCTTTCGTCATGATTGATCTCATCAAATCCTTTCCTTCTATCACGGCTAATCTCATCATATCCTTTCCTTTTGTCGCGGCTTCTCTTCTGTCACTAACTCTTCCTTCAAAAACTCTCTTCCTTCAAAAACTCTCTTCCTTTTATTGCAACTTCCTCTACGACCACTTCTTTCCTTAGCTCTTTCTTACTCATCTACTTTTGTTCTTCCTTCTCTACTTCTATTGCAACTCCTTTTCCTTTTTGTAACCGGACTCTTTACCTTCTTGGGCATAATTCTAACTGAATTTTTCCTATCTTTCCCTAGGGCCAACATCCACCTTAGTTATTTTAGCAGTTTCCTAGTTTAGGATAATTTTGTAGACCCCTAGTGTTATGTAGATGTTATGTAGGTCCCACTAGCCACTTGATGTTCCCCTATGTATGATTTTAGGAGCTCTAGAGACCAATCCTTATATTTTAGGATCCCACTCAAAGTTCTGGGAGTCCCGCCTCCAGTTCACCTTCATTTAAGTGAATTTATGCTCTGATGGCCACCTTCAGTTCACCTCCAGTTAGATAATGCACCTCCATTGCATGACTTAAGGGTAAAGGTTCCCGTGCACACCTACCAAGGTTCATTTAACTGATTATTAACTGATTTAGTTTTTCGGAGTGCATTGAAGATGTCTACAGTGTTGATTTTTCGTATGCTATTCATGTGTCAGTCAAGGATTCAAATAATCCTTGGGTAATTTGAATTTCCTCTATTGTATTATATTGTGTTTATACACATATTAATGAAATAGTTACTAGTTATTGCTTCCAATTGATTATTTCTTCTTTGCTTAATTTCATAGTGCATTTTTATCATTTTTTACACTACAATTCATCATTCTTCCTAATTCTTTCACTGTAAGGTATTATTCAGCCTTATGATCTCCCATGGTCCATAATTTCACATGGTATCACAGCTCTATAGAGTTGTTTTATCTTTGATTTACGAGTTTTATGTAGGTTTTGAGAAGAATTCAGTAAAAATTGTTTTGTTGCTACAACTGCAAAATGGAGAATTCAACTGCCTTAACACAAAGAATCTTCACACCCTTCAATTATCTGGATTGGAGGGAAGATATGCAAATATACTTGCACAAAAAGGGTTTGTACAGGGTCATAATGGGCAAGTAGGTTGAACCCCAACCAAATCTTGAGAAATCAAAGTAGCTGAACAAGTTAGATGAATCTTTTGGTTTGATGTGTATTCACATCTCTATAGAATTGTCTTCCATATTGATGGTTTAAAAACCCCAAGGGAGGTCTAGTTGAAGCTAGAATATATGTTTGGCAAGCAAGATTATCTTAGAGGCCAAAATTTCAAGAATGAATTAATTGCTCTTCAACCCAGCAGTTTCGAAACCATTCAACAGTTCTTCACTAAATTCAAGTCTTTGGTCATGCAGTGCAAACAATGTGGAATTGACAAGAAGGATGAACAATTGGTGCTCTCCATTTTGAATAAGATTGGACCTAAATTTTCAGTATCTATGTCCACCTTTCACTCTGGGAGATTAACAACCCCAAACTGGTGAATGCCTTCTCTAGATGCATTCACTGAATTCCCGATCCAAGAAAAAGACAAACTGATCCAAATGGGAGCCTTGAAAGCCTCCAAGAATCAAGTTCTTTTGGATGGGGAGTCAAAGAATTCAAATTCAAAAGGGAAGCATAAGGGGAAGGAAAAGAACAATCACAAATCCAAACCAAAGGAGTAGCTTAACCCATCACATGGAGCCTTGAGTTCCAAGAAGGATAATCAAAAGAGGTTTGAAAAGACCAAGTGTACATATTGCAACAAATGAAATCATCTAGAGAGTTCCTTAGTATGAAGAAAACTATAGATTAGATGGACAAAATTCTTGAACAAAACCATATTTCCATCCTAGAAGGCACAAGGAAGACTGATTTTGGAAGCAATATAGATGATCATGAGAGATTCCATGCATTGAATGCTAGATTTTCAAAATCTCAATCCTTCCTCATTGATTCTGGAGCCTCCAACCACATGGTTTCCTCCAAAGAGTCATTTTCTTCTTTAGATCTCACTAACGATCCTAACATTCACATGGGGGATGATACTCAAATCCAAGTTGTTGGGAAGGGAACAATACAATTCTAGCATTTAGTGTTCAATAATGTTATGTATGTACCCTCCTTAGCAACAAACTTGTTATATGTTTATTAGATGACACACACGGGTTCACCAAAGAGAGTTGTTTTTGAACCTGACACATTTGAGATCTCATATATCTCTTCTAGGAATATGATAGCTAAAGGTTCTGCAAACCATGCCTCCAAGGCATATGATTTATCACACTTTTTCCATACTGACATCAAAGTTCCTTATTGACCCATGCCAATGAGACAAGCAAACTCTAGCATGAGAGGTTCAACCATCTGAACTTCAAGTACTTGCAACAATTGCATAATTAAGAAATGGTTGAAGGATTTCCCCTCATCAAGTTCTCTCAAGGAATCTACAAAGGATGCTTGGTAGGGAAGCATCCAGAGCGAAAGTATGATGTTGGGAAGGAAAGAAGAGCTACCTCCACACTTGATTTGATACACAATGATGTCTCAGGACCAATTCCTACAACTTCTATGAATGGATCCAGATACTTTCTGACCTTCATAGATGACTATTCCCAGTTTTGTTGGATATGATTTCTTAAGCATAAGTCTTAGGTGTTTGATACTTTGAAAGTTTTAAGGCCTTAGATGAGAACGTTGTTGGGAAGAAGATTAAAGAACTCATATCAGACAATGGAGGGGAGTACATCAAAAGAGAGTTTCAACAACTCTATGCTTTAGAAGGAATCCAAATGCAACATTCAGTTCTGTTTATGCTAGAAATTGTTCCCAGACTACAAGAGAACAAGCCAACATAATCTCAAATATTTCAATAAAACAAAACAAGGTTTTTAGGGTTTTTAAGGTTTTCTGGTTGAGAAGTTTGATGACAAAAGGAAATGCATTCATAAATCCAAATAAACACTAAATCATAAGTATAGAAAGGCTGAGATGCATAACATAATAACCATGTATCCAATAGAAAATAACACTGAGGTTCATCCACAAATGGTAAGCACTACAAGTATAAAAACTTTAAACCAGCAATGAAATTACCAACTGAGTAGCTAAAACAAGCTATAAATGAAGCCAAAGAACAAACTGAAGGGTAAATAGAGCATATATTTCATAATCAGTCTTTCAAATACACAAAAGAGTCATTTACTTAGCTTATGAACAAGTATGAAAACCTCCTCTTGCCAGCCAAAAAATCGAACCCCTAGTTCTCTTTGTGACATACATTAATACTATCCTTCCAAAATTGGTTTAGGACTAAACCCTAACTACTTCTCAGCCTACTCATTGAAATAGTTCTATCTAAATAATACTTACAAAAATGAAATATCATTCAAAACATAACTAATAATTGATTGTCTTAACAAGCTTCACAAATCTTTAGCTACTTCAGCTAACAAGGCTATCCCTTCTATGGCTTGGGCCTTTCTTCTAGCCTTCAGTTGCTCTGCTTCCATCTCTGCCATCTTTCTTGTGAGTTCTTCATTTTGTTGCTGTATATATTTGATGGTTTGTTTCAACATTGTAAATTGAGACTCTGTATTCCTCTTCCTTTTCAATGCCTCTTTTGAGACTGCAATCAGCTCCTGATAGTGGCTATTCACCTCATCCAGATCCTCTCTGAGTCTTCTATTTTCCATGACCAAGCCATCATTTGTCTCTTGCATATATTCCACCTGATATTTATACTGTTTTACAGTTCTGTGTAAATTCTCTTTTTCTGAATCAAATGCTTTATTTCCTACTGTGGTTTGCATCTCATTTGGAAGCCATGGAATGTTTAGTCTCTTATAGATTTCTTCATCTTTTGGCAACAATTCTGTAGGAGCTTCAGGAGAACTTAAGTTTTCTTCAATCTCAGCTTCATAGGGAACATTTTCATCAACCATCACCTTCTTTTCTGAGTGAGAAGCCTTTATCTTACCTTCTTGCTGTTCCTACAACATTTGACTTCGTATCTTTAGAAAAATATCAGACAATTTAGTCTCAGTAAGGGAAGACTCTCTTTCTGATTCCATTGGCCTTTTTCCTTTACTGTCACCCTTATCAACATCCAATTTTTCATCAGATGAGGAGTCATCTATGACTGTTACTTCTTCTTTATTCAATTTAGGGTTCAACAATTTCTTCATAATCAACCTAAGCTTGTTTTTAGGTCTAGTCTTGGGTCTCCACACAGGTTCAAGTTCCCCTAACATTTTGAAAGTTTTGCCCTGATGAGTGACTGAGGCAAATTCAATAACTTTTAGTTTCTTTTTCTTTGGTACTGCTACCTCATCTTCCTGGCTATGAAATTCTTTTTTAGTAGAAACCCTAGTTTCATCAATAACAGGAATTTTATCCTCCTCAAATAGGCATTTCTCATCCTCTGATAGGATTGTGATTGGACTTTGTTTTTGAACTTCAGTATCTTCCCTCTCACCTGAAATTTTCTCTGCAGGTACAATCTTTTCATCAGCAATTGTCTGTGTTGGTACATCATTTTGAACAAGCTCAGCCTCCTTATTATTAGATTGCAAATATTTGCTCTCAATGTTATTAAGATGTTGTTTAGACTCAAAATCTTCATTTACAGGATTTGATACTTCCTCCAATTTAATCCTGTCTTCATCTTTAACTTTTACCTTCTGTCTGAGCTTTCTGATCAAGGTCTGTCCTTTATCAACCTGTTTTCTGTGAGACTGTCCTTCTTGAATATTCTGAAACCCTGACCAAAAAAGGAAATATTCCCAAGTTTTTCCTTTACTCTGCAAAACGGTGTTGATAATGATTTTGATAAGTCCATGGTGAAAAATGGACTATCTATTATGATTTTGGTGTTCCTTGATTCTGCAAGACATCTTCTGCAAGCTCTTTAGCAAGAAGAAGGCAGGTTCATCTTTGACTCATTACTGAGGCGTTGAAGAAATCTGAAGTGGTATTTAAAAACGAAGGCATATCTTCCTTCACATGTAATATAACTCTGTAAAACCTTAATAGGTTCTATCCATTCAGTCCTGAAGTTATGAATGGGTACACCCTTACCCCAATCTGCAATCACACCAGGGAGTAGGTACCTTTGTGCATTAAAGGTGAATGGCACCTTCTTAAACCATAATTATCCCTCATTTTTAACTCCTGTTGCCTCAGCTACCAACTCTTTGGTCAATTTGAATTGCAAAGTATCAAAAGATACAGTGCCTTTGTCATAGCACTGAGCAAACTTATGGGAGACCTCTACATTGTATCCATCAATTTTCTTGAAAAATATCAACCATCCTGCATTTTCAAATAACTTAGCACATTCTGGAAATTTATCTATCCAACTGAGATCAGTGGGCTCAACTCTATTAGTATTTTCACTTTTCTTCATTTTCACTATGGTTTACAACACTTGTCAATAATCTCACAGTCTATTTATCTTCAAATTCTCACAGTCTTCCCTATCACACAGTTCAGGAACTCTTCTGTACCAAAATTTGCAACAATTTGACCTAATCACAAAATTCAAGGACCTCCAATAGTTCTGCTCTGAAGTTTATTATTTCAAACGATGAATACTTGGATATATTGATTAATATTGCATCATTCATAGTCTATTGAGTGAGCTAATTCATATCCTTCCTTAGAATTTTGACATTATGGACTTTAACAGAAAACCCTTAATTAAACAAACCCTATCAAATGCCACGTGGGGTACCTTCTCAAAAGCTTAATACAAGTGCTGGAAGTCGATCTCTTTAAGGGTTAGGTGTCGAATTTCACATTCCAGCTGTCTCCAACTGTCCAGATCGCCTCAAACTGTCGTTGCTGGAAATCCCTAATTCTTCATTCAATTGTAAAAACTACGATTTCTCAACAATATGTTCCCACCATGACTTTCAATACCTTCTCATTCTTCAGCTTAAGAACATATTCCCAAAAATTCTGCCTCATTCCACTCACTATCATCATTCACCATGAACTGCATACAATTGCCATGATCTCCCTCACACGATGACCATACACTTGTTTCAACGATAAACTTGACAAGACATGTATCAAATGTGATAAATAATGTGGTTAACACCTCAGGGACAAGACCCCAAAACAATCGGATTGAAAAATAACAATTTTTGGCACTCATGACTTTCTTGTAGCGCTCTAGTGTATTAATTTCTCTCTTACACTACAAGAAAGTCCCAACACATAATTTCACCTCATTAAATCACTAATCAGGTTTAAGACTTGGTTTATATGTTTAATCTTGACCTTAGTGTCATTTATGAAACCATTTAATCAATATATACCTTGTAGAACCCTTCAAGAATGAACTCTAAGCAAAATTTATAAAAGTAGGCTTAAAAATAAGAAAAATCAACATGATGAAAACTAAAAGGCTTGAACTCAAAATGAACCTTTATAAACCAAAATTTCCTAGAAGCAAAAATATTAGCAAGTTTCAAAAACATAAACAAAGCATAAAACTAAGGAAGACAAAATCATGACCTAACAAGTTCCATACACACCACAACAAAAATGATGTAGTTGAGAGGAATAACTAGTCATTGAAAGGGATGGCCACCTGCCTGCTTGAAGCAAGGGATGTTCCATCATATCTTTGGGTTGAAGTAGTGAACTGTGCTTTGCATATCCAAAATATGATACCTCACAAGACGATGGTTAGAGTCACTCCATTCGAAACATTAATGGGACATAATCCTGGTGTCTCACATCTAAGTGTTTTTGATTCCAAGGTAGGGCCAAAAATCCCATCTAACAAAAGAAAAGCTCTTTATCCTCAAAGTAACAAATGCATTCTACTAGGATATGCAGAATATGCAAAAGATTACAAGCTAATGGAGATTGCAACTAGGAGATGATTCATTGAGAGAAGTGTTTGATTCAATGAAGATCCATTACAAGATCTACAACCAGTTGAAGAGGAAGGTAGATATGATCTACCTAAAACATTTGCACATGTTGATGTTTCTTTTGATGATTCAGATTTAGAATTTGAAGATGAGGAACAAGTGGAAACAAATCTTGATGTTGAGAATGAAGATCAAGCATATCCAAATCTAGATCCATTTCCTGCTCCCAATCCTAGGCCTAAATGGGCTAAAAAATTCAATTAAGTTGTTAGGAACATGATCGAGGATCCATCTGATAGAAGCAAAAGTAGATCTCAATTTCAAGATGATAACCTTGCACTATGTCATACAGATCCACTTCTCCAAGAGAGGTGCTACATGATTGTGGGGTCTTATCCAAAGTCCTATAAAGAAGCTTGCCATGATCCACTATGGCAAGTTGCCATGGATGAGGAATATGAGTCACTGTAGAACAATGAAACATGGGATGATCTTGTCTCTCTTCCTCTAGAGAGAAGAGACAAAAGTTCCTTTCTACATGGTGACTTAGAAGAAGAGATCTACATGGAACAACCTAAGGGGTACACTGATGATTCTTCCTTGGTATATAGGTTGAGGAAATCATTGTATGGGCTCAAGCAAGCCCCAAGGACATGGCATGTCAAGTTGGAATATTTCCTATTGTCACATAGATTCAAAAGGTGTAAGTCTGATTACAAAGCAACAACATCTCCTTTCCTACCTCGCATCATGTTGGAAGAAGGAGGTTCACATGGTTCACATGGTTCACATGCACTATATCAAGTAAATAGTGTACAACAAGACCATCACATTGCATTACTTCCCTATAGAGGAGCATATTACAAACAGTTTCACAAAGTCTTTCATTCATAAGAGATTTGTCTTTCTCTACTTGGTGTGAAGGCTTGATTCAGTTCCTTAACTATTCATTTTTAAAGGGGGGGTTGTTCCCATGTGGTTTTCTACATTTTTCGTAGTTTCATGGGTAGTTATTTTTTCATTATTATTGTATGGGTGACCTTTGGTCTCAGTTTCCAGGGCCCAGGTTGTCCAAGTTTGGATTAATGGGGGGCGGGGGGGTGGTAGAATTATTGAATAATTCTCCCTTGTCCACCTTAGCTATTTTAGCAGTTTCCTAGTTTAGGATAATGTTGTAGACCCCCTAGTGCTATGAAGTTGTTGTATGGGGCCCACTAGCCACTTAATGCACCCTCATGCATGAGATTAGAAGCTCTAGAGACCCATCCCTAGATTTTAGGATTCCACTCAGAGTTCTAGGAGTCCCCCTTTCAGTTTATCTTCATATGAGTAGAGTTATGCTCCAATGGCCACCTTCAGTTAGCTAATGTTCCTCCCTTGCATGATTTAAGGATAAAGGCACCCATACACACCTACCAAGGGCAAGTTAACTTATTATTAGATGATTTAGTTGTACGGAGTGCACTAGAGATGTCTACAGTGTCGATTTTTCCTATGCTAGTCATGTCTCAATAAGGGATTCGAATCCTCCTTGGGTAATTGGAATTTCCTTAATTGTATTATATTATGTTTATACACAGATTAATGAAATATTTACCAATTATTGCTTCCAATTGAGTGTTCCTCCTCTGCTTGATTTCACAATGCATTTTTATCATCTTTTACACTACAATTCATCATTCTTCCTAATTCTTTCATTGTAAGGTATTATCCAGCATGGCGATCTCCCATGGTTCATAGTTTCACATCTTTTCCTATCAAATAAAAAAAGTGAAGAAAGAGTTCTATTGTCTAAGAATCCAGACAAGGACTCTTATCCTTCAATATTTGTTTCAAAACATTTTCTAATAATTCTAAAGTAACAAATTTCCCGATCTCTAACCCTTTTTTAGAATTAAAGAAAGAAGGTAAACAATTCTGACTAATATAGATCGGCTTATGCTCATTTTAAAAGTTTTCGTCTCAAAACCCTAGCTCTAATTATGAGTTTTTGAGCATTGGTGGAATTTTTGCCACATTTTTTCTGGCACTGTGATTATTGCAGTAGTTCTTCATCTTGCATAGGTATTTTTCATTTGAATAAGGGAATAAACCCTATCCGCTTAACTGTGGGAAGTACTTGGGCATAAGCCCTAAAACTCATTGTGAGGAGTATCACAGGAACCCGAAAGTAGCTGGCCATTGAGAGGACCTGCCAAGCGAAAAGGGCAATGACCTCCACCAGATTGACTAGATTCCCATCCGTGAGGAAAACCAAAGAGCTGTTGTTTTTGGCCAAGCGGTTAGCAGTTTTACCTGCGCTGTGAAGTGAGGGGTATTGCCCCAATACTCAAGCCTGAGACATCCTTGGTGGCTGAGTGACTACCTTTGAACCATTAGGAAGCTAAATATACCTGGGGTCCATATCTATTTACAGTTGATAACATGCAGAATTCCAGAATTGTCACAGATCATTTACTCCAATTCAAGTTGATAAAGCACAACTTTCTAGCACCGCCACATATCATTTCTTAAAAAAAAAATATCTTCAGCCATATATTCCTTGATTTAGCTTTGTTTTACTTGAAAATTCACTGTAACCCATGTCATTCCATTCTACATATTTCATTCATTGAGGACCCTATCCCAAGTCCACTTCTTGAAGCCCGAAATTCCATCTCCTTCTTTCACCCTGCTTTTGAAATTCACTTTTTTTGTTTCCTTGTCCCTCAAAAAGTATCCACAACCTAGTTACCCACTGGTGTTTTTCCCAACTCAAAATTTTCCTTTTCTAAAACCCTCTCTATTTTTGTTTTCCCACCCATTTCCAAAAAGGAAAAAAAAAAACCAAAAACTTGCTTATGGTTGTCCCCCACGCAGGAGCAAATAGACCAAACTCAAAGCTTTGGATCAAATATTTCTCAACCTCCATCTTTAGTATCCAGGAATGAGCAACTGACAATAGCCTGAGTCTTTTGCAGGCGCTGCGTTCTCTGCTTCCAGCAACTTTTGTGGGTTGAAGATTGAATTCCCTCGCTTCAATGGTGATCATCCAAGTGGATGGATACACAAGGAAGAATAATACTTTAATATGCATAACACTTTTGATGTCACCAAAGTCCCACTTGCATCATTTCATTTGGAACATGAAGCCCTTCAATGGTTCTATTGGTACATCAAGGATCATGAAGAGCCCCAATGGATAGATTTTTGCCAACTCCTTTTGCACCGATTTGGCCCTAGTGGTTTTAATGAATTCATAGAAGCACTCACCAAAATTTACTAGACTGGCATTGTGAGAGAGTATCAGATAGAATTTGAGAACTTAGTAAAACACACAGAAGGATTTTCTGATGCATTCTACAGGAGTTGCTTTATCAGTGGTCTTAAGGATACAATTCGATTTGACGTTACAATGTTCTGTCCCAACACAATGATGGAAATCCTGGGGTTGGCTAAGTTGGCGGAGGACAAGATTAGGGCTCAGCAATGCCCCAAATCCACTTTTGTTCCATTCAAAAATCTGGTTCCCCAAAGACATCCAATCCCTTTGACTCCTAGAACCACTCCTCTCAAGCATTTGTTTGAAGCTGAGATGCGGGCACATAGGGAAAAAGGACTTTGTTATAATTGTGATGATAAATTCACCCGGGGACATCAATGTATTGAACACAAGTCCTATTTCTTGGATGTAGCTTCTCTGCTTGCACTTGAAATTTGTGACGCTGCTTAGGATCCAGTAGACGATCAGGTCGACATTCCAGAGCTGCCTATTGACCCTCATATTGCTAAACAAGTTGATTGTTTTGTCCATCCTTTCTCTAGCTTTAAAGTCATGGTTTCCAATGGGAGCACCTTACCTTGCAAAGGAAAGTGTCATAGTGTGTGTATCTCTATTGGATATTATAACTTGCACTCTAACATGTTTGCCATACCCCTAGGAGGTTTTTCTGTGATTTTGGGCACTCAATGGTTACGCACACTTGGACCCATCTTATGGGATTTTGCTGAATTGTGGATGCATTTTTTGGTCAATGGGAAAAAACACATTCAATGGCTTACAACCAGGGTCTCTCAGCATCATCAGTTCACATTGCATGGAAACGATCCTTAAGAAGAATTCACATGGTGTCATCACTCATCTCCATTTCATTCAGATGCAACCTTCGGCAGTCTCAAATACTCCCTTGGATCTTTCATTCTAATGCACCCTTCAGATGCCTGATTTTTCCAAGCCCTTCACTCTTGAGAGTGATGCTTGCGACAATGGACTTGGTGTTGTCCTCTTTCAAGATGAACATCCCATGGCATTCACCGGTAACTCCCTTCCTGGAAAGAATTTATCCACCTCCACATATGAGAAGGAAATGATGACTATTTTGCATGCAGTACATAAGTGGTGGCCATACCTCTTAAGGAATCCTTGCTACATCAAGGCTAATCACCAGAGTCTAAAATATTTCTTGTAACAATGGGTCTCATCCCCAACACAACAGAAATGGGTTAGCAAACTCAGGGGTTATGACTATGAGATCAATTACAAGAAGGCTAAGGATAATCTTGTGGTGGATACTCTTTCCCGCACATTTGATGCCACTGTCTCTCTTTCAACTATTGTTATGCCTATTCCAACTTAGTTACACTCTGTTCAGCAAGGTAATGTCAATGACTCCTCATTATCTAAAATCATCCAACCATTGGCCAGTAACCCTTCTGTGGTACTGCATTTCTCATGGGATGGCTCTTCTCTGAGATACAAGGGTCGTCTGGTGCTTTCCCAGAGCACAGATGTTAAACATGCAGTCTTTTATGAACTCCATGCTTCTCCATCGGCAGGGCATTCTAGGTTCATGAAAACATATGAGAGGGCACAATGTCACTTCTTTTGGAAGGGAATGAAACAAGAAATTCAATAGATGGTTTCCGAATGTTCTCCTTGTCAGTGCCACTAAGGTGAAACTACACTCCTTTATGGATTGATCGAACCTTTTCCCATCCCTACAAGGATTTGGACATATATTTCAATGGATTTCATTCAAGGGCTCCCTAAATATGGAGGGAAGATCGTAATCTTGGTTGTGGTTGATCGACTCTCCAAATCTCATCATTTTCGTGCTCTCAGACCTCCATATACCACCTCCTCAATCACACAAATTTTCATGGACAAGATATTCCTTCTTCATGAAATCCCTTCTTCCATTGTCTTAGACCGCAACGCACCTTTCACAAGTCATTTTCTCCTTACTGACACCAAACTGAATATGATTTCAGTTTATCACCCACCAATAGATGGTCTGAGTGAAGTCATCAACAACTATTGGGAAACTTATCTTCATTGTTTCACCTCTAAAGAACAACATTTGTGGGCAAAGTGGCTCCCTCTCGCTGAATGGTGGTACAATACTTCTTACCATACTGCATCTCAAATGCCTCCATATGAAGCAGTTTATGGTCACACACCTCCATTACTCCTTCCCTACACCCCCAACAGTTCACCAGTTTAGGCCGTTGACATGGTTCTTCGAAACCGACATCAGATTCTTCACCTTCTGCAGGACAATCTTCACATGGCCAAAATCCGCATGAAACACCAAGCCGATCAACACTGTTCTGAGCACACTTTTCAAGTCGGTGACATGGTTTTTCTTCATCTGTAGCCTTACAAGTAATCCTCCTTGAAAATCAAAGGGAATCAAATGCTCACTCCAAATATCTCTAGTCCATATACAGTTCTTCAGAAGATTGGGTCTGTTGCTTATAAATTGGCACTTCCTCCTTCTTCTCGCATTCAACAAGTGATTGTCACCAACATCAGAGCACAAATTGTTTTACCAGAACAGGATAAGAAAGGATCCATCATTTCAGATCCGAAGACCATCCTCAATAAGCACACTTGTCAGCTTCGCTCTCGGTCCATCACAGAGGTCTTAATTCAGTGGCACAACATGCAACCAAAGGATGCTACATGGGAACCGCTCCTTCAGATTTAGCAACAATTTCCACATCTAAAGCTTTGAGGACAAAGCTTTTTTTTGAAGAGGGAGGGGATGTTAAGAACCCGTGTCAACCCTCCTCTTTATTTTGTTAGTATATTTTATCGGACGCATATGCTTTGTAAGTAGTCCCATTAGTATGTTGTATTATCCCACATTCATGGGGAGTAAGTAATAGTTGTTAAGTTGTCTAGTTATTATGTTGCATTATCCCACATTCATGGAGGGTAATAGTTGTTTAGATTACACTTAGCATATAAGTATGTGTTGAGGCTAATGAAAGCATCGAAGAGTTATTTTGTATTGAGCTTGCTCAAAGGAGGTTGCCCCCTCGAAGTGGCCCATGATCAATAAAATCTCTTTTATGCTCCAATATTCCTGTTATATCATGCATTTTGATTGTTTATTGCAGGAGGTTCTCCACAGACCACATTCGAATTCATAAGGAACCTATTAAGTCTTTTACTAATTCCAACATCCCCACACTTACCATTAGACAAAGTAGGCTCAATATTAACTGTCAAAATATCAATAAGATTTTCCCTCTGACACATTTGTAAAATAATTAAAATAAATTATTATTATTTTATTTAAAAAAGTAAATATTAATTCGATTTAATAAAATTATATAATTTTTCATAATTATATATCCAACTAAATTTAACGTGCGCGCGTACACACACACACACACACACACAAATTTCAATTATCAGAGAAAGATGTAATTTTCACGCATAACAGTCACTTTGGTATGAAATGTTGTGGACCTCTTTTCCAATTTTAGTGCTATTGATTTACAACATCAATGGGATGAGTATGTATAATTTCACAAATGTTTTTTTAACAAAATTCAAAGTATCTTTACATTAACATTTAGATCTAGAATAAGAAAATATTTTCTATATATTTTAGAAGAGAGACATATATAAATATCACAATTACACACTTACCAATTATCGAGGAATCACTAAACCTCTAAGTAAAAAATGAGAAACAACTTATTCATTAGGTGGAGGATTTGGAGGAGAAAGAAGAGATTTTATAGGGTCAAATTTTCCATATATGGTGACTAATGGAAGAAATTTTAAATACAAACAACTTCTTTAGAGCAACCATGAAAATTTAGACTTGTAAAAGAGCTCTCTCCTTTGAAATGAAAATTTTAAAATTAAAGTAAGCCATGAAAAATGAATTAACATAATACTTCAGAGAATTTAATACAACCACCCTTACACCACACCATGGGAACCACTTTAGTATTCTCTCCAATATTCCCTCTTTGATCATTGTAAAACATAAAAACCTAATTATCAAGGATGTACAACATGGAATGCCAACTTTTCCTTTTGTTTGGATGGTTTACATTCAAATTTGATCTCCATTAGCACATTTTAGACAATGGCTTGTCATCTGAAGATTAATCATGATGGGGTAGGAATTACCTCAAAGGGTTTTAATGTTATGTAATCAGTATTGTCCCCATATCTTTATGCAACATCATTTATAAAATTCTATCCAAAGTTATGGAAAATTTTCTTTGGCCCCTCATAGCGCTATAACAAAGAGGATTTGTCTTTTGGAAGAAACTATTGGAAGACATAATTATAATCGATATGGTATCCATTCTTTTAATCAACGAGAGATATAGGTCATGCTCATTAAATTGATGTCTAAATTGGTTGACTATTTGAATTGGAACTTTATGTCACAAGATTCTTATGGACTTATGGTTCAATGGTTCCTATATTTAGTTGGTTATAATCGAATGTGTTCCGACTCATTTGTATTTACTCTTATTTAAATGTGATCCCATGCAATTTTCCATTCTACCTTGAAAATATAACAAAGAGACATGCTATCTCCTTAAACTACTTTATCATTTTGGAACAAGCTCAATGCTACCTTATAGATTTTGGATTAATTAATCCTCCCTTTGACCACATAGTCTATTTGTCCATTTCCTAGCTTAGGAGGTCATTATCACTACACTAGTGCATGGGGGACACACCTAGGGGCCACCTACCACTCACTGCACCTATATTCATGAGTTTAGGAGCCATAGGGACCAATCCCTATAATTTAGGAACCCACTCTGAGTTCCACCAGAAGTCTCCTTCAGTTGACTCTAGTAAGTATTCAGTTATGTTCAATTATGCTATGATTCCCATCAATTAGATCACTCTCAGTCACCCTAGTGCTAATTTCTATGATTCAAGGGAGGTTGGGAGCATTTACTCACCTACCCTCTTCATTTAACTGGTTGTGAACTATTTTAGTGATCTAGAGTTGCATTAGTGAGTTGTAGTGGTGATTTTCCCACATTGAGTTAGATCTGGAGTCAGTCTAGGTTGGTAGATTCGAATCCTATCTTAGGAATTTGAATTCTCCTATTTGCATTACCATTGTATTACATATTTGATACTAATTAATGGATGTAATATCATTATTCCAATTATTGGTCTCATATGTGTTTAATCTACCATGATTTCTTTTTTGTAACTAGGGGAATTGGCAACTAGAGCTGGGATGGTACTCATGTGACACGAGGTCCAGGGATCCATTCCCTCTACCACTATACCCCTAGGTTCCCCACACCCACCGCAAGACATGGGACACAGGTAAACTCGGGTGGGATTTGATCTTGTGACCTCCAATTTACAACAAGTGACTTCATAACAACTGAACCGCCAATGAGACACACTCATGCAGGCATGTTTAATCTACCATGAATTATTAATCAATATTTACTGAATTATTCTCTCTCTTTTGTAGCCTTCTTTCCTTATTGAATTCATGTAGGCCTAAAGATCCTATGATTCACAAAATTTAACATGGTATCAGAGCAGATATTCAGTCCAACATCAAACCTCAAAAACTTCCATTGATGTACCAAAAGCAATTGGGTTCCACAGAAGTCTTGGAATTATTGGCTTGCTCCCTCTAGATTCTATCCAGAGAATTCTATCCATGTGTGATGCACCTAGAGAACATGCACATGTCAAAGTGGAGAGTGTTTGATCTGGTTTGATAGTGAATCGAAGTGTTTTGTAGTGTTTTTTTTGGCACATTTAAATATTTCTTGAAGAATTTGTTGTTCTAGAAGTTGTGAAATGGAGAATTCAGCATCTTTGACTCCCATAATCCTTACACCCTTAAACTACCTTGATTGGAGGGAAAATATGTAGATTGTCTTGTGCAACAAGGGTTTATACAGGGTCACCATGGGCAGAGAAGTCAAACCCCAACAGTATCTTGAAAAATCAAAGTATATGAATAAGGTTGATGAAGCTTTTGGCTTCATGTGCATCCACATGTCTACAGAGCTCATGCTCCATCTTGATGGAATGAAAACTCCGAAAGAAGTATGGTATAAACTTGAATCCTTGTTTAGAAAACATGATGAGTTGAGGGGCCATATCCTGGAGAATGAGCTGGTAGCACTACAACCCAGTAACTTCGAGACTATACAACAATTTTTCTCAAGATTCAAATCACTGGTCATGAAATGCAAGCAGTGCAATATTGAGAAGAAGGATGAGCAATTGGTGCTCTCCATTCTGACCAAACTTGGCCCATTATTCTCAACGTTTGTATCTACCTTTCACTTTGGGAGTATGACTACTCCTAATTGGTGAATTCCATCCCTTTATGCCTTCACAGAGTCTCTAATACAAAAACAAGACAAGTTGATACATATGGGAGCTCTCAGAGCCTCTCCAAATCAAGCTCTCTTAGCTGATGAGTCAAGGAATGCACAAGCAAGGATGACGCATAAAGGAAAAGAAAAAAAGGAACACTGAATTTGAACATAAGGAAGAGTTTGATCCAGCAAATGAAGCCACATGCTCTAAGAAGGGAAAACATCAGAGGTTTGACAAGGTCAAGTGCTCTTACTTTAAGAAAGGAAACCATACATAGAAATATTGTATGAATGAGACCATAGATCAGATGACATAATCCTTGAGAAGCACACTATTTCCCTCCCTAAAGGTGCAAGGAAGGCTGAATTTGGATACAAGACTAAAGATAATGATGAGAGATGCCATACACTGAAGGCTGGTTTTTCAAAATCACATGCCTTCCTCATTGATTCAGGAAACTCCAATCATATGGTTGCATCCAAAGAATCATTATCTTCATTATAACTTACTGATGGTATGAGTATTCATATGGGTGATGACGCTCAAATTCAAGTTGAAGAAAAGGGTTCAATCAAGTTAGAGAATGGAGTGTTAAAAAATGCACTCTATGTGCCCTCCTCATCAACAAATTTGTTGTATGTATACCAGATGACTCATACAGGCTCACCAAAGCGAGTGTCATTTGGTCTTGACTCAGTGGACATCTCAAATATCTCAACTGGGAAGATTATTGCGAAAGGTGTTGCAAACCATGTCTTTGAGGCATATGAATTCTCACACTTTTTGCCATACTCAGATCCAGTGCCATCTTAGTTGCCATTTGGAAGGGGAGGTAAATTCATCCTAACTAAAACTTTTGCATATGATAATGTTTCCATTAATGTTTCAGATTTAGAATTTGAAGCATAGGACAAAGTTGAATCAGTTTATGGAATTGAAGATTAAGTTCAATCTGATCCAGATCCAATCCCTACTCCCAATCCTAGGCCTAAGTGGGCTCAAAAAGTTATTGAGGCAGTTTGGAACATCACTGGAGAGTCATCTGACATGAGAAGAATAAGATCCCAGTTTCAAAAAGAGATCCTTGCACTATGTCAAGAAAATTCACTTCTTCCATAAAGGTGCTACAAAATCCCAAAGAGATGCTACATGATGGTAAGGTCCGATCAACATTTTTTCTCACTGAAGAACAAATTGGATCATGTCACTCTTCTTCCAGAAAGAAGAGAGAAAGAAAACATTTATTCTCCTGCATGTCATCGGATTGGAATAAGATGGAGAGTTTCACATGCACGGTCCCAAGAAACTATGCACACAAGGACCATCACATTGCATCATTGCTCCATAGAGATGCAGGTTGCATAAATATTTTCACAAGTTTTTATTCAAGAAGAAATTTTCTCTTGATATGAAAGCTTGATCCTATTTTTTGCTCCTTATTTTGAGGGTTTTTTTTCCCATGAGGTTTTCCTCATTTCTTTGTTTGTTAAGTAGTCATTTTTATTCATTTAGATTATATGGGTGATCTTTGGCCTTAGTTTCCAGGGCCTAGGTTGTCCAAATTTAGGATTGAAGGGGGATGTTAGGATTAATTAAACCTCTCTTTGAACACATAGTCTATTTGTCCATTTGCTAACTTCAGAGGTCATTATCACTACACTACTACATGGGGGACACACCTAGGGCCACCTACCACTCATTGCACCTATCTGCATGAGTTTAGGAGATCTAGGGACCAATCCCTATAATTTAGGAACCCACTCTGAGTGCCACCAATACTCTCCTTTAGTTGACTCAAGTAGGTATTCAATTATGTTCAGTTATGCTTCGATTCCCATCAGTCAGATCACTCTTAGTAATCCTAGTGCTAGTTCCCATGATTCAAGGGAGGTTGGGAGCATTTAATCACCTACCCTCTTTAGTTAACTAGTTGTGAACTATTTTAGTGATATGGAGTTGCATTAGTGAGCTTTAGTGTTGATTTTCCCACACTGAGTTTGCTCTGAAGTCAGTCTAGGTTGGTAGAATTGAATCCTATCTTAGGCATTCGAATGATCCTATTTGTATTACAATTGTATTATATATTTCATACTGATTAATGGATGTAATATCATTATTCCAATTATTGGTCACATATGTGTTTAATATGTCATGAATTATTGATCGGTCTTTACTAGAGTTCTTCTCTCTTTTGCAACCTTCTTTTCTTATTGAATTCATGCAGGTCTGAAGATCCTATGATTCACAAAATTTAATAATAGTTTCATACATAGAAATATTATATAGATTACTCATTTAAGTAGTTCTCCCCATATATATCCCATTTCTCATGTTCCCTTTGTAGAGACAAAGGTGAAAGCATCAATCACATTTTCATTGGCTACAAATATATTAAATAGGTTAGGAGAATAGATTCACATGAAATAAGGATCAATTTTGTTAGAATTCCATATGCTAAGCTATATTATCAACATTTCATTTCAATTTCATAAAAGCATATAGACAGGATCACTGAAAGAAACAGTATCACAAGAACAACACAGATTTATCCTGGGAAAAACCTAGCAAAAGATTCCTCAGTATAAATACCCCAAAATATAAAAGGTAAAACCCAAAACTGATCGTCCTCCTTCTCCAACTACAGGTCTCTCTCTCTCTCTCTCTTATGCGCTACACAAGTGAGTGTGTGTGTCTCAAATGAGAGGCACCTCACTCTATTTATATTCTTGCGTTCACTTGACATTTAACCCAGTTATGTAGGCTTGAGTAAACTTAACTCAGTTATGTAGTCTCGAGTAGACATAACTGGGCTAACTTAATATAATAATATATTCTAGAGGGTACTAATGACCTGAATTACAACGGAGGGGAATTCCTCATGACTCTTAGTAATTATCCTGATAGGAACATCGGGGTACAAAGAAATACAAATGTTTCTCCCGATAAGAACATCAGGGACCAATAAAATACATTTAGAATATTCTTCGAAGTTACAATAATTCAACACTCCCCCTTAACGAGAAGGGTATTCTACAAACAACAAAAACAACATTCATAGGAGAGAGAGAGGGAATCATCAACATCATCAGGGTGATACATCTATAAATCATTGGAAGCATTTCAACATCTTCAACATATAGTCTTCATCTTCAAACTTCAGTAGCAACAACACTTTTACCGCTCGATCGACAACATCATTTCGATCAGCAACATCATCATCTTAAATTTCGATCAACATCATCATCATCATCATACTCTGAACTTTCGATCATCATCATACTCTGAACTTTCAATCAACAACATCATCATCATCAAATTCTGATCTTTCGATTAGCAATCATAATCATCATCATACTTTTCTCTTTCGATCAGCAACATCATCATCATCACATTCTGATCTTTCGATCAGTAATATCATCATCATCAGCAACAACCTGCAATCCACAATATGAATATGAAATTCTTTGGATCAATTTTGGACTTAAAGTCCAAGGATGATGCAATCCTACCACATTCTCGAGGACCGAAGTCACCGGATCCGTTCTGAACAAAAGTTCAAGGATGATACAATCCTACCACATTCTCGAGTACCGAAGTCACCGGATCAATTCTAAACAAAATTTCAAGGATGATATAATCCTACCACATTCTCGAGTACCGAAGTCATCGGATCAGTTCTGAACAAAAGTTCAAGGATGATACAATCCTACCACATTCTCGAGTACCGAAGTCACTGGATTCGTTCTGAACAAAAGTTCAAGGATGATACAATCCTACCACATGCTCGAGTACCAAATTCACCAAATTAGTTCTGAACAAAAGTTAAAGGATGACACAATCCTACCACATTATCAAGTACTGAAGTCACTGGATCAGTTCTGAACAAGAGTTCAAGGATGACACAATCCTACCACATTCTTGAGGACCGAAGTCACCGGATTTGTTCTGAACCAAAGTTCAGGGATGATACAATCCCACCACATTCTCAAGGGTCGAAGTCACCGCATCTGTTCTGAACCAAACTTCATGGATGATACAATCCCACCACATTCTCAAGGACCGAAGTCACCAGATTAGTTATGAACAAAATTTCAAGGATGATACAATCCCATCACATTCTCGAGTACTGAAGTCACTGGATCCGTTCTAAACTGAAGTTCAGGGATGATACAATCCCACCACATTCTTGAGTACCAAAGTAACCGAATCTGTTCTGAACCGAAGTTCAGGGATGATACAATCCCACCACATTCTCGAGGACCAAAGTCACCAGATCCATTCTGAACCTGCAGTTCAGGGATGATACAATCCCTCTTCATTCTCAAGGAATGAAGTCACCAGATCCATTCTAAACTGAAGTTCAGGGATGATACAATCCCTCTTCATTCTTGAGGACCAAAGTCACTGGATCACTTTAGGATAAGTGTCCCGGGATGATACAATCCCACTGCAACATCACTGCTCCCCCTTTCGAGGAAGGTCTTTCTGAACAACACCAAGCTTGTCTCGAAAGTGTTCAAAATTTACCCGAGACAGAGGCTTCATCAACACATTAACAACTTGCTTATCAGTACTCATAGGATGGAGCTTTATGGCTCCATTCTGTATCATATCTCGTATGTAGAAATACCGGATTTCTATGTGCTTCAATCTATCATGGAACACTGGGTTCTTTGACATATTTATACAACTTGGTTATCACATAGGATCTCAGTAGTATCCATCTCTAGGTCAAAGAGACATGACATCAGCTTCCGAAGCCATATGGCTTCACAACTAGCAGAGCAAGCTGCTATGTATTTTGCTTTGGCCATGCTAAGAGCAATACTGGACTGTTTCTTGCTAAACCATGAAATCATAGTAGACCCAAGACAAAAGCATCCACCTGATGTGCTTTTCCTATCTGAGACACTTCCAGCCCAATCTGCATCTGTATAGCCATACAATCTGTAATCATGGTTTCCATCATAGTATAGACCAAAGTCTATAGTCCCTTTTAGATATCTCATCACATGTTTTGCAGCTATCAGGTGAACTCGTCTAGGTTGAACTAGATATTGACTCAAGGTGTTCACAACAAAACAAATGGTTGGTCTGGTATTGGTTAGATACATCAACAACCCAATAATTTGTTTGTATTGAATCACATCCACTAACTATGACGAGTCATCAACTAACAACTTCAAGTTGGAATCCATGGGTGTGTCCATGGCTTTACATTCCAACATATCAATTTTTTTCAAAACTTTCACTACATACTTTCCCTTATTGAGAAAGATTCCTTCTGAGTTCTTCCATACTTCCAGACCTAGGAAATAATGCATTAGACCAAGGTCTTTCATCTCAAATTCTTCAGCAAGCTTCTTCTTGCATTCTACAATTTGTTTCTCATTCCCTATCAGAAATAGATCATCCACATACAGTAATAGTATGATAGGTTCATATTCTATAACCTTGAAGTAAAGGTTAGGATCAACTTTACTCTTGGCAAAGCCCGTGCTCATTAGAAAACTATCTATCCTTAAACACCAAGCTCTAGGAGCTTGCTTCAGGCCATACAGTGCCTTCTTCAACTTGCATACGTGAGTTCGTCTGTCTTCAATCTCAAATCCTTGTGTTTGCTCTATGTATACTTCTTCTTCAATCACACCATTTAGGAAGGTTGTTTTCACATCCATTTGGTGTAAGTCCCACTTCATCATGGATGCAAGTGCCATGATGGCTCTAATAGAAGTATACCTTGCTACTGGTGCAAATGTTTCTTCGTAATCAATTCCCTCTTTCTGAGAGAAACCTCTAGCCACAAATCTAGCCTTGTACTTCTCTATACTTCCATCAACTATATGTTTTATCTTGTAGATCCATTTGGAGGATACTGCACTCTTGCCTTCTAGTTTGGGAACTATATCCCACACATCGTTCTTCATTATTGACTGATATTCTTCAGTCATTTCTTCTACCTATTCTTTCTTCTGTATATCTTCTTTGTAGTTTGCAGGTTCCTAATCTACAAGATCACACATCAAAGATACATAGTTGGAAAATGTCTTGGGATTCTTACTTACCCTTGTGGAGCCTTCAAGAGCTCCATATCTTCCTACTTCTTGTATAATTTCTCTTTCCCAAGCAGGATTTCTCTTTTGTGATATCTCCATCGTAGGAGGTTCTTATGGTTCTGTCATATCATGTTCTTTAGGAGCTTCATCTTCAGGGAGGAATGTAGTCTCTACATTTCTGGGTGGTGCATCTTCCTCATACACATGTTCATGTTGGAATTTTATGGATCTCTTGAGAGCTACTCCTTCATCAAATGTTACATCTCTATTGATTTCCATGTGATGGAATCCAGGAATGTAAATTCTGAATGCCTTAGATACTTCACAGTATCCAACAAACATCCCCTTCTTTTTGGAAGGTTCCAAATTGGTTCTTTTCTCTTTCGGTATATGAATTATATATACTGGACAACCAAATATTTTGAGGTGACTTACCTCAGGCTTCTTTCCCATGAACATCTCTTATGGAGTCTTGAATCCAAGAGCATTGTGAGATGTTCTATTCTGTATGCAGAAAACTGTTCTTGCTGCTTCTTCCCATATATGCATTGGAATATATTGATCATATATCATTGTCTTCACTACCTCCATGATGGTTCTGTTATTTCTTTCCACAACACCATTCTGTTGAGGATTGTAGGGAGTGGTTAGTTCCCTCTTGATTCCAAAATCTTTATAGAAGGCTTCAAACTCTTTTGAAGTATACTCTCCACCATTTTCTAATTGGAGTATCTTGATTCTCTTGTCTGAAAGATTCTCTATCAAGGCTTTGAATTCCTTGAATTTCCCAAACACTTCACTCTTTGCTTTTAAGAAGTATATCCAAGTATTTCTTGAATAGTCATTAATAAATGTAAAATAATATTCAAATCCATTTAATTATGTGGAGGACATTGGACCACACACATCTAAATGAATAAATTCCAATGACCTTTTGTTTTTGTTTCACTATTCGGAAATGGATTCTTGATGTTCTTCCCTTTCGCACATCCCTTGCAAATGCCTTCATGTTTGATCTTCAAGTATGGTAGTCCCATCACTACTTTGTTCACATGAGGTAGTGCCTTGTAATTGATGTGGGCAAGCCTTCTATGCCATAGTTCACTAGGGTTAGTGGATTCATGAACAAAGGCTATTTCTGAATGTCCCTTGAGTTTATATAGACCTCCTTCTTCTTCACTGATAACAACTACATCTTCAATTTTCTTTCCTTTGGGACACATGAGTACTTGGCCATCTATGAATGCAACTCTGAATCTTTTCTTATCTAAATTTGAGATAGAAAGTAGATTCTTCTTTATACTAGGTACATACAATACTTCTTTCATCTTCATGGGATTTCCTGAATCAAGCTTGTAGCTTGCTTCCCAAATTCCTTTGATCGGATATTGATAGTCATCTCCTAGAGATACTTTCCGAGGAGAGTTCTTTTCTTCAAGTCTTGGCAGGTTTTTCTTTTTTACCGTCATGTGCTTTGAAACACCACTATCAATAAGCCAAGTGTCCTCTCCAGGTGTTATAGATCCAGAGAGTGCAGAGAATAGTACATACCCTTCTGCATCCTCTTCTCTTTCTTGCTTTCTTGAAGGTCCTTCCTCTTCTTCTTCTTCATCCTCATCTTCAGGTAGATGAGCATGATGTCATTTTTTGTTTTTGATCCTCTTCTTATATTCTTATCTCTTCATAGGACAATTTCTAGCAATGTGTCCTATCTTATCACAATGAAAACATTGAAAGTAGGAGTAGTCCTTACTTGGAGGAATTTCTCTTGTTTTTTGGATTCTTCTGGGAGGTTGAGACTCCTTGTGGTTTCTCTTCTTGAAGTTATGTTGAATTCTTCTTCTTTTGGTATGAGTGGATAGGGCTTGATCATCTTCCTTCAATAGAGCTTCTCTATTTTCCACTATAGTCTCCTCTTGAATACAATTGTCACATACCCCAATTTTGTAAAAATTATGTAAATTGTTTTATTATATTTCTGAGACATTATGTTAAACTTAATCCTAAGTAGGGATTGATGACTCAGCAGAGTCAACAGTAATGGAGTGTAATTCAGAATATTTTATTTTTAATAAATAAATTATGGAGACAACAGCATGGGAGAGCTGTTAAAAGAGGTTACTGGTCAAACTGGTGGATGGAACTAGGTGGAAAGGAAAAAGACAAGTGGCAGCATCCTCAAACACTTCCTAAGTTGCAGGTGGCAACTTCCCTATATTTGCGGTCATGATTCCCCAAGAAAGTGGAATCAGAGTAAGTGGCTCATTCAATGACAGTTAACCCAAAAAAAAGACCTAGGCAATCTTTTAAAAATACTCAATGAAGAGAGCTGAGGCTACTCAGATATTTTTCCAGAGAGAATTCATTCAGGTGAATGTTATTCAGGAAATCCATTGAGCAAGAGGGAAATACAGTAAGGAAGTTGTTTAAGGAGGATTGCTGCAGTAACTTGATTTCATTACAGCTTTCTAGGCTAAGAGAACTGACTGATAGTTCTGAGTTAATACTGAGTTTGAAGACTGGTATCTGACTTTGCTGCACCTAGTTCCAGCCAGGGAGACCAGCGCAAGCTTGGGGGTCCTGAGAAGTCGCTGTCTGAGAGCTCTCCAGGAGTTGGTAGGGAGGAACGGCCTCCCATTGCTGTTGTTGTCTACAGCTTAAATAGGTTCTGTCATTTATTTCTTTAAGTTTACTGAGTATGAATGGATGCATGCTATGTTTATTTTATATGTCTGAGGAGTTAGTTAGTTTCAGTGAAGTTAGTATCTCAGAATATCAATAGTTAAATATGTTAATAGTTACTGCGTTTTTCCACACCTGGTATCACCAGACCGTACTCCAGCACAGTATCTCGGTATTATGAAGTAATATCCTTCTGAACCGAGTTTCCTACTTAGTTACTTTCAGTAACCACTAGTGTTTCTCCAATTTATAAGTTACTGTATCTTTGTTTATAATAAAATCTACTGTACATTATAGAAAGCAGAAGTTAGATTGAATTCACATTGTTTTGATATATAGTTTCCTTCATTGTTTTCGGATGATTTCATTTCTAGAAATTAACTCAAAGCAAGAACAAGTTACAGAGCTACTATTTCTCTTTATTCAGATTATAAACATGTTAATACTTGTACTTATAGAACATTGGCAGGAGTAAACAAATGTTAAGTTATTTCAATATTCAAGCAAGCTAGCTAGAACTGTGGTATTATATTTGTTTCTTTTACATTTCATTTTTCTTTATTTTCAATTTTTAACATTACCTATAATGATAACTATAACTTTTATGGATTAAAAATGCATGCTATTATATATATAGTTATACAAAACAAACCATAAGAAGTGTTAAATAATTCATTTTCATAAGTAAATAATAATTTAACTGATAGAATAAATTTAATCAGAACCTAATTAGTATCTGCAAATCAGTACAGGAATTTAAATAGCATAATGCTATTTTCTGTATGCTTTAAAATCAACATAGGTTATACTTATGAAGAACTTAAAAATTCCAATAAAGATAGGTTATTTACTTTGTATAAGTAAGTATTATTGTTATAATAATAATATTATACTTTTATTTTATCTAACATAGAAATAGTATTCTTTTAAAAACTTAAGGAATATAAATATTTAAATTACAAACCCCGAAGTTATTAAACTCTGTCTTACAGATTAAATAGACTCTCCTTAAAGATTTCGTTAAGTAAATTAAAAGCAAAACATAAGAACCTATATAGTCTAAAATGTAAACTCTATTTATCACTTAACAAGAATTTCATAAATAGTAACTCAAGGTATAACCCAGGTACATAACCTGATAGTATTTTTATAAAAGAAGTTATCTATGGTAAAAACAACTCAGCTACATATTTTTACAACAAAGATAATTAACAGAACATTAGACTGCTCGTTTATAGAGCCCAATCAATATAATAATAATCATTTATTTATTCACTAATACAGATAGCGTTTGTATGTAACACACAATTTTTTAAGTTAAGAAAACAATAACAATTCTTAAACTATAAATTAGGGTTTGACCCTATAAATTCCTGTATATGCAAATGAAATATTAATTATAAATTAATACAATAATTTACTTATGGCCGCAAACAAATCAACACTACAAGGCTGTCATAAGCCTGTAGTTTACCTATGGCATACACAGTGTGTAATTTAAAGTAAATACAGTAACACAAACAAGTTACAGAAGTAAAAGATAATATATTTAAATGATAATGTAAACTGTGGGAAAAGACATCCAGAGCTTCCCCAAAATTTATACAAAGAACAGAAGTCGAAGTCGAGGTTCAAACCTCTTCGCAACAGGCTGATAGCCCAGTTTTTCTCTTTACAAGAGTTAAACGCATAAAAGACAACTAATGTTTACAATCTCGGCCTAAGCCGTAATGCCCTCACATCGCGTGAAGGGTTTTCATCTAGTTAGTCTTTAAACCAGCAGTCTTAAAATCTGAACGAAGTAGTAAGGGTTTCAGGATTCTCAAGCCAACCCACGAAAGTTCCAATTGAAAACCATAAGGAGGACCAGCCATGGTGTAACCAGGCTTACCAGGATTGCAGCTCGCTTGCCTAGTTTTCATACCAATGGCCACTCCTGGGAGGTTGTAAAAGCCTGCATTCACAAGGATTAAAACCCTACATGAGAATGCCGTAAACTGTAAAAAGAAGAATTAGAATTATAAAGTTAAACAGTAACAATATTTTAAACCCTTACTTGTTTCGTGGAGGAGGCACGACCATTGGCATTTTTTTATCACCGCCAACAACGCAGGGAGGAAGCACCTGTAAGGAGGTAAAAGGAGGTTTATCACTCAAACTTGTGCAGAGTTCTAAGGCTGTAAGACCAACAAACGAAACCCCGGAGGGAGGCAATAGCTCTGGCAAAGATACTATTTAGTATGGCAAAGGAACGTTTAATGGAGGAACAAGGACCGAACTCAACATGTAAATATGGAGCAAGCTACGTGGGGGAGACTCACAGAGTATAAGCCACACATAAATGCCCAGCACAGTTGCAGAGCGACCAACGCCAAGGGAGACAAGACAAATGGAGTCTAGGGTTAGCAATACAATGTTTTTATTCACGTAATGCTTGGCTGGGATAATGGCACGATAGCAGTTTAATTATCTTTGCAAAGTGGGTTTGAATCTATAGTCAACCAGCAAATCTTTTGATGGAGGAATGATTTCCCAAATCATTCGTTGATCAAGGTTTATCCAAAGTTGTGGAGCGAATTTCGCCATTCAACGCTGCATGCAAATCATTGTTGTCATTATTCCTCCACTCTATTATGTTAACCCTTTGGAAATCTTAATAAAACCATTTATCAACATCATAGTAATGATAAGCCTTATGATTGATAAGTATTCGATCTCGAATATTAACATTGTGTTGCAGCCGCAACATTTTCCCAAATTTCTAAAATTTTGGGACCCCCCTTTTTCTACTTTGAATTAGTTGGTTCTTGTCTGGATTACAGCCTCTTGATTTTTGGCTTATGGATTTTGAAGCATTTTTTGGTTACTGTTCATCGATTGGTTTTCTCCTCATCACATGTTCCGAAGATTTCATGCCTTAAATATTTTCTCTTGAGTTGATTTCATTGTCGCTTGGCCCATTTCTTCAAAGCCTTGATCAATCGGGAGTTAAGTTTTTGTCTATTTTTGCCGTTGCGGGCGTCCCGTTAAACTTCCTCCCCTGCCATTGCGGATCATTTTCAAGTCTTGGACTTTTGTTTTGCCCCGACCGTTTCGGGTGGGTTTGGAATCCTCTGACCGTAGCGCGTGATTTTTGACTCTCCGACGTGGCGGACGGGTTTTGGTTCTCCTCCGTTTCGGACGGGTTTTTATTCTTCATCGAAAGAATGGGAAGTCATCCTCGTCCGACGTTGCGGGCGGTTTGTTGATCTCCCCTTCCGACGTTGCGGACTGTTTCCGGAAGGAGGACTTTATATGACGCTCTGATGTTTTGTTGTCGCCTGGCGGTATAGCGGAACGATTGACCATCTCTTGCTCCGACGTTGCGGAGGGGTGCGGACTTTTGTGTCCGCCGATGCCCGACGACGGTGATTCAAACGTTATATTTAGCTGTCGCGGGTGAATACGTATAGGAAGTTGTCCGCTGTTGCGGAGGGAAGAAGGTTCTGATCACCCGACACAGTTTCAGTTCGCGCCCGATAGATTTTTTTTTTCTCGCACGTGTGGTAGTTTTCAATATATACGGGGCGACAAACGGGGTTTTGGTATTGTTGTTGAGCGTTGTCGCGGTATTTCGAGCTGTCGATTTTAGGAACGCGTGAGGATTTAGCTGTTGGTGTACCCGCATCCAAGTGGCAGGAGGAGAAGTCTAACAGGCATCAGCGCACTCATTTGATTGGATTTCCAGGTAGGATCTTTACCACCTCACATCGTGTTTTTCAAGGGTTCGATTAAGGGATTCATGTTGTGGTTTGGGTATTACTAAGATTAGGCCCTGTAATTCCTTTTCGCTCACACGAGGAGTTTTTCCTTTTTCTTTTAGAACCCGAGTTTTATTTTGTTGCGGCCGTTTCGGTCTCACCCTGAGCAGTAGAGAAAGGTGAGGTGCAGGCGGCCGTCCTGCCGCCTGCACCTGGTTCGATTCCTTATGATGATGATATCAGTCGGTATTTTTGAAGGGGTTTTTGCTGAAGTTTTGATGGTGAATACTTATCTGGTTATTTTCCCTAATGGGTTTGCCCATTTTTCGAGCCCTAACCTCCTCCCGCGCCGCGCAGTTCGTCATTGTCGGCTACCTTGAAACCCTACGGCCATGCCGCTGTTAGAATTTAAGTTCTGGGGGAAGCATGAATAGTGGTGCGGTGAGAGCTCCCTGTGCGGAAAGTTGTTGTGGACTCCCGTGGTTTATAGTCGCATCGATGTAACTACCATGGCCGCGAGCAGCATAAGCTTTCGCCGTTTTTTGATTTATCCTTACTAAAGCCATATCTGATTTCAGAAAGCTGTAGTTGCGCCTTGAGTTTAAAATTTATGCATTTGCATTGCATATCGTTTCATTGGTAAAAAATTGGCATACTGGAAAATGATGTAAGTTTGATGATAGACCGGTTGATAAATAAATCCGGTTTTAGGATTAACGGCTCATTATATTGCAGTAATAGTCTGAGTTTTTACTAATAGTTTCAGATAGTCAAGATATAGATTGGTTGTGCATACATGTGGGTTGCTTTCTTACTTACATATTAACATAGAATAATAGTATGTTGCAAAATATTGCATGACCATTTCAAACCTTTCGGCATGAAGGGACTAAGCCTAAATCCCATTCTAGCTTTGATACACTTGAGAAAGATAAAACTGCTGCAAAATGTTCACAAGCCTGAAATTGCTTAATATCAAAACGTTTTACATTGCAGGAAGAATCTACAATGTCCAAGAGGCAGAAGAAGAAAGCCCCAGCGGTGGAGGAAGTACCAGCACCAGACACAGAAGCAAAAACTGAGTACATCTATGAAGACACCCAATGTGTCACGGGGGTTGAACCTGAATATAAATGGGGAGATATATACAGGTTGATTTCCCGCAGGGAAGTCCTAGACATGGGTCTGGAGGAAGCACCCATTTACACAAACATAGAAAAATCTGCCATTATGAAAGTTGCCACCAGGCCCGAGCTGTTTCCATGCCCGGAGGTGATGAGATGGGTTCTACCAAATACCAACCACAACTCAATGCTTATGTGTAATGTCGAGGGCCATGGTTATGCCGCCTTTAGCCCTGGGTATGTGGCCTTAGCTTACCACCTGCCGGAGCCTCAGCTCTTCCTGACAAATGAATGGTTGGACAACCTTAGGATGGATTTTGTAGAAACCATGAAGAGGATGCTCTTGCCAGGGAAGCTGTACCGACATAGAGCAACTGAAGAATACGACACAGCCAGTCTCAGACCTCCTTACAGATTCATAGCTCTAATGTTGAATAGGATCTTCGGGAGAGCCAATGGCATGCTATTCAAATTCGAGTGGATACCCTTGATGTTCTATGTGGCCACAGAAGGCACGATCTTCAACTGGGCAAGTATAGTATCAAGCAGTCTCTCCTCTTGTGTAGCTGCAGCTTTGGAAGGAGAAGCTAGGAAGAGATCTGAGTTTTATATGAGCTCAATCCTGATAGATTGCATACTTTGTCACCAGCCTTTCCCCGGCCTACAGTGTGTATGGGATAAAGACAGAATGCCCGTATATGCGGCCTACAAATCCCTAGGGGCTCATCTATATCATAGTCACTACAGAGATATTTGTGAGCAGTTCCTCATGCCATTATACAAGCTCATCTTTCGGGGAGAATGTAATTGCATGTCAGAAGACGCTATGCAGGTCATTGGTGAATATGGAGATTACTTTCTGACTGAAAATGGTATGTATATCAGGATGTTTGGAGGGTCAAAGACACCCTTTTTGCTGCCTAAATATGCTACAAATTATATAATCCACAAGGAGGCAGTCAGACAAGTATAAATTGACGGAGTTGGTCACTTCTTGTTCTAGTACAAGAAGACTGCATATCCCCCCCTTCCATTTAAGTTGGGAAATTATAAATTCGCAAATGTAAAACAAGCGCCCGAGTTCATAGAAGAACTAGGGAAGTTCCACTTTGGCGAAATGACTTTTCGAAGGAATGATACTCATGGCAGAGTAGCAGAACACTGCAAGAAACACAAGGTGACCTACGAATACAGCCATCATTTCGATAGCGATGAATCGGTTTACAGGATGGCTCCAAATATGACAGAGCTCCGCAAGAGATTCAAACCTAAGCAATCCACCAAGGGTGGAAAAGGATCTGAGCAAGAGAAGGATGAACAAGCTAAGGCTGAAGAAGCAGCCAGAAGAATAAGAGAAGAGGCTCAGAGGTTGGAAGAAGAGGCTGCAGAATGGATGCGAAAGGGAGAAGAAGAAAAGAGGAAAGCTGCCCAAGAAGCAGCTGAAGGAGCCAATGAAGCAGCCAGAGAAACAGAAGAAGCTGCTAAGCAAGCAGCCGAAGAAGCTCAGAGAAAGCTAGATGAAGAACTGCAAGAGCAGGAGGCCGAACAAATAAAGTTGATGCAACAGCAAGCTCCCAAGGTGCCATCAGGACTGAGTCAGGGAGATGAAAACCCCGAGATGCAGATCCCTCAAGTACCCACTACCATCGAAGCTTCTACCCCTATGATTCAGCTGGTATCTTTCGTACAGGAAAAAGGGGAAGAAGTCCCTGATTTCAGTACTGTTTACTATGACAGGGCTACCAAAAGAATCACGAGGAGAACAGAGAAAAGTATAGAAGTAGAAGGAATGACTAGCAAGATGATATCAGATAAATCTGTGATGGTAGGGACAGACGTAGATCCGAGGTTCACCATAAGTGCCGGGAAGGCAGCCATACATGCTTCGGAAGATAACATAGATCGAATGATGAATGAAATAGAATCTACCAAGAAAACTTCCTCTCAGCTGAAGGACACCCTGAGAAAGGAAAGAGAAGAGAGAAATAAACTCAAAAGGAAATATGATCATGTGCTCAGAGAAATGGAGGCTACAAAGAGTGAAATCTACGCCATCCAGGGAGCAGCACATGCACAGGAAACAACACAAGAAGCTCTGGAAAGAGCACAGCAAGAAATTCTAAACTGGAAGAATGAAAAAGAACAGATGAGGGCGAAGATAGAAGACCTAGAAGAGCAACAGGCTATTATATACGAGTCCAATACTGCATGTGTTAAAGAACTAAAAGAGCAACTAGAAGCAGCTAGACAACAGCAGGTTGATCTGCAGCCGATCAAAGAACACATCCAGTCCCAGAAATCTAAGGTGCTGCACCTGCAAAGTGTTCTAGAAGAAGAAAGATGCCAGATTCTGCAGGTTGATAGCCGATTAGAAGAAATCCTGGAGACTGCTTCTTACTTTGTTGATAGGTCACAAGATATCCTTGAAGTATTGACCACCAGGATGGTGAGGGTAGAGAAAGGTGAAGAAGTCCCATCAGGACTGTTAGACAAGAATAGACAAACCCTTCAGCGAGATTATGACTTGATGGAGTTCGCTATCACTACTACAGAGGACTTCAAGAAAACCGTCCAGAAAACAAAAGGACTGTGCACCGAATTTTTCAGGAGAGCCTTAGTCATTTACAACCGGTGTCAAGCAGAAGCTGAGTAAAGGCTACTCGAGTTCCCAGATCATGACTCATTTATAGAAATGTTGTAGAAAAGACAATAAGAGGAAGAGGCCAAAGTTCAATGCATCAAAGCCATTGATGAACAAACCCTGAAGATTGAGGTAGGCCATACAGCCGTTTGTTTGCAGCTCCTAGAAGAACAGGTGAGACTGAATGCAACCAGGGTCGAGGCCATCAAGAAAAAGGCTGAAAAGTTTGAGCTTAATATCCAATTCTTGGAGCCCAACTCTTTTGAAGATCTCGCCAGGGAAGCTGCAGCGTGGAAAAAGTTCCTAGAGAGTCAAGCGGGGCCCTCTTAGTGAGAAATCGGGCATTGTAATATTGTAAAATATTTGTAAAAGTTTTGGGAAAAGGGGAAGCGTTAGGAATACCAAGGGTTGGGATGCCCAAAGGTCCCTTTGGGCAGCCCAACCATTTCTTGCATTTTGTATAAAAGTAGGAGACATAGAGAATAAAAGGGCTTTTTCCCAGTAATACTGGAGGACCTATTGTAAGAAGAACTACTTCCTTTTGTAATAAAGATTTTAGTTTTCCTGTTGGAGAAAGAGATGTGAAGTTTCCAAATGCTAACAAATGGATGGCGGAAAGATGAACTACTTTATTTTTCAGCTTGTGTCCA
>LPNX010363579.1:108808-123431 GCA_001517045.1 Pseudotsuga menziesii | reverse complement strand
AACCTGCGCGCAGGTTGTTGCCGAAAGGGCCAACACAGTGGGTCTTTTGTTGGTGCGAAGTATAAAGCGTTAACCCGGGTCTGCCCAAGTGCCAACAATTACTGACATACTCCTCTCCATTATAATATCTCAAGATGTTGATCTTAGGCCCAGAGGCATTCTCGATCAAGGCCTTCAATTCAGAAATATTTTCACATACTTCAGACTTCGTTTTGAGGAAGAAGACCCATGTGTACCTTGAAAAATCATCAATAAAAGTAAGAATATACCTTGATCCATTCATGGATGTGACAGGAATCGGACCATTGATATCAGAATGTATCATCCCCAATATGCATGTAGCTCGGTTTGCCTTCCCCCGATCGAACTTATGCTCAGGGTGTTTTCCAGTCACACAACTATTGCAGATTCCCATGGTTTCCTTGATGATCGGAGGCCTTCAACCATGGATTTTTTCTGTAATTGCTACATGTATTTGAAATTAATATGGCCAAACCTCTCATGCCACAGCCTACTAACCTCATTTCCATGAGTTAGCAGAGCGGTGGGCTTTGCATCCACAACAAAGTGAGAGAACTCATAGGCTTTTGCATGATGATTTGTAAGGCTTTTAGCAATGAGTTTCCCTGATGTAAGCTCTATTATATCAACATCATTTGGGATGAAAGAAACTCTCTTAGAAACTTCTATATGTGTCATCTGATAAACACTAAGGATATCTGATGCCAGAGACGGTACATACAAAACATTTGAAAAAAAGCCATTTTCAAGATCAACAGTACCTTGTCCTTCTAAAATAATGATGGAGTCATATCCCATGTGAATGGGGATGGATTTTCTGGTCTCCAAGGATGAAAAGGAGTCTCTTTCAGCCATCATGTGGTTTGAAGCTCCAGATTCAATCAAAATTTCTTTCCATGAGGGTATGACCACTTTCACACTGTGGTTCCCGATCTTGCTGGTCTCTCCTCCGAAAGCTTTCCGGAAGATTGATGTGATTTATCTCAAGGAGAGAGGTAGATTCATCAAGATTATTCTTCATGCAGGCATGCTAAGGGTGGAATCCATTCCTGCAGTAAGAACACTTGACTTTTTCCTTGCCATGGTGCCCTTTTCCTTTGTTCTTCCTTGAGCCAGAAGACTCATCATGCTGCTGATTTTCAACTCTAGGCTTAGGAGCATCAAATTTAGTTTTTAGGTTCTTCTGCTGCTTTCCTTTACCCTTCACATATTTGGGCCCCAAGAGATGGATGGCTTGATCACGATAAGATCTGATGATCCTCATCTCAACAAGCTTTTCATGTTCACTTGTTAGGGACTCAATGAAGGCATTGAGTGTAGGCATCTTCCATCAAGGGGTTGTGAGCTTCCCCACACATAATGTAAAAACAAAAACTGAATAATCATCTCCAATTTTGGAGACTATGGCGAGGATGAGCTGATCATCTGCCTTCTTCACTTTGCATTGCTTCAAGAGTAAAATAGTGTGCTTGAACTTTGTGAAAAAGTCATTCAGAGTCTCAAAATTAGAGGGCTGGATAGACATCAATTCATTTTCGAGTTGGTAAACTCTTAATTCATCATGCTTTACATATAGAGTTTCCAATTTGTCCCATATTTATTTTGGAGTCTTCAATCCCGCAAGATGGAAAAGAAGATCCCAGGAAATAGAGAGGCACAAGAAACAGAATGCTTCATCCTTCTTGTTCAAGAATCTTTATTTTTCTATGGTAGAACTAGGCTCATCTTCAGTGTCCATGGTGACTCTATAGAGTCCTCTGGAGTGCAGTTGAATCTCCGTGTCACCTTTCCATGAGTGGAAATTTTATGGAGTCAAAAGATCTACTAAGGATGCCATCTGGATCTGTTGGAGCGAATGCTTCACCTATAGAAAACCTTAAAATCACAACAGAAAGGGAAATGTAAGGTCGAATAGCCTGCACATTTTAGCCTTTCATCACACCTAGCATAGTCAGTCAAGGAAGATTGATCAACAAGTTCTTTCCTTGGGGTATTAAGTGGTAAGCCTTGGCTTCTGGTGCAGTGCTGGATTTTTGAGCTATTGCTCAATTTTCATGCAAAAAATCTATCAAAAAGCTTGTTTTTGAGAGATAGCACTCTGTCCCGTTGTGAGCTCTGATACCATATTAATCTTGTACAGTGATATGGGGACTAAATACCAGTCTCATCAAAGATTAATCAACAAATAACTCATGAAATGGTGTAAATGGGCTATGGAATGAGTAGCAACTCTATATAATCAGATGAAAGAATAATGATACAATACAATGTCATGCTACAAGAACGAATGCATGAGAAATTCGAATCCTCAAGGAGGTCATTCGAGTTGAATGAGTGAGTCTAGCTTAATTGAATGTAAGACATAGTCAACACTCTAGTTAACCACTGATCAAAACCCTAATTGACTCAAGTGAGCCCTAACTAAAGTTGGAGTGCAATAAATGACTAAATCTCAACTAAAAGAGATCAGACACATGTCACAGCAAGCCAACCATCAAGAAATAGGGCTTCAATGACTCCAATGAACCCCTATGAGGTTAACTGAAGTTCAACTGAACATCAGAAGTGGTTGGAGGTGCTCCTGTTGACTCCAGTTCATTAAATAATAATTAAATAATCAATTTAATGAAAGGAGGTGCCTTCACTGCCCTGTTTAACTGATTGTAACCATCGATTAGTAATTAGGTGCATTAATATCACTCAGATCACCCCTAGAGTGCTCCAGTTAGCCAGAAGGATAAGTTAGCCTCCTTGACTGAACGTAGGCATGGATGTGACTGGATGATGTCATTTAATGCTCCACTAATGTCAATTAATGTCAATAATACTTAGGATAGTAGTTTAACTAGGCCAATTTGACCAAAATGAGTGTGTATGGTGGTAAATGTCTCCAATAACCACCACAACATAAAGTGCAGGAGAAACCCTCACATATCAACGAGGCTTACCAGGGTTTGTATGGCCACATTTTGAAGAGATGTTTTACCATCCAACATCCAAATTCGAGAGAGAAACCTGCACATTATAATAATAATAACAATAATAATCTTACAAATATAGTGGAAAATACTGATTCTTCCTAAAATGCAAACAGTGTCGGGCCATTACCTGGTCAAGAAGTCATTTGGGAGAAGGCATGGAAGCGAAGCCACTAGAGCCAAGTCAATGGCACCTTAGAGAGTAATGCTGAAAACTATGAAAATGTTGAGTGCTTCATAAAACCCTGAATCACACTCTAAAGGAAATAAACACCATGAAGGAAGCAAACCAACCAAAGGTAGAAGCACCTTATCACCATGCACTTAAACCACACATCGGTTTCTCAAGTCGACGACAAAAACCAGCCTCAATACTCAAGTGCATCTATGTGGCTAGGGTTTTACCCGTAGCTTGTTCGAATGAGCACCTACTAAGGAGAAGGGACTCCTTAGTAGCAGTTCAATATGTGTAAGTTAAAAAGCTAAAAAAGAAACTCTAACATGCATAAAACATAAAAACAAAAATGTAAATAATGGTTTTGATAGTAATATTACCTCCAATGTGGAGGTTGGTGAAGCCCGTTGCAATGATCCGAGAGGGTTGCTCCGAGCTTCAGGTTGCTCCTTCTCTTTCTCCAGTGGTGGAAATGGGCCAAAAAGGGGGCTCTCAAGGTGAAAGTAGCTCAAGGGTGAGCTAGGGTTTCAAGAGCTTATTTTGGCAGAGTAAGGGTGCTTATGATTATGGATGTGAAATAAGGGGTCTCCATCACCTATTTATAGTTTTTTAGTGGTGGAGTGCTGGCCCATGGTTTTGGAAACCATATGGCTTAGGGCAGCTGTATAGGGTTTCTTCCTCCTTTTCCTCATTATTTTATATTTTTCTTCCCTTTTAGGAGATTTTTTCTATTTTTAGAGGAATTTTGGATATTTTTGGAGGAGAATGCCTTTTGGAGGCATTTTAGGCCTTTTGGAGGCTTTTTAGATGGTTTTATGGCCTTTTTAAGGGAAATATGGTAGGAAAATGGACAAATGAGCCATGTAATGGGGTATATGAGGTAGTGAACACTTTTTGGGTGTTAACAAATTTCCCCCTGATGTGCGAGGGCAGGAGCTCATCATATGGCCGATGGACATCATAAGTCATAAATGGTTTTCCTGGGGTGTGGAGAAGAGAAGAAACAAACTGAAGCCCAGAACAACAATCCTGAACCAACTGCAAGAACTAAAAGTACATAACCTCAATAATGGATGAGGAATCATCTGATCGTATGGATGATGCGGGCATTCCCATGCTCGGATCAGGATATAACATAACAATAACAATGCGGTCTAAAAAGAGGGACTTGTCATATACATGGCCTCAAATACTGAATGAGGAAGAATCTCAATATATGGACGAGGCAGGCATACCCATGCTCGTATCAAGATACATAAACATAACTGTGAGGCCCAAAAAGAGGGACCTATAGGATACATAAAGAACCACTGTGTATATCATAAGGGTCCAGAAGGGACACAAATCTGGGACATACTGCTGGGCTGATCATGTCTGAGCTGAAAAACTGATGCACTGGAATGACAGTAGTGCTACTGAATGTGGTGCCAAAGGAACTGATGAGCTACTGGATCAGAGTGACAAGGGTCATACTCGCAATGGTACACTGAACTGGAACTGAACTGGGTACTCAAGGAAGCATGGAACTGGATGGCTTCCGAATACAATCGCCAACGCAGCCCGAACATCCACGGGAACATATAACTGGGCATTCCAAAGTGACTCACCAATGTTCTAGAGTCGGGGGAAATCCGGGGTCTTCAACAAATAATGGGAGGGATATAAAATCCTGCGTGATTCTCAACATGGTGATCAAGGTGCTGAAGTCGAGCATGTGAGAAACAACCATTCGGAGAGGCAATGATGACTCCTCCCAAAATGGTCCATAGGCACTCAACACAGATGGTGATGGGTCCAAGGCGCAGGGGCCTCTGGGTTTATCCTCTGGAATAGAGGGGATGTCGTCGATAGAGGGAGACCTGCAACGATCAAGGCAATGATGTTTCCTTGACAGGAGCGCGAGGTGGAAAACCGAAATGTGATAGTACTGATGGCAAGATTTGAGAAACTGGGGGGAATCACTGGGCAAGTAGAGTGGGTGGACTCAAACTTCCTTTGTTCGGAGTATGATGGCGGGGATGATCGGGAAGCATATGAAACGGACTGGTGGTAAGGGGATCATAGCTGTATCAGATCTAGGAAGGTGACTAGGGTGAGGGAGACTCAAGTTGTGGTAAAATGGCAGGATACTATAGAATACTCTGAACAAAGGTGACTTAATTGGGGGTGCTTCTGAGAGGATCGATCATAGCGCCAAGAGGCACGGGGGGACTTCTTCATGGGTTAGGGAACTAGAAGAAGTGTGTATATAAAATGGTACTGTCGTGTGGATTTATACGAGCCCAGGACAGTTCATGCTCGTGGTTTCTTTCAATTTTAAGGAGTCTGAAAGCAATAAAAAAAACTCTGAATTGATGGAATGGTACTGTCGTGTGGATTGTACGAGCCCAGGACAGTTCATGCTCGTGGTTGCTTTCAATTTTAAGGAGTCTGAAAGCAAATAAGAAGACTCAAAAGTAATAGAATGGTACTATTGTGTGGATTTTATGAGCCCAGGAGAGTTCATGCTCGTGGTTGCTTTCAATTTTAACGAGTCTAAAGAAATAAGAAGACTCTGAAGTGATGGAATGGTACTGTCGTGTGGATTTTACGAGCCCAGGACAGTTCATGCTCATGGTTGCTTTCAATTTTAAGGAGTCTGAAAGTAAATAAGAAGACTCTGAAGTGATGGAATGGTACTGTCGTGTGGATTTTACGAGCCCAAGACAGTGCATGCTCGTGGTTGCTTTCAATTTTAAGGAGTCTGAAAGCAAATAAGAAGACTCTGAAGTGATGAAAGGCCAGGCAAGGAGGAAGTGTTCAATCAAGGAACATTTATGATGACCAGGAATGAGGGTGGGGGGGAACAATGGTGGGTCTCCTTGCGGGGTGAATGAATGGTGGCAAAATAATGAAACATTTGCAATATGACAGGAGTGGATGGCTCATGTAAGAAGTGTGGAATAATCTGACGGTGGCCGATGTGCTGCGTAAATCGAGGCAGCAAGGTGTCGGGTCACAATGTTGAAATTGTACCAAGTGAGAGCGAGAAATGATCTCAGGCATCATCACGAGCTCAGAAAAATGAATCCGGCGATATTAAAAGTGGGAAAAACGGAGAACTACCAAAGTGGCGTGCAAACCGAGACCACTAGCGGTGTCTAAAAAAAATGGGCAAAAAATGATGTAGAAAAAATAATGCAACGAGGTGACCATAGTGACGGTCTCATCGTGCTGATTCCAATGGTGGAAACAATTCAGAAAACGGACTCCGTATGGGTTCAGAATGGCCGAAACAAGAAAAAGGTCAACGGACTATAAATAGTAAGTGGGCCCAACATGACAAGTGTCATTTTTACTATTTGACTTTGACTAGTGATCAGAGTGGACTAGAGCTGAGGTGGCATTTCTGGGCGATCCGACCGGCTGATTTTAGATTCGGGAGATACAGGTATTCTGTCAAACTCATACCAGCTTTGTCATTGGGTTCGAGGGGTGGGTAGTGGGTCCCAGGGTACTATTTGTATAGTCTACGTGGGGTGGACTGCGGGTTAGTCGGTCAGAGCCGCGGTTGTGGACCGCAGGATTTTTGGGAGATCACGCGGTTGGGGACCGCAACTGTGGGCTTAACAACCGCTGTTAAGGACCGCGACTGTAGGCCTGACAGCCGCAGCTAAGGACCGTGGCTGTAGGCTTGATAGCCACGGTCGAAAACCATGGCAGGGGGCCCTAAAGCCGCGGTTTTGGACCAAGCTATTAGGGTTTTTTGGGGGAGGGGAAGGACTATTTGTTTGACTTGAGTCTGACAAGTTGACTTTGTGTGATTTATAGGATGCCGCAGGTTTTGTGGAGGGAGCGGGAGATACCAGATGAGATCATGACCGTCGTCCGAGAGGACCGCCGGGTGCGATCGATGCTGGGGCTATTCGGACTGCTAAAGTTCACTCAGGTGCCCATGATGCGGTCAGCAGCATTGTTGCTGAACCGATTGATTAGTTTCTAGGAGCCCGACACACAAGATTTCAGAGTGCAGGGTGAGAGGGTGGACCTCACCGTGATTGATGTATACTTCTTGACGGGGTTGCCCTATCTGGGTGGGGTTCCAAAGACGCAGCCGCGGGTATCCGCGGACATAGACATGGAGGACATGCTAGAGCGGCATTGTGGTCCAGAGGCTCGGGTACATAGGAATGCACTTCTGGTGAGAGACCTACAGGAACCAGCAGTGCAGGCCATGGCAGCATGCGTGGTGCGCGTCTTGGGATCCCAGTCACCGGAGAAGGTGTCTGGGGGCCAGATGCAGCTAGTGGAGCACGTACTGGGCGGTGTTTATTACGCGTGGGGCCAGATGTTCCTTACCTACGTGCAGCGGCAGCTGACAGCAGCGAAGGAATCTAGAAAGGGGTTTTGGTACGGTTCATTTTTGTGTGCGTTTTTTATGGAGAGGGTACCCACACTGCGGCCGCGGGTGCTGATCAGAGTAGGAGGCTTGAGGGAGCCGCAGATGGTGCGGTGGGGTGAGATGATGTGCCACCGTGGTGGCGGCGATGTTGGCAAGTACTTTACACAGGAGTTGTACCTGCAGTGGCTCTAGATACCGTTGACTCTTGATGATTATCCATATAGAGATATGGATTATACCGGAGATCTAGAGGCACCACGGCCGTCGGGACAGGCATGGGGACCATATGGTACGTATGGTTTGATCGCATTGTAAAGTTTTATATATGATAGTTGATTGATGTATTGTTACTGACAAATAGGTGATCTGCAGATGTGGGCCCAAGGCCGCCGCCAGGGCATGTGGCACGAAGGGGGATTGTGGGCGTTCCAGCTTTTCCTAGGCGGGGGGAGGTGCGTCGCCGGGATGCAAAGGGGACGCTAGAGTCTGTACGGGCACTACTAGACTGTTTGCTGGTGGGGGTCACCGACGAGGGGTGGTGGGACATCGATCCAGACGTGGTTCAGGATTGCATGAGGGCACCCCGGGATTTCAGATCGATTGCGATCCGGGTGGCTATCTTGGTGGATAGGGTGCGGGCACAGGAGCCCGTAGGGGATGAAGATTTACCAGAAGAGGAGCAAGGGGAGGATTCAGAGGTAGCAGATGGTGGCAATGATGCAGGGTATGACTCTCAGTAGGGAGTGCAGGGGACTCCTCCCTGAGTTTTGTAGCTACGGCATGTATTTTGATGAGGCTTTATGGATGTACATACATTTTTTTGTATATATGAGTATAGGGGTACTCAGGACATGTATAGCACTGTGACATGTATTTTTATATATATATATATGCACATGGATGCACCTTTTTGTGATGTTGTCTTAGTTGTATGCACGTGGATGCGCTTTATGATGTGTGATATGTTTGTATTGCATGTGGATGCAAGTAGTCTAGGATGTTGGGCACGTGGATGCCCCTTGTTTTTTTTATGTGGTTTGATGGTTTATGTACATGGATGCAAATGTTGATGAAATGCAGTCTTTTTGGGTTTTTATCTATTTGGATGAGATACTATGGGATAATGATGCATGATGGAGGTGTTACATGGTGTGATTGATATGCCAATATAGGATGTTATTTGCCATTTGATCCGCGACACTATTGTGAGCTCCTGGGACATGTGTGAATGTGATGGATTCAAACTGTCGGCTGAGTTGCTTTGTATGCAGGAATTTTCTAAATAGGAAAGGATCACGCACCAGGTAGCAATTGTTGAGCTGGGAGACAATTAGCTGGGAGTCCAAGAACACATGAAGGTGACATATTCCCATCTGGAGGGCAGCAGTCAGGAGACCGGTCACAGCATCATACTCCGCTTGGTTATTGGTAGCGGCACCTATACATATTCCGTCAAGGTGAATCAGTTTGTTGGAAGGGGAATATAAGACCCATGCTGCAGAGGCTAGGTTGGGAGACCAGTAGCTTGCACCATCAGCAAAACCAGTGTAACGAGGTGGAAGATGGTCCATCTGTGGGCATGCAAAAAGAAATATGAATGTAAGATTATGGTAAAGAAGGTGAAAAACAAAAAAGAGAGCAAACTGTACAATGCGGACCAATGAGGTCGCGGTTTCAGTTATGGGTAAAAACATTTAAGATACAACCCATTACGAGGGTTGCGTAAAGGGTGGCCTTCAGAGTCGGCTAAAATGTATGCCCCCTTGCCAAGTCAAGTCTGCACAATGTAAGGGCCTTGCCACATGGAATCAAACTTTCCTTTACCGGTTTTGTCGTGGGCTTGGTCATAGGCGAGGACGAGGTCCCCTTCTTGGAAAGTTCGAGGGTGAACATGTTTGTCATAACTGGCTTTGGAGTGGTTTTTGGGAGCTTCAATGTTCTGGAGAGTGGCACGACGATCTTCATCGGCTTGTTCGAGGAATAGAAAACGTTGCTCGAGGGGGGAGGTATCGGGGAGAAGCTCAACGGCGATATGTAAGGCATGTATCTGACACTCGATGGGGAGGACAGACTCTACACCATGAACTAAATGAAACGGGGTAAAACCAGTGGAGGTCTTGGTGGAGGTACGGTAAGCCCATAAGGCAGGAAATAGCATATAGTGCCAATTGGACTTATGTCGGTCAACAGTGCGTTGGAGTATAGTTTTGAGGATTTTGTTAACAGCTTCTACTTGACCGTTCCCTTGAGGGTAGTAAGCAGAGGAAAATTGGTGTTCAAACTTGAGGAGGGTGGATAACTCACACCAAATGGAATCTTCAAAGTGTGATCCATGGTCTGAGACCAACTGTTTAGGGACCCCGAATCGAGTGATATCATGGTTGAAAAAGAAACGGGCAGCAGTGTCAGCGGTACAGTTGAAGGTGGGCATGGCTTCCGCCCATTTGGTGAAGTAATCGACGGCGACAATGATGTACTTATGGTCATTCGCAGATGGGGGTATACACTCCATGAAGTCGATGGCCCACTTACAAAAGGGACCAACGATGACGACTGGGTGTAATGGAGCAGGTGGTGTCCAGGCCTTGGGGGTAAAAAGTTGGTAGTTATGGCAATGCTTGACCACAGTGATGCAGTCGGTGAAAAGTGTGGGCCAGAAGTATCCGGCGTGGATGAATTTTTTGGCAGTGGCCCTCCCTGAGAAATGGCCGCCGCAGGCACCGCTATGACAATCATTAAGGACGTGTTCAGCTTCCTCGTGTGTAAGGCAACGACGAAGAATTGTGTCGACCCCTCACCAGTAAAGGACATCTCCTAGGAGGAGGTAGCGAGAGGCCTAGTGGCAGATACGACGACGTTCATTACGAGTGACTTTGGGTCGGAACTTTTGCGTGCATAGGTATAACAAGATGTCACCGTACCATGGGTCATCAGACAAGATAGTAAACAAGTGATTGCCGGGTAACTCATCGGAGATGGGTGGGGCTGGGAGAAAAGAAGGGAGATCGGTGATGATCTGGGCAAGTGCAAGGGCTTTAGTGATTTTAGGAGTGCGGAACGTGAGGTCATATTCCTGGAGGATAATGACCCATTTAGCCACACGACCTTGCAGGAGCCACCGGTTTAGGAGATATACCATGGGGTTAGAGTCAGCGACGACCGTGGTATGACTAAGTAAAATGTAGTGTTGCAATTTTTTGACGGAAAAGACCATTGCTAGGGCTAGTTTCTCCTCATATGGGTAACATAAGGGTGGGCCAGACAAGGTCTGGCTGATGTAGTAAATGACATGCTCTTGATGTGAGGTTTCTTCTTGAACCAATACTCTGGACACAGCATGCTCGGATGCTGAGACGTAGAGGATGAAGTCTTGAGAGAAATCCAGAGGGGAGATCAAGGGGGCTTGTGTGAGAGCTTTCTTGAGGGCTTCGAACGCAGCTTCTACTTGCTCGTCCCAAACAAAGGATATGTGGGTACGAAGAAGGCGCAAGAAACCATGAACGGTTGTGGCGTAATCAGGAACGAAGCATCGAAGGAAATTGGATCGCCCTTGCATACTTTGGAGTTGGCGGAGTGTGCGAGGAGAAGGAAGGTCTAAGATGGCTTGGACTTTCAGGGGATCAATAGTAATTCCTTACTGGGAAACAATGAAACCCAACAATCGGCCTGCTGGAACACAAAAGACACACTTGTGTGGGTTCAAGCGGATCTGATATTTGCAACAATGCAGAAAAACTTGCCGAAGGTCGTTAAGGTGGTCGAATCATTTTCAGGAACGAGCTGTAAGGTCATCAAGGTAGACGAGCAGGATGTGGACCAAATCATGAAAGCAATAGGTCATGGCCCGCTGGAATGTGGCACCAGCATTTTTTAGGCCAAAAGGCATGACGCGATAGGCAAAGGTGCCCCATGGGGTAGTAAAGGCAGTTTTGTACTGGTATTCCTTTCGGATTTGGATCTGATTGTATCCGGAAAAACCGTCCATGAATGAGAGGACTTCATGCCCCGCACACGCATCGATGAGATGGTCAATAAATGGCGTGGGGAAATTGTCTTTGGGACAGGCGCAGTTTAAATCTCAGAAGTCAATGCATACTCTAATTGTGCCTTGTTTTTTGTTAATGGGAACAGGGTTGGAAACCTAGGTGGTATAGGCAATAGGATAAATGAATCCTGTCGTGCGAAGTTTCTCAATCTCTGCTTTGACAGCTGGGAGTTTTGAGGGATGAATGGGACGCTGTTTCTAACGAACGGGGGGTACATCAGGCCATGTGTCAATGTGGTGCTCTATAATGGTAGGGTCAAGACCGGGCATTTCGGTATAGGACCAGGAAAAGACATCACGGAATTCTCTGAAGAGTTTTTTGTATTCCTCAATCTCTTGCTCACTGCAAGAGGCTCCTAAAGTAATGAGTTCGGGGGTGCTTCCTGGGGCAGCGATATCAATTTGGATGACAGGTGAGATGTTGGCCATGTTACCCTCCTCGAAGGCATTAGGAGCAGGAATAGGGTCCTTGAACCAGTCGACCTTGGGGGGAAGGAAGTCTTTGGATTCAACTGCAAATTGGGTAGCAGTGTTAGAGGAGGATTCATCTGGGAGGAAGTAGGAACGATGGTGCATGTCATCGCAGGGATACTCCGGGGCAGTGAGAGCCTTGAGGATTTCCTCATCGGTACGAAAAGTTTGTGTCGTCAAATTAGTTGACGAGGGAGTAGTGATGGAAGAGATCATATAAATGGTATTATCCTCTCCGGAAGGGGAAGATACTAGGGGGTGGATCTCCTCGATGGTGGGTGGTTCCGTCTCAAGATCCAGATTGTTCATCTCATAGAGAGTTGCTCTATAATCGGGGAGATCGGGACAGTGATTCGTGTAATGCCCGTAAATGCCGCATATGGCACAGGGGTGGTTAGTGTGCAGGTATTTGTCGCGAGGCTTAGGGGTTGGATCAAGTTGGAAAACCGGTATATCAGGGTCGTCATCAAGCATTTGCATGTGTGCCTGTACTGCTAGTAACTGACGACATTGGTGAGTCGCATGGCCCAACTCATCGCACAACGAGCATTTGGGAGGAGCACGAAACATAGGGGGGATTTTGACTATCTTGGGAGGTGGGACAACAGAGTAAGGTTGGGGGCCTCTGCCCCTAGTTGTTTTGGTAAGAGGAGGGGGGCGTTCGTGGAGGACGAAGGGGTAGCGACACCGGGAGGTGGTTGACTAGTAGTGACAATGGGTTGCACCGGTTGCAGGATGACATCTGGTGTCGGTAGGGGAATGGGAGGCGAAAGATACCAAACGGGTAATCCTAAGGTTAACCCAGGGAGGCTGAGGGTAGCCATGACCGGGGAACTAACTACTCCTGAGGGAGGGATGAGGAAAGGAATGGTATGGATGGGTGTAACACCAATGTGACTAGGTACCAAAGGGGGTTTAGGAAACAAGGGTGGTTGATTAGTAGGAGTTTGCGTGTGATGGGACAGGGTACATAGGTCAGACACATCAGTGTCGGGTGACGAGGGTGGAATAGATTGGAAGGTCGAGGTCATTGGTGCATCTGAGTAAACTCTGAGCCCCATAGAGGAAACAAGTGAGGTGATGGTACCCGAAACAGGTTGTTCAACCATGTACAGGACATTTTCGGGTGCTGTGGGGGCATTGGGATCATAGTAGGTGAGTTGGTCGACCTTGACCACGCGTCCCTCATGGGGGAACATCATGGTACGAAAACGAAAGAAGAAACCACCCGCATGGCGTACATGTAGCTGCAGCCAAGTAAAAGGTTGTAATCAAGCTGTGCATTAATAACCTCGATGTCGATGAGGATGGTTTTTCCAGCCAGCTGGACAGGGACGTTAGTTAATAGGCCTTGTGGTTGAGCCGAACGGCCGTCGTAGGCTTGCAATGCAGTAGTGGACGGATGGAGAGGGGGGGATCCCAATTTCTGCCAGATGAAGATGGACATGACACATGTAGAGGCACCTTCATCAATAATGCATCGATGGATGACAAAATTACGCACGAAAATAGAAACGTGGAAGGCTAAAGTGGAAGGCATGTGGGGTCCGGATTGGTCCAAATCAAATGCCATCAACTTCGAATCATTTGGATCGATAGCCCCAATGGCTGAGAGTAAAGTATTGCACTGTCAAGGGTAGTTTTTTAAGACTCCTAACACAGACATGGCTGCAGGAGATTGGGCTAAATCATCGACAATGTTGTAGATGGACGCAGCCCGCGCATTGGGGTTATTGTTGATACGGCGAAGCGGGAAACGAGGTACTTTGGGAGCACCATCTAGTGGAGGTGGAGGTATACGTAACACTTGATCAGTGGGATGAGAGTTAATGGGTTTATCGGTGGGAGAGGCTTCAGAGGTGGAGCCATATTGGTTCCGTCGGGTTTGGAGGTTGACTTCATCGGAGGACATCATCAACAAGTGGTGGGTACCTGAGTCAAATATGGGTTGATCAGGCGCAGCGTAAGTGATTTGTTGTTGGGTTGGCTTGTTGGCTTGAGGGGGAGCCAACGGTTGAGTGTTCACTATGCCTTGGTTGGGTAAGGGGTTTTGTAGCACCAAAGGTGGCTGCTGAGGTTGTGGGGGGTTGGGTGGTGCTTGAGGAGCCGCATGCCCTTAGCGGTGGGCATCATCAACCCAAAGTTGCCGAGCTCGCTCCAAGTGTGGGAAAGTATGTGTGTAGTGGCCGTAGACCCCGCAAATAGAACAAGGATGGTTTGTTTACAAATTGGGGTTTTTAGCCTGCTTGGGTGGGCGATCAGGGTTTTGATTAGCAGGGGCCACATTATTATTAGCGAGGGGATTAGGGGGTTGACCAGCTTGGTATGTAGGTTGGTTGTTTCCACTATTTTGGCCCATGCCACGGTTTTGTTGGCCCTGGTTGCATTGGTTGTTCTGGTTTTGCGGTGGGTTTTGTTGGGCATAAACTTTCCCTTGGGAAGCAGGTGGATTCTGAGGTTGCGCAGGTGCTGGAGTAGGTTGCAGTGGATGATATGTAGGTGGAGGCTTCGCAGGTGCAACAACTTGAGGGGGTTCTTGATAGGGCTGTGGA
>LPNX010363579.1:80600-108668 GCA_001517045.1 Pseudotsuga menziesii | reverse complement strand
GGGGGGGGGGGGGGGGGGGGGGGGGGGGGGTAAGTGGGAGTCACATGAACAAAACACTGAGATGGACAAGAGGGTCGATGGGAATGGTGGTGACGTGTCATGGGAGCATACAAGTTGGTTGCTCCGGACTGTGAGGTAGCCGATGAAAGGTCAGGGCCAGGGGTAGGACGTGTTATGGAAAATGGTTGAGGATGCGAAGAGACACGGCCAATGATGCTGTCGGCAGCGTGGGATTCCCCCGGTGCATTGTGCTGGGAGGAATCGCTGCGAGGGGCGTCAGGTATAATGGTATAGAGATAACCCGACTGGGCGTAAATGAGGTCGAATTGTTGGGCCTTAAGGATGGCCTCTTCTTCAGACTGGGGTCTTTCAAATGCCACATCCTTAGCAATGACAAAAAGAAGGGATTTGAGGAACCAATCGAGGAAGATACGGTCGTGTAATTTGATCTTGCATAAGCTACGGCGTTGACACCACTCATGACTGTGGTTCGTGATGTGGGTAGCCGTGTTTTGTCTGCAGGATAGGAGGATCTCAATGCCTACGTCATATCGGACAGGTGACTGGAAGAACTGTAGGAAGGTTGAGGCAAGGGAAGCAAAGGTGGCATGGGTTCCATGGGGTTGCTCGATATACCACTTGGCTGCAGAGCCAGTGAAGGTGCGGTGTAAGAGATAGAGGCGAATAGAGTCATCCACTATGGAGTTAGAGGAACACCATAGATGGAAGGACATAATGTGGTTTTGTGGGTCCTCACCTGCCTTGCCCTCGAACTTAGGGATGTTAGAGGGGAGCTTGGTGGGCATGTGAGGCCACGGAGGGTTCTGTCGAATAGGGTCGTTGGTCAATATGGCTAGGTCAGGCAGGTTGAGGCTAGCCATGAATGGAAAACTGGAAGAAGGATGCGACATAGTAGTGGGTTGGGCCAAGTTGGGGCCAATGCCCCCAAGTGGAGGGGTAGTGGTAGGGAGGTTGCCCCAAGTGGGGGAACTAAGGTGGTATGTGAGGGCCCTACACCGCCATGGGTAGTGTGAGCCACTGATGGAGTGGAAATAGGTATTCCTGCTGCGGGAATAGGTGCCGTGAGGGGATTGGTAGATGGGGGCCCCATGCAGGGCGCACCGAAAGTAGGTGTGGTAACTGGTGTAGTGGTGGATGTGCCACCAACGGTCCCTACCAGGATGGGATTGGAAGTCACGCTAGCCATGGGGCTAGTTGGGGCAGTGTAAATGGGGTTCTTAGACTCTGGCTCAGAATCAGAGGTAAAATAAGGGGCGTCAATGTCTGGTGACGGAGTCTTATGCCGCTGACGAGTGGAGTCAAGTGAGAAGGCTTGAGATCTATGATAAGTGGTATCAAGTGAGGATGATCTGTGTCGATAGAGGGTGGTGTCAAGTGAACTGTGCTATGGGGGCTCTCCCCTGAGGCACCGATAATGTCTCAGGGACTCAATGGTGACAGATGGTGTCAAATATCTATGGGTTGAGGTGGGTAAAAAATAGCTCAAAAACCCTAATGCAACCGAGTGTGCAGAAGGAGAGCTCAAAAAATAGGGCACTCAGGCCAACAACCAACTCAAAACACCCAATGTAACAGCTGTGCTACAATAGGTGGAGTGTCAACAGAAATGGTCAGAATACCAACAAGCAGCAGGTTTCCTAAAAATAAAAAATGGTGGACTCACTAGACCAAAAGGAGGTAAGGGAGCATGCAAACACTTAACTAAAAGTATTCTGACTCAACTAGACATATCCTCTGCAAGGTGATGAAATCCAAGTCATACAATATGAATAGGAAATCCAAGTGGCTAAGATATCCCCCTACCGGGAGGGATACCGGGTAGTCAATCCTAGAAGAATGACAACTAAGATACCCCATTCATGACACGTCCATAAAGGTGAATCTTCCGTTTGGTCCTTTTACCACAATACCCCTATACAAGGATATCCCAAGAACTGCAAAAGGTATCCCTTCAGTTACTGATTGGAGTGCGGTATTCCACTCAGACCTCCGAAACCAGTCTCACGACTTCAACCCTCCTAAGGGAGAGGCCCTCTGGTAAACTAGTTGTGACCATGCCAAAAAGTACTAGGGGATTTTGGTTCCATAATTGGACAACAGCTATGTCTCAAGTGTAAGTAACCGAGGGGTGTTATTGGAAGCCTATCCCCCCGATCCTACCTATCTACAAAGACTCTTTTGTGTTCCCCAAGTGGGGTTAGAATATTGGTTGAGTTAAGTAGTTTTTTAAGGCTTACTTGAATTAGGTGACAGAGTGTGTGCTCGTGAGGTGATGAACCCGAAATAGAAGTGACACACAAAGGGGAAACTTTCTAATCGATAATATTGAACTCACAACTTTAACATGCAAAATTTTCTGAATTAAAATGCCAAAATTTTAAATAGATTCTGTAAAAGGGAACATCAATGATGTTGCATAAAAGGATGTAGGGAAGTAAGGCTACAGGTGGAACAGATGGCTGTACAGATGCAGAAAATATTGCAGCAAAGGGGCTGGGTTCAAAAATAGGACCGCGGGTCTATGGCGAAATCGGGCGGTCGGACCGCGGGTTTGAGGGAAACAGGCGCGGACAGGTCGCGGCTTCCTGGCTGACAAATGCAGTCGGACCGTGGGAAATAGGGAAAAAAGCGTAGTCGAATCGCGGGAAAATGACAGACAGACGCGGTCGGGTCGCAGCAAAGGGGCTGAAAGTCGCGATAGGGATGCGAGAAAATGGCCGACAGGCGCAGTCAGAGCACATCAAATAGGTTGATTAGCCATGGTCGAATCGCAGGTACTAGACTGGAATCCGTAAGCAGGGCGCTGGAAACAGTCTAAGAGCCACGGTCGGATCGCAGGTAAAGGCCTGAAAGACTCGGTCGGGACGCGACTGCAGAGGAAAAAGATGCGGTTTACAGCGGCCGAAAGGGATAGCCGAAAGGATAAAACGGGAAACTATTGCAGAAAACTAAACAGCGGAATTGCCAAAACTGTGGCTAGGGTTTTACCCCTAGCTTGTGCGAATGAGCACCTACTAAGGAGAAGGGACTCCTTAGTAGCAGTTCAATATGTGTAAATTAAAAAGCTAAAAAAGAAACTCTAACATGCATAAAACATAAACACAAAAATGTAAATAATGATTTTGATATTAATATTACCTCCAATGTGGAGGTTGGTGAAGCCCATTGCAATGATCCGGGAGGGTTGCTCCGAGCTCCAGCTTGCTCCTTCTCTTTCTCCAGTGGTGGAAATGGGCCAAAAAGGGGGCTCTCAAGGTGAAAGTAGCTCAAGGGGAGCTAGGGTTTCAAGAGCTTATTTTGGCAGAGTAAGGGTGCTTATGATTGTGGATGTGAAATAAGGGGTCTCCATCACCTATTTATAGTTTTTTAGTGGTGGAGTGCTGGCCCATGGTTTTGGAAACCATATGGTTTAGGGCAGCTGTATAGGGTTTTTTCCTCATTTTCCTCATTATTTTATATTTTTCTTCCCTTTTAGGGGATTTTTGCTATTTTTAGAGGAATTTTGGATATTTTTGGAGGAAAATGCCTTTTGGGGGCATTTTAGGCCTTTTGGAGGCTTTTTAGATGGTTTTATGGCCTTTTTAAGGGAAATATGGTAGGAAAATGGACAAAAGAGCCATGTAATGGGGTAGATGAGGTAGTGAACACTTTTTGGGTGTTAACAATCTATAACAGTCAACAAGTTTCAAAAACCATCATATGTTCTCATCAACACAAGCTTGCAACAATTTTTGAAGGACAGTTTTACAACCTGGAGGTCAACACCGAGCCACGACGGCCATGAGCTCGCAGCTCAGCCGCACCATAGTCAAAGAAACCTTGTCGATGCGAAATGAAGGGTCAGGAAAATCCCTTAATTCAACCTTAACCTAATGGATAAAAGACTTCCACATGTCTAGCGTAATTTTTCACCTTCATAGGTTGCAAATCAATAGTCAATTATGCAGTTACCAATCTACATTAAATCATTGCAAATCAAAATTATAAATCATTTCAACAATGTAAATTTGATTTCCAATAATGTAATATATCCTTTGGCCATATTGATGCCTAGTATATAAACCATAGGATAAAGAAATGGATTTTTCTTTTTATGGTTATTGTTTATTGGACAAGATAGGGTAGTATTTTCTAACTATATTTTATAAAATATAAGTAAATGACATACCTTTAATAATAAACTATATTGATAAGGGAAATCTAATCATCTCTTAAAGTACTCATTTGAATTTTGGAGTTGGAGAGTAATTTTTTTACTATGGCAAAACAATTAAATAAGACCTTTTATATTATATAAACTAACCACCATATCTCAAGAGAAGTACAAAACAACTTTATGTAAAAGTGTAGTTTATAGCTAAAGGATACACTAGGAAACGAGGTATAAGATACAGATAAAAAGACTTCAAAGTAAAGTTTGTAAAAGTTTGAAAAATAACTCTTTCAACTATGAAGGGAACCTTAGACCAACTCTTTTAATGCATTGTGTAGTTTTTGAAACTAGTAAGTGCAGTCCATATACTTTTATATAACAGTCTCAATTGTAATTTAACGTCCAAATATTGAGAGAGGAAGTTTAAGAGTCGAAGTAGTTTTTGTTTATCTATTAAAAAAACATTTAATTATAGAACCCTAGGGTAAGGGTAAGTTTGGTAATATTCTACTCGGTATGACGACTTAAGAGCTCTTAGAAAACAAAACTCTATGGACAAGACATACTAAGTTTATAGTTCCACATCATAGAGTATTTCTTTCATGTTTTCAAAAGGATTCAGATGAATTTGATAAAAAAAACCAAACTCCAATTTTTTTTTACTGATCTAAGCATAAGTCTGGGAACCATATCTCTTCCTATTTAAACTTTAGATCACAAATACTTATAAGCAAAAGTACAAGTATTCTTTAGAAATCATCTTAATCATCCATTTTGATAGTATTTCGGTCATGCATTTTAACCCATGCATATGCAGTTTTGTTTTAACATCTTTAGGGAGTTTTGACGAATTTAATAAGGTCAATGTTACCTCTTATGGAGTTGCATAAACATTCTAATACTAGCATCATATTTATGCTAATGAAGTATCTTTCTTGAACTCGATAATTTTTTTTACTGGAACAAAACGCTTACATGTTAGAACCTGTAAAAGAACCATAAGTTCCAATGTGTTCGCTATAAGCTAAGTAAGCCTCGATCCCACCTAAGAATTCTCCCTACTTAACAAAAGAAAACAATAACATACTTAGCTTTAGTAAGAGTAATATTTCTTTTCTACTTTCTGGAAATTGCAACTACTAATTTAAAACAGTACTAAGAGAGTATTTAAGATAAGTCTTTAAGTTATGCAGATCCATATAAAGAGTAATTTTCATTTTCTATAACAAACTTAAATAATAACAAGAAACAATATATATATATATATATATATATATATAATATTATCTATTAAAATTAATATATATTGATGGATGGTATCTAAGTGCCTTTACAATTAATATATATATGGCACTCACCTTGCAATATTTCACCATCATTCATCTTTAATATTATTTTATATTTCCAATATGGAATTATTTTCCATTGGTTGATTATTCAAGTGAGTAATCATTGTGGGTTAAAATGTGAATCATGTGGGTTTAGAAATCTTTCTGTGCTTCAAGTGGTATCAGAGCAAGAACGAGATAAAAAAATAAAGAGTAATAAAAAAAAAACATAAGTTAAAAATAAAAGTTAAAAAACATGTTCAAGGTTCCCTTGAATTTAGGTCTTTGACCTCACAGTGGATTTTAGCCATCCATATTCAGAGTTTCTCTGGTAAAAATTGGTTTTTGACCAAAAATTGGCTTTTGGCCATTTGAATTTCATTGAAGAAGTATTAATTCCACTCCAAATATGAAGCAAGAACAAGAGGGAAAAATTAAGAAAAAAAAAATATGAATAATAAAAAAAAGAAAAAAAGAAAAAAAATTATCAAGAAAAAAAATAAAAGGGGAAATGTTAAAAAACATAAGTTAAAAAACCTTGAATTTAGGTCTTTGACCTCACAATGGCTTTTAGCAATCCATATTTAGCGTTTCTTTGGTAAAAATTGGTTTTTGACAAAAAATTGGCCTTTGGCCTTGAATTTCATTGAAGAAGTTAAAAAACAAAGTGAAATAGCCCATGGTTTTACAAAATAACCCGTCGTTTTACTTATAATATTTAAATTATAAACTAGTTTTATAAAATATACTTTGAAGACAAAGCATCATGAACCAGAAGGCAATGTAACAAACTTAAATAATAACAAAAAACAATATATATATATATATATATATTGATATTAATAATTAATAAATGGTTATTAATAAACTATTCTAAAATGATGCATCCTTTCATGGATAGTATCCAAAGTGCCTTTACTATTAATATATATATATATAGCACTCACTTTGTAATCTAACATCATATCTATTGTATCATCAATTTATATATTAATATGGCTTATTTAATATTCCAAGTCTTTTGATAATACTATTTGTGTAAGCGAATAATTATTCGCTTCAAGTGGTATCAGAGCCAAGTTTGGGTGATCTAGGCCTTTGGCCTTAATTCTCAGACCTTGTCTGATTTTTTGGCTTATAGCCTTATTTTAAGGTTTCCCTAAAATATTGGACATTGTCCAAAGGAAAAATAAAAACGTAAAAAAAAAAAAAAGTTAGGAAAAAAAGATAAAAGTAAAAAGAACAAAAAGGAGAGAGGGTAAAAGTGAAACCACATCTGGTTGCTTAAAGAGGGTTTGAGTTTGAATATAAAACTACATAATAATTACTAGTAAAGAGCAAGTGAGATTTGAATTTAGGTGGGGAATGTAACACTCATTCCTCCCAACCACCCAATCTACTCACATTTTACAAAACTTAAGGGAAAAAAGAGATAAAAAAGGTGCATAATAATTGCTACTCAAAAGCAAGTGAGATTTTAACTTAGGTGGGGAAGGTAACAATGATTCCTCCCAACCACCTAATCTACTAACATCTTTACAAACTATTGAAAAAAACGAAGGATATATTGATTAAATTTCAAAGAAAACTCAAGAATATGTATTTTAATGTTGAAAAGAAGGAAAATTTTCCTATCACCTTACAAAAAAATGTTGCAATATTATTTAGAATTAAAGGAACACTTGGAGGGAAGGATATCACCATTTCTATTCCACCTACTGAAAGAAATAATTATATTAGTACCGACTTCGCTAACCATTTAGTGATTCCTGAGTCAAATATAAGGGAAGAGCTAGAATTTTTTGACAAAAAACGAACTGAAATAAGTGGCTTACAACTGAGTGTTGGATATTATATGGTCACATCGAAATTTATTGTTAGTTCCTTATGGAGCTTTGATAGTGACATAATTTTGGGTTTACCCTCGATAAAAATATTGGCGAGTTTCATCTCAAATGCCGAAAAGAAGTTTCTAACATTTTCCTATAAGCGAAAGAGAAACGCATTTCAAGATATTACAATGAAGTCAAAAATAGAACCTCCAACATGTGAAGAATTCCAGGATATATCAGAAATGATTTCACAGGGTAATCAGAAGTCAAAACAAAAGAAGCAGAAAGAAGTTGAAACAATTGTCTCTAGTAAGGCTGAAGAAATTACTCATTTGAAGAATCATAGTCAAGACTTGATCTCACATATGAAGAAATTAAAAAGGGAAAACAGATCGCAAGAGGAAAGACAAGAGGAATTCCACCAAAAGGAAGTGGATCTCCAAAATGATTTCAATGAGAAACCATTACAAAAAAATGAACAAATTTCTCACTTAAAATTTTTGAATGAAGGGTTCATTGAACAAATAAAAAAATTTAAAAATGAGAAGTTAAAAAAATCCTTAGAGTTATTATCAATTAGTAAATCACAAGAATCACAAACAATTAAAGTTTCTACATGGGTTCCTCAAACGTCTCGAATACCTTATCGTCACCCAAGTCATAGAAGTCGACACAACCAACATCAAATTAAAGAAGAAATGATGACTAACACAATAGAGAAGTCATCAAAGGCTCAAATTCAAACATCAGAAAAGAGAAGAAATGAAAATCTCATCAAATTTCAAAAGAACAATCTTATTGTCACATCGCTACAAACATCAATAGAAAATGGTTCCGAAAAACAATTACAAAAATAGTTAGAAGCACCAAAATTTGAAGTTCCAGTAAACACTTCACAGGTGATTCGAGTTCCTTTTGGTAGTCTGAATCACAATAGTCATTATGATAGACAAAAACATCAAAAGGAAAATTTCTAGTATTATTCCTACAAAGACCAAGGACAAAATCGACAACTCTCGACAATCGATCCACAAATAATTCCGATAAGGGTATATCTCAGATGGATGAAGTCACAACGGACGCAGTATTTCCACACAATGTTTAAAAGAAAGTATTGTCTTATTTCGTCAAATGTTGCAACTCCCAACACACAATGTCATGAGAAAGTGTTACGAGCTAGAACAAAGGATAAAGTCTTCCATAATTGTGCTTTGAGGACAAAGCAATTCTAAGGGAGAGGCAATGTAATGAAAAAATATATATATAATAAATAATCACTAAATAACTATTATATAATTAATAATAACTATTAAATATCAATATTAATTATTAATATTAATATATATTGATATTAATAATTAATAATTAATAAATAGTTATTAGTAAACAATTCTAAAATGACATACTTTCATGGATAGTATCCAAACTGCCTTTACAATTAATATATATATGGCAGTCACTTTGTAATCTAACGTCATATCTATTCTATCATCAATTTATATATTATTATGGCTTATTTAATATTCCAAGTCTTTTGGTAATATTATTTGTGTAAGCGAATAATTATTCGCTTCATTTCTTTCAAATTGTTTAAATATCCGCTAACAATTAATGGTTCATTAGCATTGACAATTAACATTTTATGTCACATGATTTTTTTTTAAATTTTTACAAATTTTTGAGTCTCAGCACTCTATAGCCCAGTATGGGTGAGATATTGTAACGTTAAGTAATGTTATTTTTATTAATAAAAATGTAATTTTTTAATTTTAGGCCAAAATAAATGTCGACAAGGAAAAGTACCTAATATGGGGGAGATGTTGTAATCTCCCTACCTAACAAAACAATAAAAAAGTAAAAATTTAATTATCCGTACAAAAATGTGGGTGAGGAAAAAAACACAATATGAGGGAGATGTTGTAATGTTCCTACCTAACAAAATAATAAAAAATCAAAAATGGAATTATCCGCAAAAAAATGTTGGCCTTCCACATGGTTTTAAAACCACGTACAAGGCCTTCTAAACAACCCATGGTTTTATTGTACATAGTTTGGTAGGGCCTTGCACATGGTTTTAAAAACCATGTGCAAGGCCTCCTAAACAACCCTCGATTTTATTGTAGGTGGTTTAGGAGGGCCTTGCAAATTGTTTTAAGACCATGTGCAAGAGCTCCTAAACAACCCATGGTTGTACAAGGATCTTGTATATGGTTTTAAACCCATGTATGGGGAAATGTTGTAATGTTCGTTCCTAACAGAATACAAAATAATAAAAAATATTATATGTCAGCCATAAATAATATTAAATATTAATAATAAAAATATTATATGTGTACCTTAAATAAAAAGATATGCCCTTTGGTTTGAATCAAATCAGTGGATACCTAAGAATAGGTTTGCACTTGAGAGAATTGATTCCTCTCGAGGATTAATAGAGCCTAGGATTTGTATCTATGCTAGTTACACCCACCTAAGAAAATTACATGGAATCTCGTTAGTCAATACATCCTCAAACCAAATAAAAAATACAATAATTTTATTACAACATGCCCGTGTTCATCAATAAATGACAACAGTACAATGTTTTTCATCCAAGACCGTAAAGGTAAAAAATCAAGGCTTAATAGAGCCTAGGATTTGGATCTACGCTGGTTGCACTCACTTAAGAAAATTGCATGGATTCTCGTTAGTCAATACATCCTCAATCCAAAGAGAAAATACAATAATGTTATTACAACACGCCCGTGTTCATCAACAAATGACAACAATACAATGCTTTTCATACTAGAACATAGAGGTAAAAACTTATCATCCTGTTGTATGAGCTATGATATCACCATCCATGAGGCTTCCATACCTTATTTAGTTTTCCATCAAAGTACCTAGTTTAATGTTCTTCCTATATGATTCACAAATATCCTCATTGCATTGAAAATGACAAGATAGATTATGTGCATATACAACCTAATATGGACTACAGTAATCTATCAAACTAAATAAAGAACAATAGAATATTTATAAAGAAGAATATATTAATAAAATAACCAGTGTATATATATCTTAATTCTAGTCATTTAAACATCTATATCATTCTTCCCAAACCTCTCTTAATACTTAATAAGTAAGTATAAGATAAATCTAGCTTAATATATATATTATAACATCATTAGTAGGTAGAAAGGTAAAAAATATGTGTTTTCTTCTAGGAGATTATATCTTTTAGCAATTACATCATAGAGAGATTGTATTTTGTCACACAAACAAAGGGTCTCATACACCAAATTGATACGTAATTTAACTATAAATTGTGCTATTGGATAAGACCTAATTAAGTCGTATTTCCCATTTCACTCTCCCATTTCACTTTATGGTTTAATGCCAATCGTTTGATGGATTGTGCGATGATGGAAAAGACCATGGCTTTTGCATTCTCAACTCTTTCTGCCTCCATCTACCTCTTATCTTTGGTCCATACCATGCCGAGAAAGGCGACAGGCTTGGGCATTTGTGTTATGCTCATATTGACCACAGCCCATAGGCTTCAAAATATCCATCGCTGGCCTCGGTAGTTTAGATAATGTAGGAAACTTAGAGATGTTGGATATGAAGAATTCTGGATAAAGTGTGTTGCTGCAACATCATTGACTCCCTTGGACCTCGATTTACAATGTATATGATCTCTTTGCGGATATTCATTTTTCTCTTTACAGAATGTACTGGATTTCCAACGTATATGATCAATTTGTCGATCTTCATTTACTCTTCACTGAATTTATTGAGAAAAATTTTACTACTAAGCTTGTAATCTTCTAGAAATGATTGTAATGCTAATAATGTACATCTCTTCATTACATTATTTACTGCAAATTCCCTTTCCTTTTGAATTATTTTAATAACTGATACGAAATGGAAAACATCATCGCTAGGATAACTTTCACTTTTCAAAAATGCAAAAATCAATTATCCATCAAGTCATAAGGAAATCCTCACAGTCAAAAATATTATAAGCCATTTCAAGCTTTATCCAAAACCTGTCAAGTTCATTATTAGAACAGATCTGAAAATAATCCCTGGTATATTCAAGAATGAAAATCTTATGGCAGAAAATTACAGAAGAATTACAGAAGAAACCTAGTCTCAACATGTTTGGCTATGGAGCATCGAGCTCGGCAAACAAAAAATCTAAGCTTTGAATCTTCAATGATCCCTTGTTAGAGGAAGAAAGAGAAGATTTTTTGAATTGCACCAACAAAAAGGAATATGGTAAGCATCTTGCCCTCTTTTCGATCCAACAAGTAAATGTCTCTCCTCTGAAAATACAAATATTGGAAAGATGGGAAAAACAAGCCTTTAAAGGCTTAGAAAATGCTATGCACCAGCTTCTGCAGCTTAATCATGTTTGGGTTGATATAGCTTATATAGATGGACCCGAAATGTATTATGTGGATATCGGTCCAATATTTTTAACATGGAATAGTTATAACCTCATGCTGCAGTTCTGCAGAGAACAAGGAGAAATAATAATTTGTGGAGATCCTTCTACACTGGTGCAACAACAATGGTTTGGATGGACAAAAGTTTTCCTTGATAAATTCTGTCCAAGAAAAGATTGGGTTCAATGACTTCGAAATTTCATCCTACACCTTCAAGGATACATGATCGTAGCACACCACAATTATATATGGTTTAAATTTAAACTATGACATCTTGGAGGAGCTTACTCTCCTCTTGAACCCCCTATTTTCACTCAGCAGAAATTCAGAAAAATGGACAAAAATGGCCGCCTCTTATATCATAAAATTCATCCAAGAAGAATTCCTTTAAACCTTAAAGTTGAATCTATTTTTCAAGGAGAATTCTGCTGTATTCCTAATGAATTCATGATCGGATCCGACGTGGAACAATGTTTCTCAAATTGTTTATTTTTGGACAATGAATTTGGTTTATATTATGACTTTGACTTTGATAGATTTGGTGGTTGTACATGTGGGGAAAACCCATGTATTTGTAACCATTACAATGAATAATGGAAAGCATCGTGTACCACTAACAGTAGCTCCACTTTGTAAAGAGTCTAGTCTAATTACTAGTCTGTAGATTCTTTCACATGGCTTGGGTGACTTACCCAACAAAAGGTGCGAATTGATCCACTACCATGAGATTCGAATCAAGTCTTTTTACTAATAGGTGTAAGTTTTGGGTCACTAGTTTGTAGGCTAAATATGTATAAATAAGGTGCTCCTCCCCTCATTTGGGGACCGAGTGTTTCTAATTCCAGTAATATTTTTGCATTTTCTCTGTGTGTCAAGAACTATGTATGCTCTCCCTCTGTGCCTCGAGTGATCAACTGGGATCAAAACCAGTGATCTCACTTGTAATCAGTCTATAAAACCAATAGCGTATGATCTCTCTCTACACTTAGCATGATCAGCTGGGATAAAAAACCATGGTTAGTGTAAGTTTGCACTTGTGATGATCTTCTCCCTCTAAAGACGAACAAGTTTTTGAGTCTGTATTACGAAGCTACATTTTCTAAAGTATTTCTCTCTTTTCCAGTCATGTTCGCGTTCGATATTGGTGTCTCTTTGGTATTAGATCCATCACGACATTTGTATCATCTACTTCTACTTGTAAGTTTCAGAAGCTCTTATAATCAAATTTCAGTATGATATTCAAGAAATATTTCTCTGTCTAAAGAAATCTGGGAACAAAGTTCATTTATTTCTGTAAAAGTATGGCATGTGGAATAGTTGTGGTATTCGAGTCCATTTCAAATTTTTGTGGTTATAGTCTTAGTTACAGACACTGTAAATCCATTAGTGTTGTCTCTTGGGAGACCTGTAGAATATCCTTAAGCCCCAAACTATTCCTTTAGTGCTTGAATCCGGTAAGTGTTCCATGGATCCTTCAATGGACTCTGTAGGGCTTACATCCCTGGACTACCAATCTACAGATCAAACTATTGTTTCTTTGACTGAAAGAAAATCCTCCTTTCAGACTTCTGGAGCTTCATCATCCATGAAAAGAAGAAGCAACAACCCAAATATGCTAGTGCACCTAGATTTCATCCAGACAAATGCTATAAGCATAAAAAGGGCAAAATATTTCAAAAGAAATCCTACTTTAAGAAAATATCTGAACCTGCAGATAAAGAAAAATGTTTCATCTACGGTAAGAAGGGTCACTAGGCTAACAAATTCCCAAATAAAATAAGAAGCCTAGACTTGCTTCCATGTTTTCAGAAGACCTTGATCCAGCCTGGTGGGATCTAGCTTGGTCTGCAGCAGGAGAATACCCTGAAGGTGAAATCGTCTTCTTACCAGAAGAAGGAGATTCCTCTGATTCCGACCTTGGCTTAGATAAATTTGCTCCAAACTCATTTGAATCCTCTTCTGATCTTGATGAAGAAGCAAATTTAGGAGGTTGCTCTGGTCCTCCTGATTTCAGTTTTTATATGTTCTCTTTCAACCCGCCTATGGTCTCCTCAGAATTTAGGATTGCTGAAATTGACAAAGAATTGTCTAAGACCCCAGTCTATCAATATATGAAAAGGAAATATTTGAAAGATGAAAGAAGAAATAATTTAACAAGAAGAAAAGAAAAATAAAAAGTTTCAGAAGAAAAAGAGAGATCTGTCTCTCATGAAATTAGCAAAAATCCAACATTCTACCAGCTTGCTGATTTATACAAAGGCTATCCTGATCATCATGACGATAAACAAAAGTTCATAAAAGATAAAGAAAATATGCTAAGACTACATATCAAAGATAAGCAGTATTCCCTAAAGAAGCCGATAAAAGAAATAGAGGAATTGAGAAGAATGATTGAGATAACAACAAGAGAAAGAGAACAGTCCTCTGATAAAGAAATGTGTAGATCCTATGCCGAAGCATTATAGTCACCAAAAGCTACTGAAAGTCCAAAACATTCTTAGCACACTAGTGATTCAAGAACAGAAGACTGTCATAATGATGAACCATCACTATGATCTCTATGACTATTCATTGGTCCTAAATATTTCATTAAAATAAAGTTTTGTCCATCTGAATTCAAATATTATGAGCTTGATTGTTTGAGAGATTCATGTTGCCAAATTAATTTGGCAAAAGGAAATGCTATACCGTCTTTTTACTGGAAAAAAACAAACGAACATGGTGTAGCCACTAAAGGAACTCCTGTACAACTCAAAGGATGAGTTCCATATTTTCCAATGAGCATCAATGGAATAAAATAAGTTTTGCATATTAATAGACTAGACGACCTAAAAGAAGATTGCATCATAGGATCACCCTTCGTGCATAAAGTCAACCCCATTACAGTTGATGGGCCCAATATGAATTTTTCTTATACAATAAATGGCAGAAGAGTTTCCACCCCTCTATACTATTATGCTTCTTACAAATGTAAGAATGTTGTTCCCGAATCTAACCTCACTCTCAGTGTTGTAGAACAGTTCAAAATGAAAAGATGCATTGCCTATGCAGAAATGCACAAAAATCTTTCCTCTCCAAAATTTCCTCTAAACTAGAGAAAGATTGCACCTCAGAGTCACCTAATGCATTTTGGACCAGGGAAAAATACTTTGTTTCCTTACCTTTTAACTGCCTAGAAAAACAAAAAACTCAAAAATCCTCTGTTGCCCTTATGTCTCCCTCAGAAAGAGAATTTTGTGCAAATAAAATCAAAGAACTCTTGGACAAATGAATTATAGAACCTTCTAAGAGCCCTTTGGCATGTCGAGCATTTGTTGTCAATAAACACTCTGAGATAAAAACAGGAAAACCCAGATTGGTTGTGAATTTTAAACCATTGAACAAGTCCGTTACCCTCTGTCTGATCAATCTAGTTTGTTTCAAAGAATAGCAGGATGCACCATTTTTAGCAATTTTGACCTAAAGTCTGGTTTTTACCAGATTGGAATTGAAACAAAATACAGGTGCAAAACTTCCTTTGATGTTCCTCATGGGCAGTATGAGTGGAAGTTTCTTCCATTTGGCATTAACAATACACCATCATAATTCTAGAAAAGAATGGAAGATATCTTCAGAGAAAAGAAATGGCCATTAGTGTACATAGAAGATATTCTTATTTGTTCCAACAATTTGCAGGAACAGTTCAAACATCTTCAAGAAATTTATTATTTGGTTTTCAAAGATGGATTGGTTTTGTCAAAATCCAAAATGGAAATTGGAAAAAAGGACATTAAATTTTTTGGATATAAAATAAGTAAAGGACAGGTGATCCTTCAAGAACATGTCCTGAAGGTTTTTGCTAAATTTCTTGATTAGATCTTAGAAAAGATTCAATTGCAGATGGTGAGTAGACTAATTAAATTCATTAGTTTTATTTACCCCTACAATTCCTCTCGCCATTGGCAATTGCTTAAGGAATGTGTCATGCTTTTAAGCGGAATTGTTATTTATTTATTTTTTCTCATGACATTTTTTACAGCTCAAATGGATGAGATGTGTCCCTTTGTAACGTTGAGGTGGCAGATATTGATTAAATAAAAATAATAATAATAAAAAGTAAAAAAAAGAAAAACTTATAACATGTCTCCTCACAACTAAAAAAATAAAAAAATAAAAAATATTATACTCATATAAACATACAACCATATTAGGGAAATACTCACAATTTTACAAATATTAGTAGTAAAATTCAATTGATTTGAGTAGTAAAAAGAAAAATTATAAAACCAATAACATATAAAATTTAATTTAAAATTAGCTAAATTGTAAAACACATTTAAGTAATTATATATCAAATTTCAATTTAGAATTTCCTTGACTTGAAACCTAAACACACATAATGTTAGGAATAAAATATGTGATAGAAAATAAATTACAAAATTATAAGGAATACAATGAAATATTACAATCATATTTATAATGTTCTTTAAATGCAAATACAACTAACACTTAAATGTTCATTTTTAGTTATAGAGAAAAAACAAGTCATTTCTTAAAAGCATTTGGATAAATGTTTAAAAACTTCATTTAATGGTAAAATGTTTTTCAAATTCCAATAAATCTAGATTTTAAAATTTTATATGGATTATTTCACTTATTAATTACTCTTAATATTCATTATTAGTTTTAAAGAAGAAGAAGTAAAGCCATTTTTGGAAAACTATTTGATTATATGATTCTAGTATTTACCCTATTTTGAAATTACTTAAGCAAGTTGGTCATTTCCCTCCCGAGTAGGAATACTTATTAGAATTTTTTGTAAATTAAAAAGGGTTTGCACCTCAAGAGAACTTGATCCCTCTCTGCGCTTGGTAGAGCCATAGTTAAGATGGATCTATACTAGTTTTTATTTTTTTCTTACATTTATGTGTTGGTTAGCATTTAGAGACTGTATCGTCAATTTTCAAATCAATTTCATACATAGTTGAAATGGGTCAGATGTGTCTAGTCTCTAACTCTCACTTTGGCATATATCGACTCAATAAAAATAACAATAATAAAAAGTAAAAAATTAGAAAACTTATAACATGTGGGCTTACAATTAAAAAAATATTATACTCATATAAATATACAACTATATTAGATTAATACTCACAATCTTACATAGTGAGTAGTAAAATATTCGTATTAAAATTTAAAATTCAATTGACTTCAATAGTAAAAAGAAAAATTATAAAACCAATAACATATAAAATTTAATTTTAAACCATGGGCCACTAAAACCAGGTGCCTTAAATCATGGATATTTTTACTCATTAAGTACTCTTAATATTTTTTATTAGTTTTAGAAAAAGACAAGTAAAGCGATTTCTGGAAAATTATTTGATGATATGATTATTAATGTTACCCATCTCATTCTTCTACTCATATTTACCCTATTTTGAAATTACTTAAGCAATTTAGTCATTTCCCTCTCAACTAGTAACACTTATTAAACTTTTTTTGTAAATTAAAAATGGTTAACACCTCAAAGAACTTAATCCCTCTCCACACTTGGTAATACCATAGTTAAAATAAATCTTGTAACAAATTCTTCAAACAATAGATAAATAGAACATATACCATTTATATGATTTAAATAAACATGTTCTTCGCACGAGAACATGTTGTCCCCTGTAGCTCGAATAGAACCTAAATGTATGCTTTCCACTGTATTTCCCCCGTGAACGATAGACTAGATAAGGAGGTGTGCCTTGTCGCTCGAATAAATCCTGAATTTATGCTTTCGGCTTTACTTCCATCTTTTGAAATTATTATATTGGAAATATTTCTTTGTTTTAAATACACATTGTGTAAGAGAATTCGACTTAAAAGGCCTTAGGTGAAGAATCCAATTCTTATCCACTATTTGCATAAACTATTCTAGTTGATTTCCAAAGCTTACTCTCATGCCATTATCCTCCATTTGTGTTATTTTCCTAGCCCAACTAGTCCTTTAAGTCCATATTGCATCTCATCTCAGTTGCTCTCATAAATGTTTTGGCCTAAAGCTAAAATGTTTTGAAGCTAAAATGGCTCAAAACACACTCGATTTAACGATGGACCAACTAGAGTTGGTGATCCTTATTAATATTTTATCTATTGTGAGTTTGTACATAAGGAAGTTATGCCACTCTTGGATATGGTATTAAGTCTCACCATTCTTGAGTAAGGAATCCAAGACGCTAACATATTTTGACCAATGAAACTATCTCGACTCCATGGAACTAGTCACATGTGTACGAAACATTGAGGAATAACAAGTCTAGGATATTCATAGCATTCGATGTGGCAGTTTCTATTTGTAGATAAATGTGAGAGATTTTTGTATACTGTGCATGTAGAATGTATTTGGATCCAATATAGTTAAGGGGGTGATCATTTCGAAAACTACACGTGTTCCATTTTAATTGTGATGGTTAAGTTTGCTATTTTTAATATTGTTGTGTTGCTTTGTATAAATTGGGTTGGAAATGAATATCATTTGTTTGGATTGATTAAATTTTGGCTTATTAGAATCTATATGGATGTTGTTTGTGTGAATTAATAGGTATTGCTTATATTTTTTTCAATGATATGGTTGAGTTGTGTGCTAATTAACCTATGGCTCATTAGAATGTTAAAGGTGTTAATGTTTTCATCAATAATGGAGATTCGTGAACTTTAAAACTTTTATCGATGATATGTTGACGACCTATAACAATTAATAATTCAATCACACACAATAATTCCTCCACAACACAAGATGTACCCTAGGGAAAATATTCATAATAAGGAGGATGAAAAGCATCGAGAATTCTTCGGAGTATAATAGATAGATTACAGAGAATGACTTTTACAACATAAGTAGATTGCTTGATATGAGAGAATACAAAGCAATAAAGAGGAGAGATCGAGTCTTAAAATTGTTATGAACTTTCCATATTCCTAGCATATTAATAAGAAGCCATAAGGAATGCCATGCAAACCCTAGTGATGGTTGCATGTGAATTATCCACACATGCATTACAATTTCTCTTCATCATGCACAACTAATGTGCCATACCTTCAATCATGGAATTTAATTGATAGTTAATTGACATTGGAGTTGAATCAATCTATAAATGAATAGTGACCACTTAGTTAACAAGATAGCATAACTCAAGTGTTGCATGCAACACACTTTTTTTAATTGAAGTGTCTTCATTTGATTAACTTAAATGTATTTTGTTAGTCTAACTAAAGTGTAAACACTTTAGTTAACTATTCCATCTTTTTTTAATCAAGTAGTTAATCATTATTAACTAAATCTTGTTGATTTATGAACAATAATCTCTTCTTTACTTAAATGAATGTTGATCATTAATATTTCAAGTGATGCTTTAACTAAAGCACTCATTCAAGCATTCATATTTAAGTGAACTTTATAATTTGAGTTCACTTCAAATTCTCTTTCCCTCATAATATCTTTATTTCTTTTTTCTTTTTTCTTATTGCATGGTCTATGTTTAATCTTTTATCATATCCTATTATACTCACAAGAATTTTCACATATACTGATGATCATATATAATACCTCGGAGCATATAGTCATATACTAAATTAATTCACTCTAGAGGGGATCAATATCTAGAGGAGACTTAATAGTTTTATCCATCTCAAATTACCATGGTTATTAATACATCACATAGTATAACTTCATGAATTGATTCAACACAAGTCATAGCTTGATACATCACAAACTATATGGTCTTGATACAACACAAGACCAGTCTTCATTCAACACAAGACTTGAGAACTTAATACAACATAAGGTCGGACTTGATACAACATAAGTCTCTAACCTTGATACAACACAAGGTTCCAATCTTTATACATGACAAGATCATAGTACATGCATCTCACATGAATATGACTTGATACAACACAAGATATATGAACTTAACACAAGTATAGATCCATCTTAACTATGGCTCTACCAAGCGCCGAGAGGGATCAAGTTCTCTTGAGGTGCAAACCCTTTTTAGTTTACAAAAATGTATAATAAGTATTCCTACTTGGGAGGGAAATGGCCAACTTACTTAAGTAATTTCAAAAGAGGGTAAATACTACTAGAAGAATGAGGTGAGTAACATTAATAATCATATAATCAAATAGTTTTCCAAAAATTGCTTTACTTCTCTTTCTTTAAAACTAATAACGAATATTAAGAGTAAATAATAAGTAAAATAATCCATATAAAATTTTAAAATCTAGATTTATTGAAATTTGAAAAACATTTTACGATGAAATGAAGTTTTTAAACATTTATCCAAATGCTTTTCAGATATGACTTGTTTTTCTCTATAACTAAAAATGAGCATTTACTTGTTAGGGTTAACCTTGAAATGGGAATGAATAAGGATGTAAATGGTTTAAGGCACATGGTTTTAGTGGCCCATGGTTTCTTGCTAGTTGTATTTGCATTTAAAGAACGTTATAAATAAGATTTTAATATTTCATTGTAATGGCTATAATTTTTTAATTTATTTTCTATCACATGTTTTAATCATAACATTATGTGCTTAGGTTTCAAGTCAAGTACACTCTAAATTGAAATTTAATATATAATTACATAAATGTGTTTTACAATTTAGCTAATTTTATATTAAATTTTATATATTCTTGGTTTTATAATTTTTCTTTTTACTACTCAAGTCAATTGAGTTTTACTACTAATATTTGTAAGATTGTGAGTATTTACCTAATATGGTTGTATATTTATGAGTATACTATTTTTTATTTTTTTATTTTTTTTAGTTATAAGTGGATATGTTATAAGCTTTTTTTTATATTTTTATTATTATTATTATTTTTAGCCGACATGTGCCACATCAACATTACATATGCGACACATCTCACCCATTTGAGCTATGGAAAGCGCCAACTGAGAATGATTCCTAATGGTGAACTTAATACAACATAAGTTTCATAATTGATACAACACAAGTCTCATGGAGAATGACCCCTTATGATGAACTTAATATAGCATAAGTTCCAGAGTCGATAGAACACAAGTCTCATGGAGAATGACTCCTGATATTGAACTTAATACAACATAAGTTACATATTTGATACAACACAAGTCTCATGGAGAATGAATTTTGATGTTGTACATTTAACACTCCCTCTTAGCGAGGGAGGCATTCTCTTATTTACCAAGAATTCCATTCCTTACCAATCTTATCTTAGAAGTAACTCAAATTTGTCACTTACTATTGCTTGTCCACAAATATGAACTTTTATCGTTGATATCTATGTACTGAAATTTCATTTTAGATGACCAGGATTTCAATGAAGTAAAACTTCATCTCAATTTGTTCTATCATAACAAACATAGGGTTTTGCAAAAATATCGACTACCAACACGTAATAGTTGTAGAATCAAGTATTTGACCCTAGCAAGTAGCTTCCCAATCTACACTATTCCTGAACATGTAGTACTATCCACAAAACACATTTTATTCGGTAGTACTCTCTGACATACATCTTGCTTATATAGTACTAGAAGAAATACACTTATGTTTTTGTAATATCCTGAATCTTGACCTAACACTTATGTGCGTAAGCCCCATTGATTATGATGTTACTTTGATGTTTTATTTTGATATATTGGATGTAGGACCCCACTTCATATGAACATTATGATTTGTTTGATATATTGGGCATAAGCCAGTTACATATGTTTTATGTATGATTTTATGTGTTGGGCGTGGACCCTGAGGCACATGATTGATGATATTTTTTATGTTGAGCGAGGAGCTATGGAGCACATGGGTATTTGAATGTTTGTGTTGAGAGAGAAGCTCTGGAGCACATGAGTGTTTATGTTCTATTGAGCGAGGAGCTCTGTAACACATAAATTATGAAAACCTTTGTGTTGAATAGGAAGCTACGAATCACATGAGAGGATAATTGGAAGTGTTGGGCATAAGCCCTTGATCCTTCCAAGTTGATGTTGAGCATAATCTCTAGAACATCAGATCATTGGCCATTGTATCCCTAGGTGTATCTTACAAGTACATCCTAGCATTAGTGTTGAGCGAAGAGCTCTCGAATTGCACTAATTTTGTAACTCCTTGTTTTTAGCATTGAGTATGGGATCTGATAAGTGCTAGGAGTTATTGAAAAGGTCGAGTGTGTTAGTGCTAGAAATTTTTCTTAGACTACTAGAAGAATAAGCCAACATAATCTCAAATAAAAATAAATAAAATTGGTTTTAAGTGTTTTGGTTTATGGTTTTAAAAACTTCATTAGCAAGGAGGAAATAAACATCCACAAGCCACTACTACATTTCGACCAAAAATCTGACGGCCGTATTGTCGGATTTTTGACACCTCCCTGTCGCATGTACGACAGTATGAATTTTTTTTAAGCATCGGTGACGCTCCGTCAGTTATTCGACATCTTTCCAAGCCGTCGCTTACCTGACATATCAGTTTACTGTCGATTGTCCGACATCTATACAACGACAGTTATCTGACTAACTAGCGACAGTTCACCAGAGAAACCCGTTGGTGAAGCGACGGTTAACCAGAGAAACCCATCGGTTAAGCGACGGTTTACCAAAGAAACCCGTCGGTTAAGCGACGGTTTACCAGAGAAACCCGTCGGTTAAGAGACGGTAGTGAAATTTTTTTTTTAAAAATTATTGCCTACAGGCCGTCGCTTAAACGATGGCTGTAAGCGTTTAAAAAAAAAAATACAAATATAACTAGTTATTACATGCTTGAGATATAAATGTTGCAAATGAATAACATTATTACGTGCTTGAGATAAAAATCCAGCCTTGGTTTCTGCTGAATAAATAATGTGAACACATATATAGCAACTCTTCACAAATATTGTATGGTTCATCCCACCTTTGTATTAGATAAAGTTTGAGTGCTCAATATGGTGTTTGATGAACAGTTTTGCTTCTTTAAGCAATAAAATCCTATGAACCCCGACTGCCAAATAGATTTCTTAAAACATATTTATAGGGAAATTATCTGCAGTGTGCCATACTTATATGCATTGGATATTATCTCCCAATATTGATTTTAAGTTCCCAATTCTCCATGATAAATTATTTTCTCATCCTCTAGTAGTGTATGTGCACAAGTTTCATCACTTTTCCATTCCTTGTAAATAGAAAATGAATATTCATGTTGATTATGTGCCATTTAATTCATATGTTTAACTTCTTTGGTTCTAGTTTCATACCATAATATGAATCCCAATTAGACTCTAATCTAAAAGAGGATTATTTAGTAAAGCCACTGTTCAGTAAACATCTTAGTAGGCCCATACAATGATAATGAAGCAAAAAAAGCTGAGTGAATTTTTGAATGCTTACTGCTCTATTCTATGTTGAACACAATCTAGAAATCATCATCTTGATTATTACTTGCTACATAAATTAAGCAAAAGTGGTGTTCGAATAAAGAAACACAGTGAAAATTTAATCAGAAAGTGTGTGCTTTAACCTAAAGTGCCTTGGAGAAGCCCCAAGATCTTCCCTTGGCACTAAAAAAGTAGAAGCATCCAACCAAAAAGCCAGAAGCCTAGTGAATGGTACCTGAAACCCGTCAATGACAGATGACACAACCACATAAGTCTGGAGTCCGAAGTGTTAAATTCTTCACAGCCATGCAAGTCAGCCAATTGAAAAGAAAGGGGATTACAAATGTGATTAAAATGCACAGCCATGCAAGTAAGCCAACTGAAAAGAACCGGGAAAACAAATGCAGTTCAATTTCCTTGTTTGCTCTCATGTTATGTTTTTCCTCACCACAACTGCTTCTCTTGCATATTGATGCGTTATTAATGATTATATGCTCCAGAAGGTGAGCCATCTGGCTGTTGCAAAGAACAAATTACTTGAGAGAAAGTTTAGCATTCTGAAGTGCAAGAGACTCTTTTAGCATTCTGAGGTGCAAGAGACTCTGTGCAGCTATCTAGAGTTCTGGTTTTCAAGAGGACAAGTTTTCTGATCCTTACATACAGAACATTAATATAGGCCATAGTAGGCCAAGCTTGTTGCATGTTCAAAATTGGGCATTGGACAATTTCCAACACGCCACAAAATCTTTGGTTTTCAAGGAAAAAGAATTGTATGTTTGATACTTCAGGTTTAGCATTTTCTAAGGTAAATATTTTATCAGATTTGAGATTTCATAGTTTATTTTTTTCTTTGTTAATCATGTAAGAGTGTCTACGTTCAAGTATATTGTCTTTTGGTAAAAACCGGATTCTCTGGTGAGATCCAAGTCTTGAAAATCTACTAGGGTTCATAGGTGCTCCTGCAAGTGCGGCAATTGAAAAGTTTGGTTCCCCACACATAAACCTTAAAGAAGGTACTATAAACATCGAAGCATTCTCAATCTAGAATCCAAACAGTAATTAATAATGCATTTTAAATAAATAATGTTTGTCTCAGAAGACCAATGAAAGTTTGCAATGCAAACAATATTTACAAAGCAATGGCATCGTGTTTAAATCTTTTTGGAGACCCAAGAAGCCATTGTTTGTCATCCATGTATTTTATATAGATAGCAATATACTATCTAAGGATGAGACCACTACAAATTACATTCGACGACCAATAGGGGAAGCATAATCAAGAAAGTTTCTTTGTATTTTTTGCTATTTTTTGCTTTTCTTCAAAGAATTCTCATCCAAGTCACTAAGTGCAGCCAATGAAGTTTCAGGCAGGACAATAGGTTTGTTTCAACTTCCTATCATCCATTTTCTACTTCTCACCCAGCACATCCATGGTTCTTGGAACATATTACCACTGAGGCCCAAGAGCACCCAAGTACACAGCATGGTAAAAGTCCGTGCTTTAGGAAACTTGTTGCTAGGGTGCCAGAACGTTGTAAATATGGGTTCATGTATTGTACAATTTGGCCATTATTATGGTAGTAAAGAATATTTCTCTTTCATCTTTCCAATAGATAATACATGCTTTTGTCATCTCAAAAGATTGCTTCTGCTATCTTTTTTGTCTTCTAATACAGCCCCGGTTGGCCAATCAGCCTACATTTCAGTTGCATGCTAAAATAAAAATATGTTTCCCAATTCAACAGTTTTCTTAACACAAAAATGTTAGATGTCTGAATTTAGAATTTTGCTGCCTGATTCAAGACCCAGACACATACAACTGAAGATCCAAAATTCAAGGTTGTTGAAGCTCATATGGAGGACCAAGCTCTTGTTTAGTAGCAATCACACACTCAAGATGCTAGTTTCCTCCAATAAACCAACAATCACATCTCAAGACTGCAATCCAAAAGAATTTTTACCCTCTTTGCCACAGACAAGAAATGTTGACATGACTGTTACAGCGTCAGCAGATTATTGGACAGACTGTTAAACAACACATTGACAATTTCAACAAACACTCTATCCATCCTGAGGTGAAGCTAGATGGTGAAACCCATCTTAATTTCAATGGTGGAATTTTTAAAGTATTAATAGGAATTAGAGTTTCTAAACATTACTTCACTTGATCATGCTTTCCAATTTGGGCAGAAGGTAGAGTCAAAATTCCAAGAGAGCACGTTCTAAACAGATTCAGTCCTCTCAACAACAGTCACAGAAGGTCTTTGTTCCAAAGTTAAATTCTTCTTTGTCTTGTTTTTCACAACCTTCAAACAAAAAGAAAGGCAACAATGGATAGAACAAAGTCTCAACATCTTATTAACGTAATGTGCATTAGAAGTATTTTGTATATCACAAAGAGGTATGGTCACTCCAGTGATGGGTGCTACAAGTTCCAAGAAAAGAAGACCAAAGTTCCATTCTCTGAAGAACAACAAGAAGTAGGTGAAGGTGATGCTACAAACCCTAAATATTAAAATCCAAATCTGATTCTTATCGCCAAGGATTTGTCCACAAACAATCCAGAAGCTCACTTTATGCACAACTGCCAAATCAAGAACAAGATAGCTAAGATGATTATTAATAATGTAGGTCATAAATTCTGATTCTTAGTGGCCAGTTGATGAGCCTCAGTCCTCTGGGTATCATTTTATAGGCCTTGGATAATTACCAGCATTCTAGGCAATTTTCATCACAAAAAAAGGTGTGTATAGACGTAAAAACTAGATCCGGGACCTGGCTTGAGTCTGAACTTGTTTGGGAAAAGTTTGTGGATAATTGATATGAGAGGAGCTGGGATTATCCCTACATCACTTGACTTTGAAGATTCCTGTTGATTGCTAGAAGTTGCAATACTTTAATTTGATTGAGAATCATCAGCATTCAAGGTTACTACAGGATATGGGTTTGGCTGAATGCTTGCCTGCGTATTTTGTAGAGGATCTTGTGAAGTCATAGGAAACACTCGGTTTGGTTGGTTTGAGGAAAAAGGCAATGTGATTGGCATAGCATGACCAACAGTTGCAATAGGCATTTCCATTGCTGAACTTCGTGGAGGCATATTTGTCATTTTTGTAGACCTCGCACTGGTAGCCAAAAGCATGACCACTCGAGCCTACAGAAAACACCATATTTTATGTGACTAACTGATAATTGTAGGATTGAAACTAAGACAATACATGAGAAATTCAGAACTCACTAACATTACATCCACACAAGCTCTCTTTTACCTAATGGGATTCTTGACCACACATCACTTATCTAAATATACTACAAGACGTGCTCAATGTTCATAAAGCAGGAATAAATACATGTTGGAAATGGCTATAAAAGTTACAAACACAAAAAATACAAAATGAATACCTAAGAACTTGCAATGCATTGACATGAGGGTTGGTAAAAGTCGTATCAAACATACACACACATCAAATGGAAACATAGACCATATAATCAACCCCAAACACTGAGCAAGGGTGTTCTTGTCATAACCAAAAGGCAGGTTCAATACAGGTTATACACTATTCTCAAATAAAAATCAGCTAACAAGGGGATAACGTAATACCCTGCAACCTTGTACAATGCTCTCTCTCTCTCTCATACACACACTAAGGATTGAATGCATCAATGTATACACACAACAAACAATACACCAGAAATAGAACATACCTTCTCTATAGGGACATGATCATACACATTCACCATCCCAGCATAAAACATTGTTAGGTATGTGCAAGGCTATTTTCCTGGAACAACAGTAGAATTACTGCCAAAAGTAATCAACAGTAAGTCTGAAATCAAACTTTTTTCTTTCTATTTCTTTAATCTGTAATCAAATTAGATGACTAAATAAAAATGAATGCATCCACCACTGTCTATAATATCTTCTATTACCATGTTGTTGTAGTGCTAGGATAGGCACTAGTAGCTGCTGGCAAAACGAAATTCTTCTGGATAGCAGAAGGATTAAGCATAGAAGTCGTGATGCATGAAGTAGAGGTTGCTTGAAGTGCTTTCGAAATAGCATGGGAACCTAAATGCTCACTGAAATTTGGCATGGAAAGAGAAAGGCTTGAGCTTGGAAAACCTTCAGCTTCATCAATACAATAAGCTGAAGAGCTCGAACCACCAAATGATCCAGTAGAATGTGCTACTAAAGACACTCCAAAATGTTGACATGGTGCATTATTTGAGTTTTCACTTCCATCCTCTAAAGTGGTATCAGTATTTGAATTTTTCTGGCATGGAAAAAATACATCAGTAGAAGTGGCAATATAAAGATAAGTAAACAGCATGCACACAAAAATATGCAACAGATAAGCAAATTCATGAATAAGAAGAAATGGCGCAAAGATCCACAGATAAAAAAAGGTTCCATGCAATCACATTGAGTGTGTCAAAACCTATTATAAATATTCCAACATACACCAAATGGAATTGTAGTGTACCAAGACCCTGTTTCTAAGTTCTAATTACAAGCACAAGAAATGATTTGCTATTCTAATCTCTAGAAAGATGGAAGCTAGACATCCACTGGGATATGGTTTAGTGGTGAGGTATTTAGTATTTACTACTGAGATAACCCAGGTTCTAATCCTGGACCTACTTGATAAAAAAGTCCGTGTTAAGCTGTTGAAGGGACCGTATTTATGCAAATGTTGTACCAATTGTACATGAACGGAGGTTCTACCCAATAGTACATGAATAGAGTTTTATAGTCATCCATCTAAACAAAGGGAATTTCACCAAAAAAAAAGAAACAAAATAATAAGGCAGTTGACCATGAGGAAGGTCACTCTTTCAGGAGCTGACACCATGAGCAAGAATGTTTCATTTCAAATATTTCGTTCACATCCCATTGGATCATAGTAGATACAAACCAGATACAAATACGGTCAAATCCA
>LPNX010363579.1:64948-79520 GCA_001517045.1 Pseudotsuga menziesii | reverse complement strand
ATATATATCAGGAATAAAACGAGATTATTAAGCAGTCTGGAGGTCTCCTGAGGACAAAAAAGACCTTGATCAGTTAGTCTGGGCCATTCTGAGGTAGTATTGGGAAATACTGTAGGTAAAAGCATTGTCAAAGAAGCATTGTTGTGCAATAGAATTTCATCTCTGAGCATTGTTCAACATTAGATCACTGTAATTATCCATGCTGGGTTGTGCCCAAACAATAAACAATGGGTCTGATGGTCAAAAGGCATGAAGACAGCCCTAGTCTGAGCATGTTTTAGACCTAAGTCAGCATCAAATAACAAATATGGGTATCATTTTATAGGCCCTGCGTATTATAATTCATATTTCTTGGCAATCTAGGTGCATCCCAAATAATTCTGGCATATTCCAAGCAGATCTTGGCATTTTTCATCATGAAAGGAGGTGTAGTTATGTCTTATTCCAATTCTGAGAACCCATGCAGTAGTAAATGACTTTATTTCCAAGCCTAAGCATGAGCAGCATTAAACAAACAGATTCTCCTTCCTCTCTAAATATGGGCGGAACTATGTGCAAGGAAGTGATGAAAATGGAAGTCTGGACAGATTTGCTCTTGAAACAAAAACCCTAAGAGGGAGGGTGGTCCACCTATCAATACCTATTGGCTGTTCTGGAGTATATGAAGCTGCACACAGTGTAGAAAGAGGATATTAGTGGTATCCAATCTATGTTTTAGGCCCTGCTATTGCTTGTGTTGTAGACGACATCTCCAGTTAGGGTTCTCTTTTCTATCTTGGAACAGACTGTCACCTGTTGTAAACATTTCCACCACAGAATTCACCTTTGGAAGAACTGTAATGCAAATCTATGGTAGCAATGGTTGCTTAGAGGCTGAATATTAAATAATTTTGATTAGGAAAGGCTGGTCTGCTTTTAGTCCTTGTTGCAACATTTTTTCAGGGTGGTGTCTCACTTCTAACTTTCTAAGTAATTTGTGGAAGAGGCTGCAGAGCAGACTTCTAGGATGTTTTATGTTGAAATAATGTTTAGATTATATTTATGGGCAGCATTCAGTTTTCTATGACACTAGGAGACGGCCATAGCTTGATCTCAACCTAGCGCACTTTCTCTCTTGAGCATCAGTGAACATGCAGTACATCAGTGAACATGCAGTCCTTTCTAACCTACATGCAACCAAAGATCAATATAGGTTGAATCATGTCGCATGGTGGAACATGTATGACTCCTCTATCACACATTTTCATAAATTGGCAGTGAGGGTGCCTTCACAAGTTGTTAACACTTCTTTTGCAGAGAGGTGTTGAAGCACCTATAACTTCATCCACAACAAATGAACACAGTAATCATTTGCTTCTTAAATTGAAAGGAATAATAAGTCATACTATCTCATGTGTCTTCTAATTCAAATCCTTCCATACACTTCCATATAAGTGTTAGCCCCCAACTCTTTTATGACCTTGTAACTGCCAAAGATCAAAAAGTATGTCACTAAGAGTCTTAACTAAAGACAACAGAAAACACCACATAAAATAAAGTCTTAGAAAAATCTTGTCCCTGATTATGCTAAAGGGCAATCAAACCAAAGGAATTTAAATGAACTTACAAAAACAAACCCAAACTTAAAACCTATAACATAAGAAATAAGAAACTCCCAATTATCCTCAACAGTGAATAAGCCTACAATCGAAAATCAAGAACCAAGAGCGAGAAACCTGCAAATAAGGAAAATGAACCAGAAAAGACCTCCAACAGTCAAGATCTTGTTACCAAATCCACAAATGTAGAAAACAAAATCAAAGAAGCAATTAAGGAGCAAGGATGAACCTCCTTACCTCTCCTCCTCTGACCTACAAGTTTAGATGAGGTGGAATTTCATTAGAGTAGCTAGAATAGTGAGTATTTTTGTACAAGGGATACAGGTATATTTATGGAAAACTTATGTATTTTTACTCATAAAAAAATTATGTTATAAGAAAAAGGAAGCATTTCATTATGGCACTAAAGAAATTGGAAGACTTGGAGGAGATAGAAAACAAGAAATTGGAAAAGGGCAAGAGGATGCTAGGAAGTAATTTGATTATCAAGGAAACAAAAAAACTGATACAAGGACTTAGACATACTGAAAATAAGATGGGATCATCAGCACCTAGGACAAAGGGGACTTCAAGAGAATGTTATCATCAGTATCAAAGTCACCATTTTCAATTTTTCACTAGTAGCAAAAGTTGTTCTAGACATCAATATTCCTCCAAATAAAGTCCAATATATGCAAATATTGCAGCAGCAAATGTTCCTAATCAAACTTGTGTAGGATAGTCAAAAATAGAGAGATGGTAGCCTAGGTTTCAATTGATGTCATATTTAACCTCTTACTATAGTTTGTCATTTAGTGCTTTTGTTATTGGCATTAACAACAAAGCACGTGGTCAAAAATGTCATGAAGTGTTCTCTAAGGGGTCACAGCTAGTTGGCAAACAGTTGCCCACAACTATTGTGTACAAGTCACCTCAATGAGTATAAAAGGCCCTTGTTTTTAAAATGAAGGTGTCATCAAGGACATTGGGCAGCAAACCTCTATTCTGTTGACCACCTTGTCTAAATGTGTAAACCATCGTTATTATTGATAAAGTTGTACCACTCTTGACAGTCCCTTAAATATTACTTCATGTGAACAAAGTGGCTGAAGCTAGTGCCAAATGCCCCTTAAATCTGGTGTGTTTGAATGAATTGTAGTCTGTGTTCCACAAAATATCTAGGCCTGTAAAATAGTTGATTTAGATTCTATTACATGTACTGTTTGCATTGCACAGTGTATCCTTTCAAAGCAGTCTGTCATTAAAATCTGGTTTGATAATTACATCAGACAAATTTGATTTTGCTTCAAACTCAGTTCAGATAATAATCAATTTATAATTTTATATCCATATGTAACATCAAATTACTCCTGCGCATATAGACATTGCTGTTGTATGATAAGACAAAGTAACTTAGTTCTATGCTAGAGAAGTTCTGACTAGGGAACTCCTTTAAATGTGCATATATCGATACCTATGTTAGTTAGAAATTTATTCTAAAACAGGAGATGTTAACAATATGTGTTATATTTGCTTCTTTAGAGAATGTTAAATAAAAATTTGATCCTGAATATTTCAGTATTAGGTTTGAAGGGATGAAAGCAGGTACCTGTATATGTTGAGCCATTTTACATTGAGATGGCCAAATGGATTTACTTGTCAATAAATCCCATGTATATCTAACAAGCTGGAAGAGATATATCATCTTGTAAGACTGTTCATGTATTTGCCACATGACATACTTTTCAAGTTGGACTAAGCATCCTCCCATTGCATTGTATTATTGAAGCCTAGAATATTATGAAGACGAGCATTGGTTGCTTCAAACCTGCTCTAGACAAGAATCAATTTCCATAAATAGCATTAAATATTTACTCTGATCATACTGTGTCTCAGGAAAGAGAATAGATTCTGCATTCAAATCAAAGTCATCCTCTTTCTAGAATCTAATGCACTATATTCATAACTAATCGCAATTCTAATGTATGTTTGATACTAGAAAAGCAAATTCTATCCATCAAAAGCTGAAGAGCTATTGTGATTGATGCATTTGTGAATAAATGAATACCAATTACCACAAGAAATACAGAAAGAAATGGACATGAAAATTCTCATTGTACTTTGAACAAAAAACCCAATACATTACAGAGGATGTTCAATGACTGTCATATCTTATCAGAACAAGTATACCCCATGATATAGCTAATATATGCACTGATTTTCTTAGTCTAAGTGCGCATCATAGCTTGTAAGGGCCAAATGAAGTCTAATACCATCAGTTCATCCTGTGTTGGTTACTAACTAGTAAACTTCCCAGAAATCAATGAGTACTTGGTATTCGATCATGTCAGAAGGCCAATTCAAAAATGTATGATGCAGTTTCCTTATCAGCTCGTGATAGTAATTTGCAACCATTAGCTTCACCAATACTCCCCACAAGAACACTGTCCATCCAAGAAATGATGGAAACAATTGGAATCCCTAACAATGATTTCTCGCCCAACAACCTTTGAGATGAACTTGGTGGCCTTATGGCAATCACCACACACACGAAGGTTCTTGGTGATTTGGATGGGTGTGCTGGGAAGCATATATGTTCGACAGTAGCACATAATTTCCAGCATATGTAGGCTCTAACTCCACAAGCCGTTCAGCTACTTGCAAACCTAACTCTATATTGTGATGATTTTTACAAGCACCAAGTAGTGCTCACCAGATAATAGCATTAGGCTCTAATAGCATATTTTTTATAAAGTTCCAAGCCTCATCCAGATGGCCTGCACGTCCAAGAAGATCAACCATGCATGCATAGTGCTCCACGCTGGGAGTGATGTGATAATCCCGTCTCATACAATCAAAGTATTGCCATCCTTCACCCACGAAGCCTGCATGACTGCACACAGATAAAAAAGCCATGAATGTAATGTCATCTGGCATAACCCCTGCATGTTGCATAAGGGAAAAGAGTGTAATAGGAAAAAGAGTATTTGACTAATATGAGTGTTTGACAGGAAGAAATAGGAAGATTTTTTTCGATAATATCGTGAGAATGGAGCGTAGAAATGGCTCAAGTGTATAAGGTTCTGTAAGGATTGGTGGATAAGGTCCCCATTGTGGATTAAACTGTGAAGAAACAGTGGCATATGTCACAAATTATAATGAATCTAAGATGTAAAGGAAACTCTGCTAAATGTTATACAATGGGATTCTCATTTTGCCAAAATTCTTCTCCAAGATACAACCTGGTCAGACTACTGAATTGGGTTGAGAGAATTGATGGGGCATATGACCATGAATCATAAAGTTTTCTATAAGAATGTCAAGGCCAGATAATATTGATCTCCATAGATTTCCTGGCTTCTTATCTATCAGTTCTTCCTTAAGTTTAATACCTCCAATGATTTTCATCATTGAACTTGCAATGAAGCCATGAAGAAGCAAATGAAATTAATCATCTAGCATGAAATGCTTTGCCATATTTGCCACCTGAATTACAACAATTACAAAAAATTAAGCACATCTTTGGCATCATTCAAACAATGGAATACATTATTATAAAACTATTTCACGAATTCCATGCTAGAAAACACTGAAAATTCAAATTTGATATTACATCCAGAGGGCTTTCACTTCTTTCACTTACTTTCCCAATGTAGCGCATATTGATACCATGTGCATGTAGTGCCTCAGTTAATGTTTTCCCATCCATTGGTGAAACTTCCAGACTACGAAGGTCCTGCACAAACTTGGGAAGAACTACATCCACAAGGTATGTCCCTATCTTCTTTACCAATGATTCATTAGCAGCTATTTCCTGGTAAAAACAGATAGAAAATAGAAGGGAATTGACAAGCAATAACATCAAAAATCCCTACAATTCAAATATCCCTCTCTAATTTCAACCATTTCAGCCAAATTATACCACCATTTGTACCTGGCCACGACTATCTGTTATTTTTGTAGTAAAGCCCACCAGACCCAAAACGACATTAATGAGCTAGCTAGCTTGCAATGCACAAGGGTAATACAAACACAGGGTAGTGAAATAAAATATGATTACCTTAAATATGGTCTGATATCCATGGCCGATGGTCTCTGAAGACCTTAATCTCGCTCTGGTGCAGCGATTGTGGATGAATGAGAAGCCAATGTGGATCGATCCGACGCCCCCTTTCAAGGACAAGTCGGGGTTTCAAGTTTGCAGAGGCAAGAAATATCCGAGCAAAATCACGGGATAGAAAGTCCGGTGTAGCATTTTATTTTTAGTTTTAGTTTTAGTTTTTAATCTAAAGGCGCCGTCGCTTAAGCGACTCCTACTATTTGTTAGAGGATTTCAACAAAGTTTGTTGTGCATGAGGGTGTATCATTTTATTTATTTATTTTTTTTTAATCTAAAGGCGCCATCTCTTAGGCGACGGTTATTACTAATACTCCGTCACTTATCCAATGGTTATGAGAATAGCCGTTGCTTAAGCGATGCTTATGGCCACATTTTCAAAAAAAAAATTATCTTTGTGATTTTTTGTATGTTTAAAAAAAGAAATCCACGTGCCGTCGAATTTTTCCGTCGGATTTTGGATCAAAATGTAGTAGTGAGCTAATATAGAACTGAATCATGCAACTTGGATAAACTGGGGATCAAACACATCCCAGTAAGCCATAAACATTAGACATGAAATACTAATTCCACCCACACGCTACAAGCATTTACATGAATAAACCTTTAAACAGGAAATGAAATTGTAGACTGAGAAATCAACCAGATCAAAAATGAAAAAGCATGATAGGTAAAAGGGATAATCATTTTTTATATGATCAATGACATTCATCCACTTACATAAAAGTTATAAGTGCTAGCTTGAGAAATCAAATCTCCAAAAGCCTCTCCTTGAGTGAAAAATCCCACCCCAAAACAATATGTTTGTCTTCCTTTTGTCATTACAAAGATAAAGTAGTTCCATAAATACCTCCTAGGTTCAAATTTTAAACAGTTACATCAATTAGTTACATGATAACTCAAAATATTTAAAGATAATTAACCCAAAAATAATAAATCGGATTTGGGGAAATTTGGTGAATTTATGAAATCTTGGGTCTCAAAGAATCCTTTATATCTCCTGATCTGGGACACCTGTGCAACAACTGAGAGAGGTTTTTTTAAATGATTATGTTATGAACAAAAACCTCTCTTGGGTTTTCAAAATTTCCCTTCAATTGATTGAAATACGTGCTGCCAATTTGTGACTAAAACAGGAAATTATTAAATAATTCAAACCCTGAAAATAGGCCACAAAGATGAATCCAAATATCTCCAATGATAATCTCTGTTGCAAAACTGAGAGAGGTTTTTGTGAATGCGTCTGTTGTGGAAAAAAAATTATTTTGTTTTCTTCAATTTTTTTCCATCTCTTCGGAATCTGCTCCCAATGACAATGACAAAAAAAAGAAAAACAGAGCTGCTACAAGAATCTCCTCATGAAAATATTTGACAAAGGACTCAAAAATGAGAGTTAGATTATAAATAAAAACTTGGAATAAACTTTTATTATAAGTTTTTGAAAGATTAAAAATGTACATATTAACTAATAAATCCAAAAGACAAACTTTAAGACTAAAATAATGAAATAATTCAACCATTAAAAGCATTAAATCCAACCAAAATTATTGATTGTCAAAAATTCTTAAAATCAACATAAAATATAAAATCGTTTTAAACCAAGGCTTGAAAATTAGGACAAAAAGAACAGATAAACTAAGAATAAGATATAGTTATAACATATGTTTCTTGTTCTGGGATGAATTCCTCCTTGTGAGGCTTCAAGAACTTGTAGACCTTGTGCCTTATTCATTGGGTGATGGAGTTATTTACCAAATCTCTGCAACTTTTTCAAACTCAAAACACATACCTCTGAAATGACAAAATACTGCTACAAACCAGCATACTAAAAAGAATATACATGCTGATATAGTGAGCTTATTCAGATATTTACTCCTACTTCTAATCAAAGGAAACAACCCAATCAAGTGTAATCATACTTCTAGTGAAGCCAAGAAACCATTTGACTAAGAATCATAATTCTATGCATGCTACAATTTGAGAAAACCCACAAAAGATGATAAATGCAATAAAAAGTCCATAGGAAGCTGATACTTATGACTGGAAATAGGAAGTATGCCAAAAGCTGAAGCGTTAAAAACATTTGAAAAATACAACTCCATCCAAGAAGCCACGGGATCATGAAATTTCCAATTTAAAACTTCAATGTCTTCATTATATTCATCATAAAGTGAAGCATTATCTTCCTCTCCATTGATGTTCTTTTTAAAATTTGGATCAAGAATGGAAACCAAGGGCTTTTCAAACTACATCTCGTGTCATGGCTTCATTATTGAGGGAGGATCTTTGTTTCCCATCATTGCTGCCTGTGTTTTCTTGCACTTTTTGCTTTGGCTGTGTCTTTTTCCCTTGCATACAGGTTCAGAGTCTATTCTTTCCCCTTTTTTTCCTGTGTAAGTTCTCCAACAATTACATTGGAGATTGTGTGTGCTATGGGCTCATGGATGTTGGTTGGCTGTTGATTTTCACATTCATTGGATGATTTTTCCCCTGTCCATGCTGGGAGTGTGGCTTCTTTCCTTTTGTGTACTGGGTAATGTTTCCATCGTTTCATGGTAAGTTTGGGGCTTTTGACTTCCCCTGGTTTTGGGTTGTTGTGTATGCAAGTACCTTTTGGGTTGCTGCTGAGTTGTTTTGGCAACACTAGTGCCAAGAACAACTCTGATTTCTCTTGAGGACTTGAGCCGTGTTCATCCTTTTGTTTGGCGTTGTCACCCTACGGTCTTCATGTTCTTCACAGAGTTGTAAACTATTTTTTTTTCTGCGATATGCAATGGTTGGTATTTGGACTATTGAGAGTAGGATTAGAGGCTGGGTATTCTTGAGAAAACTAGTCTTTGAGGCCACAAGATTTGCATTTAGCCTTTCCTAGCTCCTTGACGGCCTGTTAAACCCTACTGTGTGGGCTGGGATGATTGGTGTACCTTAGCTATGTGTAAGCCTGATTTAACCCTTATTCCTTGAGGAATCATGCCCAGCTTGGGGGTGACAGTGTTGCTGAGAGATTGATGAGCATGCTATCCTATGGTTGGGTGGAACATTGCAGTGACGTACTTGGTTGCGGGACGAGTTCTTATCAGATGAGTATTCTTGTCCATTTTACTTCTGCAATTATATTTACTCATTAATGAATATGATGAACATGTGGCATGCTTGAATGAATTTATGTTTTATTTCATTATGTCTATGAAGGATTATGCATATTAGTATGTATTATGTTTAAGCTTTTTATTTCATCATTATATGCCTATTCTGTTCATGGGGCTGTTTTCCCGTATGTTTGGTGTTAGTACCGTCCTCTTCGTCGGTCATAGGGTTGGGGAAGTTATAGTGTGGTATCAGAGCTTTGGTTGTAGCATGGGCCTGAATGGGCCATGAAAGGTTAGATAGAAGGGGTAGGTTGACTTCTTCCCAGTAGCAATTAGAAAATTGTGACAGAAAAACTTCAAGTTCAAAATTTTTCTAAGTGTTGGAACCATCGGCTCATCGGAAAACTTAGTGACAAGTTCTACCGATGCAGCAAAGTACTGAGTGGGAAGGCCACCCGACAGATAGATTATCTGAGGACCGATGTGGTGGGACATAGAGGAGGAAAAATTCAGAAAATTTTCTGAGTGTTTTGGCCATCGGCACATCGAAACACTTAGATAAATGGATCATCGATGCTTAGATGATCTTGTGCCACCGTTGCGGATAGCTAGAGGACTATCCTTCCGATGGATAGAGCCTTCGACTGTTAACACTGCATCGGAAGATGTGATGATAGCCAACACAGTAAATAAAGTTCAAAATTTTTCTATAAGGCCCGAAATCATCAACCATTGGAAGAAGATAGTGGTTCGTGCACCCATCGTCGCGGAAGCCTGGAGCACTAGTGTTCCAATGGGAAAATGTTTAACTGTCAATGCCAATCAATTTATGCTTCAGCTCACTGATCGAATAAACATTAGCGTATTGGGCCATCGATCGGAAAATGATCGAAGTTGAAAAGCCATCGTTGCGGTTGCTGATTGAAACTATTCTACCGATGCACTAGTCCTTCTAATCGTCGATGTCGAGGTGTTCAGTGAACAGTAGCTCTAGGTTCACTATGGTGAAGACAAACCATTTCTTTGATCGGTGATGGATAGGGGAGGTGGAGCTAATGGAGTCGACGAAATAAAGAGGAAGTTTTCTCTGACAGACAGTTAACTGGATCGACGGAGAATACAAGATAGTTGAGCCGATGAAGCGGTGAAAGGGAAGAATGAAGAGAAAAAATTTCAAATTTTTTTCTAAGTCATAGAATCATCGGCCATTACAAATGGTTAGCTTATCACATCGCCGAAGATTAGATGATTCAACTGTCGATGAGCTACATCGGAAAAATTTAGCTGATTGAATGTCCATCATTGCAAAAATCGAAAGAACTAATCACCCGATTTTCTCCAAGCGTCGATGCCACAAAATCCTAGTTGCTCTGATTGTCGACAAATTCATGAGCTACAGAAGATATAGTTCAATTGTGGGACACCATTGTGGAAGCTGAAGGGACTAAACGTCTGATGCATAGGGCGGTCGTCAATGCAATAGGTTAGTCTATGCTATCGCCGATGAAGTTTGGAGCGAAAAATGATTACGGACCCGATACTGCGGACTAAAATAGACCAATGAATCGCCGATAAGAAGAGGGATAATAGACCACTGTAGACCCGATTGGAGAAAACTTTTAAGATTATGATGCCATCAGAAATTTATTAACGATTAGGCCACTGATCGGAAGATTATTTGGTTTGCCGCTGAAACTTCAGAAAGGAGTAAGAAAACAGACTGCTGATGGACAATCGATTTGCTCGTCGATGCAGAACGAAAGTTTAGTTAGTTTGACCACTAAAGTATCGAAAATATAGTTGGGAAGAGTGGATTGCAGTAGACTCTTAGGGGATTACAGGGCTGAAAAGGAAGAAAATTCCAAGTGACTGAAGTTAGCATTCTCGACCAAAATAGAGTTGTATGTTTTTCCATCATTCTATAAGTGGTGTGGTTTTCACACCCGAGGTCAGAATGAATCATTTGGATAGGCGTAAAAAATCTCATCCAGCAAAGAACAAGGGAAAGCCACCAGAATTTGAATGCAGAGCAGCAAAATGCTAGTGATTTCTTAAAAGAGAAATGTGTTGTTGTCAAATGGACAAATCTGGGAAATTGCATGCCTAGAGGTAGCAAGACCATGAAGTCAAATGAGCTGTTGTGTGGAAGAGAAGTTCCATGCAAGGATGAGGGACTTGAAAAGGGAAGTTTCCTTAAACCCTATCTTACTGATTATAACTGCATTTCATAAGTTTTATACATGAAATGTATGAGGATATGCTTTGCATACATAGGATATTGAGGATTATACAAATATAATGAACCACTAATGATAGTTATTGCATTGGTGTTGGCATTAGTGGAAAAACCAACGACAACATGGACATGGCTGAATATGTTGCTGATGCTGACAAATGTGACTAGCAACCCTCTGGAGAAAAGGATAAGGCAACAAGTCCATAATAAAAAGTTGGTGAGCAAATTCTACAATCTCCTACAAAGGACCAACCAAACTTGTAATGTCAAGGGTGTAAGTAGGACCCAGGAAGGTAAGAGTTTAAATTATGACAATTGCATGGAGTGGTAAAAACAAGAGGTCTCATACCATGTGGGTATTTGAATTTTATACTGCATTCATATAGAAATATGTCATGTTTGTATTATGTTGTTATGATCTTAGTAGCCCAAGGAAAGTAAGCACTAATGCTCTCAATTATAGTCATTCTTCCTATATGAAATAGCCATGGTTAGGCCATGCATGATATGTTTGAATGCATAGTATTCATGAATCAATGCAAGATAGCATTGAGTGGGTATGCATTAAAAGATTTTATGAATCTTGTAGTTTTGCATTGAATGAATGCATATGAAGGGTGTGAGTAACTGATTACATATGTATGGGTGCAAGGGTTGTGATGCATTGCATGAATGCATAAGGATAGTGCATGTGATATTATGAATAACTAATGGCTAAAATGATGAATTGATGGAAATTTTGGAACCATTTCAAGAGATAATGTGAATGCAGGATAGTAAGTGCATGAAGAGAGTGGTCATGATAAATTGGATGTCAGAAAGGCTCTATGGAAGGGCAAGGTGGTACAATGATATGCTTGTGGAGTAAGGAGTATATGAACATCTCATTTTGGCATAAATGATGTGACTATACCTTGAAAATTTTAGTATGATAATGATTGCATGAGTTTTGGTAATATTGATATGATTAACAGCTGAAAGTGTTTGAATTTTATAAATTCTGAAAATGCTTCAATGATTATTGTAGCAATGGAAAAAGCTATATGCATCAAGACTTACTAAGTGTTTGGCTGACTGAGGTTTAGGTTTCAGGTAGATTGTTTGGGGCATGGCAAAGTGGGTAATAACATGACAAAGAATAGAATCTACCATGTGAAAGAGCCAACCCTCATGAGAAGAGCCTCATGGCTGTGATAATATTTTTTATGCATAATGAGTTGTAAATTTGAATTTCTGAATTTCGGATTTGAGAAACTGCTAACAACTACTAATCACTATTGGCTTGCATAATATTTTCTGAGGAGGACACATTGTAAGTGGGTATTCATATTATGTTAGTAAGCATGAAATTATAATGGGCATAGTGTTGTTGCTTACAAAGAGACCCACAAATGAGGATCACCTCATTGCCAAGCAAATCTGTCTCTATAGTAAACACAGTTGAAAATTCTCATTGAATTTAATTAATAATGTTATTGCTTGGTTATGGAACAATCAATTTGGATTGTATTATCAGATAATGATTTACTGTTGTCTATTTGATGAATGTGCCAGTGGTACACACTACAAGAAAATCATCTGTGATGGCCTGCAGGAGCAAAACTTCATGGGAAGGTTTTCCCTTATCTTGGAAATGGGTTTTGGGTGAAAATCCATTGGACATTTTGGAAATGTCTCATCTCCACTACATGTTTGGTAAGCAACATGAGTGACATGGTATGTATTATGTCGGTAAGACATGTGTGGATATGAAATGTAAAGTGGAATTTGGATGGCAAACCGAGGGACTGTCAACTCAGAGAAGGGAGCCCCCATTCCTCCTTAATGAAGGAATACTACCTCGGCAAATGGATAAGTGTTCTGTGACCCTAGCTAAGAATATGCATGTTAGATTGTTAAAATTCCATATACAGAACATGTTTTGATTTTATTTCCATTTGGACCGATTGCTTGAGTATGAATAGGGCCTACATAATACACACCGGACAAGGGTGCACACTTTTCCAATGTCAGATCATGGAAAGGTTTTTCAATATTGATTACAACCTAGGGAGTGGACGCACTCCTAGTGTCTCAATACTTGATAGTGAATGGTGTGAAATATGGTTACAGTTTTAGAGCAATAACGCTAACAAATATTCTTATATTGCTTGTGTTTTCAGGTTATACAGATGTAGTCTAGTATTGTACACTAAATGGACAATGGCTTGACCTCATCCTACCTTCTACAGAAAAGGAGACATTACTGAGGGATTGTCAACTTAGAGAAGGGACTGGTCTCTCTAAAGAGCACATAGGAGGAGACATTCCTGAGGGACTGTCAAATTATAGAAGGGAGTGGTCTCTTGTGTGATATGGAAAATGATGATTGGTTGTTGATATAAGTACAACATATTAGTTGAAAGTTTGAAAAACCCAACTGAAGGTTGGCTTGACTGTGCCTCATATATATATAAAAGGATGTTGTGAAGCAGCTTCTGTGTTGACATAACATCTAAGTCCATATGCACTCCCAAGGCTTGTAAAGTGAAGCATTATCCTAAGGACCAATGAGGAAACACACAATATAGATAAGTATTGGATTATTTTGCAATATTTTGCTTATGAATGTACATGTGTATATCATTTGGTTATGATGTTTTAAGCTCTTCTTCTAAAGATAAAACCGATGAGAATAAACTAAACATGTGAATCTATTCAATCTTTGGATATAGGCATCACTAGGAGCGAGGACTATGAGAGCATCCTAGGGGTGCTTATGGACATATGACTGTCCTGAAGAGCTTAGAGTGAGTGGTAATGAAAAAGGTACTAGTGAGACTGTGAAGGTCCTATCAGTCGAGATAAACCATCTGGGGAGGCTCCATGGTTGAAAGGTCTGAAATAGACCGGAGACACAAGTCGTCATGACCTAGGGGGATTGGTTCAGCATTCATGGTGAAGTGAAAGAGGCTAAGAGCATGAAAAGCCACAGCAGTGGTGTGGGTTCCAGGATGGAACAAAACAAAGAGGAAAAAAAAAACTCTTGCTCCTCTCTCTTGCCTTTTGATTATATATATATATATATATATATATATATATGTTTATGCATTGTGAAAACAAAGGATTGTTGAATGCATGTATGACTGAAAATAGAATGTGTGTATTTTCTTAAAGTAAATTGTGAATGCTGGAATGGTTAAATCCTTGCCCAAGAATGGACATGAATGAGCTCATGTGCCTGTTCGGATGAAAAATATGAAAGTCTCCTTGATAAGACTTAGACTGTCATGCCAATTGGGAAATTAATTGACGGATATTAATGCCTATATTATTCTTGGTCTAACATAATTTCAATGATGCATTTCACAGGTGAGAAAGGTGAAATCCAATGGTGCACATTGATCATGGAACCAGATCAAAAGTTGTTGGACTTAGCTGGAAGTCTCCTTCAAACAATTTCCAGGACCGGAGAGAATCTGGGAGAGATGCTCAAGATACATAAAAGGCAAAATGAAATGAACCACTAGATTTTGCAAGACTCTATTGGTTTGGAAAGGGAGGTGAAAATCCT
>LPNX010363579.1:47454-64933 GCA_001517045.1 Pseudotsuga menziesii | reverse complement strand
CAAAGGAAAGGAAGGTAGATCAATGATGGGACATTCATCCAAGCGATCCATTGAGAATTGGTCCCGCCATGAAGACTTAAAGGAAATTGAGCAGGTAAAGGTGCAACAGGTAGTGAAATGCTGGGAATGTCGAGGACATCATTCACATCGGTATTGTCCAACGGGGGAACATAAAGAGGGATCAGCCACAAAGTTCCTAGGCTTCAGTATAAGCCAAAAGTTTAGAACCAGTAGGAGAAACTCATGGAAGTCGAGGGGCTTGGTCCTGAACGTTCAAAGTAAACAATTGAACATGGGACAGGTCTGCAAAATTTTGAAATTTTGATGTGCAATTTGTATATGTATTGGAACACCAAGGATAGTGTTATTCCAAGAGGGATGGGATTGTAATACCTTGGTTTTGACCTCGTTTTCGTTAAAAGGGTACATGATGTATATTTTGTAATTAATCATGGTGAAGAGCAAAAGGAAAAAGCCCCACCATCGATTTGGTTGTGTATGTTTCAGCAATAGGGATCATTGCCAATGGTATATTGTGCTATCCAACACATTATAGTTTTGGCATCATGTAAGGATGCACATCGAATTAAAATAAACCTACATCCAGCTACGATGGTGCAGCGTTAAATGAAAAGGGAATTATTCCAAAGGTTAAGGGGGGGTTATCTCACTCGTGGGGGCCATTGGGAGTTAGACATGTGTCACCACCCTGTTGTTCTGTTGTTAGTTGGGGGCATCTATTTGCTGGCAGGGAAAACCACCACCACACTCACACCTGCACTCTCTCCATGACATGCCTCTTGATGGCCTGCCCACTAACCAGATCGCAAGTTAGTTCATCTTCCCTGACGCTGAACATAGTTAATAGGGGGCTGCAATTCATTGTTAGGGGTTCGTTCTCCCTTTTTCTCAGGGATTGTTAGTCTGTGAGATATTCACTCTCCTGCAGAAGATCGTTTCCTTTTTCCCTTTGTCAAACTGTGAGATGTTCGCTTACTTCAACTTTGAATCGTATTTGTTGTTGTCTTCTGTTCATTTGGGTGTTGTGAGTCCCTATGCTGTGTGGGAGGTGGTTTCTTTCCCAGTTTCAGTTAGTTTTGTCTTTTTCTAGAGAGCGGGATGTTTTCGTGGTTTCCATCGTGAGGTGTTTCCCTCTTGTTCATGCAAAGAAACAACCTATGTTTAATCCATCCTTACCGACTATGAAAATGTGTCGGGGTGTCCTTGTTTAGAAAGGACCATTGTTCTCCAGCATTGCTAGTTAGGTCCGAGTAGTGTAGTGTCCTATCACTTTGTCGTGGAATCCTAGCCGTGGTTCTTCACTGAGCGGTGGTTACTGTGAAAGCATGCCGTGGCTTCATTATTGAGGGAGGATATTTGTTTCCCATTGTTGGTGCCTGTGTTTTCTTCCACTTTTTTCTTTGGTTATGTATTTTTCCCTTGCATATAGGTTGAGAGTCTATTATTTCCCCTTTATTGCCTGTCTAAGTTCTCCAGCAATTACATTGGGGATTGTGTGTGCTGTGGGCTCATGGATGTTGGTTGGCTATTGATTTCCACATTCGTTGGCTGAGTTTTCCCCTGTCCATGCTGGGATTGCAACTTATTTCCTTTTGCAGACTGGGTAATGTTTCCATCATTTCATTATAAGTTTGGGGCTGTTGACTTCCCCTGGTTTTGGGTTGCTGTGTATGCAAGTACCTTTTGGGTTGCTACTAAGTTGTTTTGGCCACGCTAGGGCTAATAACAACTCTGAGTTTTCTTAATGACTTTATCCATGTTCATCCTTTTGTTTGGGGTTGTCACCCTGTGGTATTCATGTTCTTCACAGAGTTGTGAACTGTTTGTTTTGATGCAGTATGTAGTGGTTGGTCTTCGGACTATTGAGAGTAGGATTAGAGGCTGGGTATGATTGAGAAAAATGGTGTTTGAGGCCACCAGCTTAGCAGTTAGCCTTTCCTAGCTCCTTGACCCCCTGATAAACCCTACTGTGTGGGCTTGGCTAATTGGTGTACCTTGGCTATGTGTAATCCTGCTTTGACCCTTATTCCTTGAGGAATCATGCCTAGCTTAGGGGTGGCAGTTTTTTCGAGAGATTGATGAGCATGGTGGCCTATGGTTCGGTGGACATTGTAGTGACATAGCTGGTTCCGGGATGAGTTCTTATCAGATGAGTATTCTTGTCCAGTTTACTTCTACAATTATATTTACTAATTAATGAATATGATGACCATGTGCCATGCTTGAATGAATGTATGCTTGCTTCTGTTATGTTCATGAAGGATTATGCATCTTAGTATGTATTATGTTTAAGCTTTTTATTTCAGCATTATATGCATGTTCTGTTCATGGGGATGTTTTCCCGTATGTTTGGTTTTAGTATCATCCTCTTTCCCAGTCAGAGGGTCGGGGACGTTACATAATACATATGATCATAGTTTCATAAAAAATAATATGAGATAGATATCATATAGAATCAAAGAAAATGCATATGGACCATGTAGAGAAAATTAATATGAACACATATATGGATACAGAAATTGAATTCCCCATGTATGCCATGAAGTGAACTCAGATTAAAAAGAAATTAGTTGAGTCTTATTTGTTATCAAACAAGTTCAATTATTTAAGGAATCAAATGCTTACTTTATGCAAGTGGTTGTTGAATATTATATCGATGGAGAAGCACTAGTTACATTAAGTTCTCTTTAGATACATTTATGTAATATCCTGAATTTTTACCTACACTAATGGTAATATGTCCCATTGCATATGATGTTGCTTTTATGTTTATGTTTTGTATATTGGGTGTAAGACCCCACTTCACATAAGTGTGATGATTTGTTAGATATATTGGGAATAAGCCAAATGCATATCTTTTATTTAGCATGTATGTGATTGTATATGTTGGGCATGGACCCTGATGGACAAGAGTACTGTCGTAGGACAATATACTGACTATATTATGTGATTTACCTTAAAATACATATACTGAGTTGATTATTGTTATAGAATGTGCAGAATACTGATTGGATGATTGAGTTCTATAAATGTGTTGGGCGTGGACACTGGAGCACATGATTGATGAGATTTTGTGTTGAGCACGAGCTCTGGAGCACATGAGTGATTTGATGTTTTTGTTGAGCGCAAGATCTGGAGCACATGATTGTTTTGATATTTTTGTTGAATGCCAACTCTGGAGCACATGGGTTATGAAATGTTTGTGTTGAGCATAATATCTGAAGCACATGAAATATAAGAATTGGAAGTGTTTGGCATAATCCTTGGAGCATTCCAAATTGATGTTGAGCATAAGCTTTGGAACATCGGATCCTTGGCCATTAAATATTTAAGTGTATTATACAACTACATCCTAGCATTACTATTGAGTGAGAGGCTCTATAATTTCCCTAAGTGTAACTCCCATTTTTTAGCATTGAGCTAGGGCTCTAAACAACGTTAAGAGTTATGGAAATTAAATTGTGTTTAGTGAGAACTACTCTCAAAAGCACTAACCTTATCATACTTATTTTTAAGTTGACTAAATGAAACTTCAAATTTCTACTTCTCACCAAGTACTGAAGAAATACCGTGATATACGAGGTAATCCAACATGCAAGGAGGTTTAGAGATGCTTGAATTTGTTAACCAACCCTACCTAAAATCCTTGATAAAAGGAAATGATTATAAGCTAAGGAAAGCACTATGTAATTGAGATCATTCTATATGATGCCTAAAATAAATATTAACAATACTATATGTATATATATAGTTTATATATGTTATGGATAAAAGGGTAAGTACATATATTAAATATGACGACATAATAATAAATTGATAAAGAATCTATATGTTATTATTTACTGAAGGTAATTAAACAAATATTTAATCCTAAAGAGTCAAATTAGGAACTAGTAAAAGAGTTTCCAAGTTAAGTTAAATAAATATTAATTTTGCATAACTCAATAAAAGATTATTTCACGAAAATAAATGATTATTCATCTAACTGAAGTTTAACTACCCTTTTCCCTAAATATTATCTATAAAGAACCAAGCCAAGAAAAGGCTTAGGGATCTCATTCTATTCTATTTTCCTAAGAATTTTGGAGAGCATTCGAAAAGAAAAAGAAATATGGTTCATAACCTGAGATTCCAGATAGGAGAATCCTTAGTTTTATGAGCTCTACACTACTTGCATGTTGGAATGAGATCGAGGGGATCTAGATGAAAACCATGAATGGTTTCGGGGAAAGGTTGGGAGGAACATGGTAGTTCTCAAGTTATCTGGTTAACATATTTGAGGTCATAGATATCTAAGTCTTTTTATTGACTCTATGTGTTTAAGTGTATAGGGTTTTCTTCCATTAAAAGATGAAAAGTTGCAGGTATGATATTTTTACCTTCTCCAGTTTTATTAATTTATGTTTTACAAATTTTTACTAAGTGGTGTTTAAAATCTTGATTTGGAAATATGCATAGTGAATACCTACCAACTAGATTTATATTTGTTAAATTTATTAAAACTTGGCTTCATATATTTCTACATATTTCTCTAGGGTAAAATTTAATATGGCAGATTAATGTATTTGCTGAAACCATAAATCCATCTTTTATTTCCTAGATAGGTGTTCACAATTTAAATTCTCTTAGTTCTTAAATTTAAATAGTTATAGAATCATTTAAAAAAATCAAACAATCTAACTTAGATTTACAACCCTAGTATCCATTAAAACTAAGTAAACTCATACATACAAAAACATTACATAAACTATGCATAAATTTTTTTTAAATAAACCATTTATAAATATAAATATAAAGACTAGAGATAAAATATTTGAACTCACTAAGATATAATATGTCCAAAACATTTATAAATAACTAATAGGTACAAAACTAAAGAAACAAACTAACGAGTGATCAAATATCTTAAACCATTAAATTCAAACCCTCAACATAAATCCAAAACGTTGTAAATAATAATTATAAAAACCTGAACTATCAAATCTACCCTAAGTATGAAGGCCTAGATCGTAAAATAAAGATTTACAAATTAATATCAAGAAATTATAAATACACATCAAATATTTAACCTAGCCTAGCCATCAAATCCCGCTAAATATTGGTTCTATGTCTTTGCTCCATTATATACAAACCAAATGCTATAAACGAATTGAAACAAACCATTTACATATTTATAATATAAAGATAGAGTCATTCCCTACACATCGCACTAGTGGAATCCGATTAACTAAACCATGAAGTCACGTTATCAAACAAGGAAGTATGTTCTTACACCTATGCCCTTATAAATAAATTATACCCAAGATCAAATCCTATGAAACACAAAAACAAAATTATCCAACCACAAGTATAATCAATTAACATCCTAGGATTGAATCCTGTAGTCTCAAAAAAACCATTCAAACACGTTACAAGATATAGCATTTACTAAGGCTTTTTCCTCTAAGGCTTCCCATAAATATTTTATATAACCAACTCTATAAACAACGACAAAATAGAGGTACACTCTTTTCTTATACATCATATGCACACCAAATATTTTATAGCATAAATACATTTTAATAAATAAACATAGATTGCATATCCACACTACGAGGCGAGCTTCATGCTTACAACTGCCAAACAAAACTAGCTGCAGTATTAATAAAACAACGCGTTCACATAAAACACATGTTGCTACCATAATTCATAATTTACACACTCGAATCATCATTAGTGTCATTGCAAGCAATGGAACAGTAAAATAATTTGAAACACGTCATAAAAAGAAACACAGGTTTGTTACCCAAATAGAGTTTCCTATTAAGATTAAATCAAATTAAATATAGTTTGTTGAAAAATGATAATTTCATACACAAATCCAAGCCAATCTATTAACAGTCAAACATTTATCCAAAAACTACATAGGACAATGCTATGAAAAGGATACACAGTCGCATCTATAAAATTACAAGGAACTATCAAAACCCCAACCAGTGAAATGACTAAAGGATGCATTTCCCAAACCCAAATCTTGAATAATATACTAAAGCACACAACAGTGTAAAGGCCATTGACAATTTCAGGGCTTACTCGAAGATTGGTTTTGCAAGAAACCTATGACACCACCCTCAAGCCACGAAGAGAACTACACTCTGTCAACTGCACAAACAAAAAGTGGAGGCTATTAGAAGTATGTGTTATTCAAACCATAACAAAATGAACATTACAAAGGTATAGATCAAATCCAAATCCTACCTGTCGAAGAGCATGGAAGTTTGTTGGTTGCGCAACTCTTAGAAGGAGCGAGACCAACACATCCATCATAATGAAAAAATCCAAATGAATGATAACAAACCCTACACAATGCTTGAGGTATTCTTCCTACACTTCCCAAGGCTCATAAATTCACCACCCTGGCCACCACTATCAACTAGATCAAACCCACTATGCTATAGTTTGAAAATGTTATTTCTACTATCATTTATCAACCCCGTCGCTTATATCTTAAACCCTCCATATTCATTTTTTTACAAAGTTTCAATGGCATATGTTTATGCTATGAATACAAACCCTTTATACCATATAGTTCAAGCATATTGTATGTTGCATCTAAGGTTTTAAAACCTTATCATATAGTTTATACAAATAGTTTATAAACATGAACTCATATAAATTCTCATGACCCCTTCTTACCATAGGTTTAAGGTATAGTTCAGTCCTCTCTTCACATTGTTATGCATAATAATAGTGTAGTGTAGATATAATATTTTGTATATATATAATGTTTTCATTGCCACGGTCACAAGAATGAGTTCACCAATGAAACCACCTGTACAAGAAGATAAATGCATGCCATAGTTCATTATGAACTAAGTAAGCCCCATATCAATTGGAATCCTTACCTTTTCGAGTGGTCCCTTAAGGGATAGAACCCCACCACTCCAACCCTTTACATACACAAGTAATTCAACCTCTTTATAAATAAAACCATAAACGAATTTAAATACATGTAAAGAAAAAGTAAAATGTGTCATAACACAAGTGTCAACAAATGTGTGAAACTAATAGACAAGAAAAGTAAAGGTACAAACATGTGACAGTAATAGAACAACATCATGTAAAACATCATCATCAGATAGGAAAAGACATTGAGGGAAAGAATCTTACAAACTTAGGTTCAGTATGCAATCAAGTTTTATTCCGCAGAAGTTTTAACAATGTCCTTGAATTAGTATTTTATTATCCTACAATTCTTTTTATGAATTTTAGGGACATTACAAGTGGTCTAAGAGCCCAGATTCAAACACTAAGAGACCTAATGTGCACTACCAAAATATTCATTGAAGAAATAAAACATTTTCAAAAATTTATTTTGAAATTTTGTTAACTAACAGAAAATTGTTTGGCTCTAAATGTTTTAACTGTAGGATTAAGGAATAGCTCATATCATAAAGGCAAAATAATACAACAGTCATCAAGGTATTATGAATACCCCCACACAGGAAGGAGAACTTGTGGTTGAATTAAATTTTGATATACTAAAAACCATACAGAGTCTGCAGGAAGACTTACAAAGCTTCAAGGGCGATAATATGAATGAAAGAAAATAACATAAATGAATTAATGAAGGTTTACTTTAGAACATGATGGGAGGAAGCTCGCATGGATAGCCTACTCATTCAACCAAAAAATCTAAGAAATATTTTTATCATAAATGAGCCAGCAGCCCAAAGGAAGAAGGAAAAGAAGAACACACACCTAAACCTCCAAAAATATTTTATCACGGTATTTCCAGTGATAACTCTCTTTATCCTTGCAAAAAGAAATAGAGGAATGATGACAACCTCCAAGGAGATTTCGAAAAGATAAGAGCCCCAACCCTTGTAGGAGAGATGAACACTGGGGAGAAAGTTGAAGAATGGCTTCTAGGTATGAGAAAATACATCTGAGTACACAACTACTCTAGTGAGATTAAATCCCATCTAGCTATCTATAATTTAAATCGAAAAGCAGCTAGATGGTGGAGAGACCTAAAGCATACCAAAAAGGATGAGGTAAAATAAATCATATGGATTAACTTTTGTAGAATATTTCAGGAGAAATACATGTTTCAGATATTCTTTGACAGGAATGTGAAAGAATTTAATGAGTTAAGGATGGGCTCCATGACCATGGATGCCTTCATTAACAATTTTTTGGATCTGTTACATTAAGTGTATTACATAAAGGATGAGAAAGTAAAAATACAACAATTTTTAAGATGTCTTCCTCCTAATTTTTGATATATAATTGAGTTTGATGTGACTAAAAATCGGGACAATAACCTACACAAATCTATTATTTTCTATGAGCATGGACAACTAAGGCATAAAAACATCAACATATGTTGAGACGGGTCTAGAAACTTCTCAGAAAACCACAAACCGGGTTTCAACCCACATATTTACATAAAACAAAACAACAGTTTTCTAGCCTATAAAGACTTCAACAAGATAGGTACAAATCCAAATGTGCCTACACCAAATGACAATAGACCAGCAGCAAATGGAGGAGCCAATGTTTCCCCACTGCAAATTAAATGTTGGAAATGACAAGGGCTCCATTATTCTAGATATGGTAAAAACAAGACTAATGTAGTTTTGCACAATCTACAGGAAGACTCAACGGTAGAGGACATAGCTAGCACACTGATAATTTATGTAGCTTTGGATGGCCGACAAGCATATGATCAAGCTATGATGGTTGAAATAGAAGGTAAGGTTTCAAACATTTCTATTTCAAATTTGATTGATCACGGTGATTGCCGAAGCTATGTATTTCCTAAACTTGTTGAGACATGTAAACTAGACAAGTTTAAACATGAGAAATCGTGGCTGGTGCAATTATCCACGGGTACAAAATGAAATATTTAGTGATTCTGGGGTAAACTTGAACGGTTTTCCCACTAAAATAGATTTGAATATTTTATCCTTAGGATTGTATGATGTACTTATCGGCATGGATTGGTTGGAACAACACCATGCCATACTTGAATTCCTACAGAAGTCACTTTTGTGTACAGATATCCAAGGGAATAAGACAAATATTCAATGAATACCTAAGAAGGTTTTTGTTAGGAAAATATCTTCCTTACAAGAAAAGAAGTGCATTAGGAAAGGGTGGAAACTATTTGCAGTAAACATCTAGGATGTAGAAGCTGAGAGAGAGCAACACATCCAAGACTTTCAGGTTCTCATAGAATTTAAATATGTATTTCTTGAGGAAATACGTAGATTACCACCAAAATGAGACTTATGTTTTTCGATAAAACTAACACTAGGGTAAGTTTCGACTTCAAAATCCCCATATCGCATGAGCACACAAGAATTAGTGGAACTAAAGTTGCAGTTACAATATTTGATTGAGAAGGGTTATATCCAATTGAGTGTGTCCCCTTGGGGAGCATGTAGACTTTTTCGTAAAGAAGAAGGACGATACAATGCGAATGTGCATCGATTACCTCAAACTTAACAATATGACCATCAATAAGTATTACCCACTCCCTAGAATTGATGACTTGTTGGATCAATTCGAAGCAGCCAAGATATTTTCAAAGATTGACCTACAGTCCATATACCATCAGGTACGGATCCGCGATGAAGATATTCATAAATTAGGTTTTTTAAATCGATACGACCACTACGCGTTTGTAGTAATACCATTTTGGTTGACCAATGGACCCACAAATTTTGTGTGCATGATGAACAATATATTCAGGAAATGCCTGGATAAATTTTATTCATCTATATAGACTAAATCCTAGTTCACTCTAAGAGTAAAGAAGAACATGAGGATCATCTCTGCATAGTACTACAAGTGTTACAGGAACACCAGCTTTATGTTAATTTTAGTAAATGTGATTTTTATAAACCGTAGAAGCAATACCTAGGTCATATCATCTCCGAGAAGGGGATAATCGTTGGCCCATAAAATATTAAAGCCATAGAGGATTTTCCTACCCCTATCTATGTCACTCGAATTAGGTCATTTTTTAGATTAGCGGGTTGCTGCTGAAAGATCATTGAGAAATTTTTGAGGATTTCTTGTGCCATGAATGCCTTACAAAGGAAGGAAAACAAGTTCTTATCGATGACCAAGTGCGAGAAAATTTTCCAGAAGTTTAAACAGCTTTGGAATACTCCATTGATACTATAAATTGCAGACCCTGATGGAGATTTCATTGTTTGCATGGATGCAATCAAGGAAGGACTCGGAGAAGTCCTCTTACAGAATGACTGCATGATTTGTTACAAGTCATGGAAATTAAAAGATCATGAACAAAATTATCCCACCCACAATCTTGAGCTAGACACCATTATCCATGCCTTGAAAATGTGGAGGCACTACCTCATAGGAAAGCAATTTCTTCTAAAGACAGACAATATGAGTCTGAAGTACTTATTTGACCATCTGGATCTAAATTCCAAGTATTCTAGATGGTTGGCCTTCCTTAGCGAGTACCATTTTGACTTAAAGGATATAAAGGGCAAGGAGAATAAAACTATTGATCCTTTAAGTCGATGAGCTCATATGTTATATGAGGTATCTTCAAGTCGAACCAATTTGTATTTACATGAGAGGATCAGAACAACAAATGAAGTTGATTGTTTCTATTTTGAAATCCTCAGAAAGGTCCAAGAGGATAGGTTGTTTGAACAACAAAAAGAGTATAAGGTAGACGAGAGTGCACTACTGTGGTCTAAAGATAGATTGTACACTCCGGAAGGAGGGGACACCATGTCCAACATTCTCATAGAGTTCCATTGTAAAATCTACTCAGAGGTCCAGCATCCCTATGGAGTTCCTCATGGAGTCCCATTGTAAACAATTTTTCTGGCCAAAGCTGAGCACCAATATCCTTCAAGATTGCTGCAACCATTATCCATTCTGAAATGGAAATGGGAGTTCATTAGTATGTATTTTATTAAAATTATACCAAAGATAAAGAATAAAACTTATTCCATATTTGTAGTAGTTTAAAATTTATCCAAAGAGGAACACTTTATCCCAGTGAAGTCAACCTACAAGTAAGTTCACATTTTCAACATCTTGTTAAAGGAGATATTCAAATTGCATGGGATACCCAAGGAAATCATCTAGGATTGATACACAAAGTTTACCGAAATTTTTTGGAGATCCTTACTCTATGGTTTAGATATATGTATATGATACTCAACATGTTATTGATTCATCCTTGTTACAAGTGGTACCTGAAGGGGAGTTTATACCCAAACCCCTTCATATTCTAGACAAGAGAGAAGTGTAGCGCAGTAAACGCACCATAGTCTAGTTGAAAGTGCAATGGAAGAACATTGAGGCCGATGAGGATAGTTGGGAGAATGAATACACCATGAGAGAGGGTTACCCCACCTTATTTCATGATTTCATTCCTAGTCCCTAGAACACAAGGAACAGTGTTGTTCTAACTGGGGAGGGATGTAATCTACTGAATTTTGAGCTAAAACTACTGGGCATAAGTCCCAATGCATATGATGTTTCTTTTATGTTTATGTTTTGTAGATTAGGCGTAAGACCCCACTACACATGAGTGTGATGATTTGTTAGATATATTGAGAATAAGCCAAATTCATATGTTTTATGTAGCATGTACGTGATTGTATATGTTGGGCATGGACCTTGATGGACAAGAGTATTGTCGTAGGATGATATACTGACTATATTATCTGATTTTCCTTAAAATACATATACTGAGATTATTATTGTTATAGAATGTGCAGAATACTTCTTGCACGATTGAGTTCTATAAATGTGTTAGGAATGGACCCTAAAGCACATGATTGATGAGATTTTGTGTTGAACACCAACTCTCTAGCACACAAGTGATTTCATGTTTATGTTGAGCTCAAGCTTTGGAACACATAAGTGTTTTGATGTTTTTGTTGAGAGCCAGCTCCAGAGCACATGAGTTATGAAATTTTTGTGTTGAGCATAATATCTGAAGCACATGAAATATAAGAATTGGAAGGGTTGGGCACAAGCCTTGGATGATTTCAAATTTATGTTGAGCATAATTTTTGGAACTTGGATTCTTGGACATTGTATCCCTAGGTTTATTATACAAGTAAATCCTAGAATTAGTGTTGAGAGAGAGGCTCTGTATTTACACTAAGTGTAACTCTTAGCTGTTAGCATTGAATGTGGGCTCTGAATAACATTAGGAGTTACTGAAAAATAATTATGTTGAGTGAAAACGACTTTGAAAAACATCGACCTTATGTTACTTATTTTTAAGTTGCTTAAATGAAATTTTTAATTTCCACTACTCATTAAGTACTGAAGAACTACCATGATGTATGAGGTAATCCCATATGCAAGGAGTTTTACAGCTTCCTAACATAGTTTACCAACCCTACCTAAAAGCCTTGATAAAAGGAAATGATTATAAGCTAAGGAAATCAATATGTAATTGGGAGCATGATATATGATGCCTAAGATAAATATTAACAATACTATATGTGTATATAGTTTATATATGTTATGGATAAAGGGGTAGGTACATATATTAAATATGATGAAATAATAATAAATTAATAAATAATTTATATGTTATCATTTACTAAAGGTAATTAAATAGATATTTAATCCTAAAGAGTCAAATTAGGTACTAGTAAAAGAGTTCATAAGTTAAGTTGAATAAATATTAATCTCACATAACTCAATAAAATATTATTTCAAGACAAGAAATGATTCTTGATCTAAATTACCTTTTCCCGAAATGTTGTCTATAAAGACCTAAGCCAAGAAAAGGCTTGGGGATCCCATTCTATTTTATCTTCCTAAGAATTTTGGATGGAATTCCTAAGGAAAAGAAATCTGGTTCCTAACGTGAGATTCTAGATAGGAGAATCCTTGTCTTTAGGAGCTCTAGAATGGTTCTGGGTCATGGTTGGGAGGAATGTGGTAGTTACCGAGTTATTCAGTTGACATATTTGAGGTCACATATATCTAATTCTTTTTATTAACATTGTGTGTTTAAGTGTACAGGGTTTTCTTCCATTAAAAGCTCAAAAGCTCCAAGTATGAGGTTATTAACTTCTCCATTTTTATTAATTCAGGTTTTACAGATTTTTACTAAGTAGTGTCTAAAATATTGATTTGGAAATATGCATATTGAATACCTTCTTCAACTAGATTTGTATTTTTTATATTGATTAAAACTTATCTTGAAATATTTCTACATATTCTCTAGGGTTAAATTTTGTATTCTAGATTAATATATTTTCTTAAACAATAAATTCCTTGTTTATTTCCTAGATAGGTGTTCATAGTTTAAATTCTCTTAGTTCTTAAATTTATATAGTTCTAGAATAATTTAAAATTTTCAAAGAGCTAACTTATATTTAAAACCCTAATATCCATTAAAACTAAGTAAACTCATCCATTCCTTGAAACTAAAACACTACATAAACTTTACATCAAGACAATTTAAATAAACCATTTATAAATATAAATATACAAACTCTAGATAGAATATTTGAACTCATTTATATAGACTCTATCCAAAATATTTATAAATACCTAATAACTACAAAATTAGAAACAAACCAACCAAAGATCGAATATCTGGAACCATTAAATTGAAACCCTCAACATAAATCCAAAATGCTATAAATAATAAATATAAAAACATGAACTATCAAATATACCCTAAGCATGAAGGCCGACAACCTAAAACAAATATTTACAAATTAATATAAATAAAATACAAATACACATCAAATATTTAACCCAGCCGAGCCATCGAATCCCATGAAGGATTGGTTGTAGGTATTTACTCCATTATATACAAACCAAATGCTATTAACAAATTGAAACGAACCATTTGCATGTTTTATAAAGACATAGTCATTCCCTACGAATCGCACTAGTAGAATCCCATTAACTAAACCGTGAACTCACATTATCAAACAAGGAATTAAGTTCTTACACCTATTCCCTTATAAATAAATCATACCCATGATCGAATCCTATGAAACACACAAACGAAAATATCCAACCACAAATATTAACAACTGAGGATCGAATTTCATAGGATCAAACAAACCATTCAAATGCATTACAAGCTATACCATTTACTAAGGATTTCACCTCTAAGGATTCCTGTAAAGATGTTATATAACCAAATGTATAAACAACAATGAAACATAGCTACGCTCTTTTCTTATATATCATATACGCAATCAACATTTTAAACCATAAATACATTTTAATAAATAAACCTAGGTTGTGTATCAACACTAGGAGCCGAGATTGATGCTTATGGCTACCAAACAAACCTAGACGTGTAATATTAGTAAACCAACACATTCACATAAAACCACATCCTGGTACCATAATCCATAATTTACACAGTCAAATCATTATTAGTGCCATTGCAATCAATGAAACTATCAAATAATTTGAAACACATCATAAAAAGAAACACATGGTCTTTACCAAAACAAAGTTTCCCGTTAATATTGAATAAAACAAAATACAATTTGTTGCAAAACGATAATTTCATACACAGAACTGAGCCAACCTATAAACAGTAAAAAATTTATCCAAAAATTACATATGGCAGTTCCATGAAAAGGCTACACAGTCATGTCTATAAAATGCCAAGAAACTATCAAAACCCCAACCAGCGAAACAACTCAATGATGCATTTCCCACACCCGAAGCTCGAATCCTCATCTAAAACACACAACAGTGTAAATGCCATTTCCAATTTTGGGAATTACTTGGGGATTGGTTGTGAAAGCAACCTATGGCATCACCATCAAGCCACATAAAGAACCACACTCTATCACCTACACAAACAAGGAACCAAGGCTATCAAAAGTATGCATTATTCAAACCATAACAAAATGAACATTACAAAGGTGCAGACCAAGGCCGAAGCATACCTGTCGAAGAGCGTGGAAGTCTATTTTTTGTGCATCTCTCCCTAGGAGTGATACCACCACCACCACCATAACGAAAAATAACCAAATGTACAATGACAAACCCTATAGAGCACTTGAGGCATTCTTCCTGCCCTTCCTAGGGCTCATACATTTTCCACTGTAGCCACCACTATCAACTAGATCAAACCCACTCTACTATAGATTGAGAACAGTATTGTCAGTAGCTTTTATCAACCCCATTGCTTAAATCTTAAACCCTCCATATTCATGCTATTACAAAGTTTTGACTGCATATATTTATGCCATGAACATAAACCCTTTATACAATATAGTTCAAGCATATGTTATGTTGAATCCAAGGTTTTAAAACCTTATCATATAGTTTATAACAATAGTTTATAGACATGCAAACATATAATCTCATAAACCATTATTAACATAGGATTTAGGTATAACTTAGGATTAGAACTTTAGTCCTTTCATCACACAGTTATGCACAGGAATAGTGTAGTGTAGATATATCCTGTTGTAGATGTAGGACGTTTTTATTGCCACGATCATAAAACTGAGTTCACCAATGAGACCACATGCATAAGAAAATAAATGCATGCCTTAGTTCATGAAAAACTAAGTAAGACCCGTAGAAATACGTATCCTTACCTTTCCAATTAATCCCTTAAGGGATAGAACCTTGCCACTCCACCCCTTGACATATAGAGGTAAGTTAACTTCTTTATAAATAAAAACCATAAACAAATTTAAAATCATGTAAACAAAAGAATAATGTAAAATAACATAAGTGTCAACAAGTGTCATCAACTAATATAGATAGGAAAATTAAAATTACAAACATGTCAAAGTAATAGAACATCATGTAAAACATCATCATCGGATAGGAAAACACATGGAGGGAAAGTAACTTACATTCAAATTTTTTTCCGCAAAAGTTTTAACGATGTCATTGAATTTATTATTTTATTAGCCTGCAAAATTTGTATTTATTTATGAATTTTAGGGACATTACAACAATAGAAGCATTCAACTGTATTCCTATTTTTATTAAACTTTCCTTCTGAAAAAAAGGAAATTTCATCTTGCGGATGGACATCTATGTTTCCTTGTTTCAACCTCTTTTCCTCTACTAATAATGCTTCTATCATTTCATCCAAAAATTTAGTGGAAAGTTGAGTTAAAGTAAAAATAGTATTATAATAATTTTATGATAAACTATTTAATAATAATGCTTTTGCGTCATCCTCTTCAACTGGAGCTTTAATTTCTGTCAGCTCCCTCATAAGAGAATTTAGTTCATTGATATGAGAAAATAAATGTCTCGTGATGCATTTTTAATTTAAATAGCTGTAATTTCAAGGAAAATTTGGCATTTATAGATTTTTCCCCAAATAAATTAGTTAATTTTTCCCGCATCTCTACAGAATAGTTTTTAAATGAATGAGGTGTAAATTATTAAAATTGAACTCACAGCAATCTAAGGACAAAGACAAAACTTACAAAAGATTCCACAAACAATTTTACTCAAAAAATGATATGAAATAATTCAATAAGGAGTTGCAGTTGTATAATTGCTTGTGTTCATAAAAAATAATCTAGTTAATATTTACAATGTAATACAATGGCATTAATAGCCTCATAATTCAAATCCATGAGAGGTAATTCAAATTGAATAACTCAATATGACTACTATAATGTCCCCGGTTTTGACCCCATTTGCATGATGTATATAATGTAATTAATGGTGGTGAGGAGCAAAAGGAAAAAGCCCCACCATCGATTTGGTTGTGAATGTTTCGGCAATAGGGATAGTTGCCGATGGTATGTTGTGCTATCTGGAACATTATAATTCGGCATCATGTAAACACGCACATCAAATAAAATGAACCACAACTAGCTACGACAATGCAACATTGAATGAAAAGGGCATGGTTCCAAAGGATAGGGGGTGGGGGATGTCAAACCTTGGTTATGGGGGAAAAAAACCATGCTTTACCACCTTATTTGATTTGCCACCTTTTCTTGTTCCACCAACCTCTTCAATGTCTTGGTTTTGTTCTTGGGGGGGGGGGCGGGGGGCAGTTATGGCTGAGTTGTTGAGGGCAGTTATTGCTGGAGGAAACATGGGTTCTTGGGGGGGGCAGTTATGGCTGAGTTGTTGAGGGCAGTTATTGCTGGAGGAAACATGGGTAAGGAGGCAAGCAACTCCATTCTTTCCCATTCCTCCATGTGGTCCGGTTGATCCGCGCGCTCAAGCCATTGTTTTCTGTTCGCCTCACGTAGAGAGACGTGCTGTTCATCCTCATGTAGGATGGGAGTCTTGTTTGTGCTCCTCACGCACCAGTCACGGGTCTTTTTTGGTTGTCCGCGTAATGAGCAGGTAGAATGGCCTCAAGGGCCCTATTTCTGCTGGTATGTTTCATAGCCGTGGCTTTAATCCATGTTTCCTGCTTGCTGATCCCTTCCGAGAACCGCCATTGTGGAAGGGGAAGCCTTCCGAGAGCCGCCATTGTGGA
>LPNX010363579.1:0-47184 GCA_001517045.1 Pseudotsuga menziesii | reverse complement strand
TCTAAGCATGAAGCAGCCAAGTGCTAATGATGGCTGCTATTATCAAATGGAAAAATATGGACAGTTGCATGCCCAGGGGCAGCAAGGACTATGAAGTCAACCAACTGCTGTGTGAAAAAGGATTTCCATGAGAAGATGAGGGATTTGAAAGGGAAGTTTTCATTAGACCCTATCTTACTGATTATAACTACATTTCTTAAGTTTATGCTTGAAATGCATGAGGATATGTATTGCATGCATAGGATATTGCATGATTGGTAAGAATATTGGAAATTATATATTTATAATGAACCACTAATGATAATAATTGCTTTGATGTTGGCATTAGTGGAAAAACCAACGATGACATGGACCTAGCTGAATGTGTTGATGATGTTGATGAATGTGACCAGCAACCCTATGAAGAAAGGGATAAGGCAACGAGTCCGTAACAAAAGTTGGTGAGCGATTCTATAATCTCCTGCAAAGGACCAACCAAATTGGACATGGAAAGGGTGTAAGTAAGACCCATGTAGGTAAGAGTTTGCTTATGATAAATTCCATGGATTGGTACAGGTAAGAGACCTCATACCATGTGAATGTTGGAACATAGAAAAGTGTCATGATATTGATTATAGTAATGCATCCTATATGAATTAGTCATGGTTAGGCCATGCACGGTATATTGAATGCAAGATAGCATGAATGGATAGGCATTGGAAAGATTTTATGAACCTTGTAGTTATGCAATGGATGTATGCCTATGAAGGGTGTGCATGACTGATTGCATAAGTGTAGGTGCAATGTTGTGATGTACTGCATGAATGCATTGAGATGAATTCNAGTTATGCAATGGATGTATGCCTATGAAGGGTGTGCATGACTGATTGCATAAGTGTAGGTGCAATGTTGTGATGTACTGCATGAATGCATTGAGATGAATGCATGTGATAGGCGGACTAACTAATGACTGAAATGATGAATTAATGATAATTCTGGAACTGTTTCAAAGGTTGTTATGAATGCAGGATAGTCATGATCAATTGGCCGCCAGAAATGCTCTATGGAAGATCAAGGTGGTATGAATGATATGCCTGTGAAGTAAGGAGTATCTAAACATTTCATTTAATTGCATGAATGATATGACTATACCTTGCAATGTTAGTATGATGATGATTGCATGAAGTAAATGAGTTTTGGCAATGTTGATGTGACTAACCGCTGGAAGTATTTGAATTTTATAAATTCTGAAAATGCTTTAGTAATGGTTGTAGCAATGAAAAAGGTTATATGCATCCAGACTTACCAAGTGTTTGGTTGATTGAAGCTCATATTTCAGGTAGATTATTTCGGGCATGGCAGTGAGAGGTAAGACCCTGACCAATGCCAAAATCTACCATGTGAAAGAGCTTATTAAATTTGAATTGTGAATTTCAAATTTAAGGGATTGCTAACAACTACTAGTCACTACTAGCTTGCATAAGTTGTGTTTGGATGTTGAAGCTTATGTTTCAGGTAGATTATTTCGAGCATGGCATTGAGAGGTAAGACCCTGACCAATGCCAGAATCTACCATTTATGAGAAGAGTCTCATGGTTGTAAAAATAGTTGGTATGCATAATAGGTTGTTGAAATTCGAATTGTGAATTTCGGACTTTAGAAATTGTTGACAACCACTAGCCACTATTGGCTTGCATAAGATTGTGTTTGGTTGATTGAAGCCCAGGTTTCAGGTAGATTATTTCAAGCATGGCAGTGAGAGGTAAGACCCTGACCAATGCTAGAATCTACCATGTAAAAAGAGCCAAACTTTATGAGAAGATTCTCATGGTTGTGAAAATAGTTGATGTGCATAATAGTTGGATTGTTAAATTTGAATTGTGAATTTCGAATTTAAAGGAATTGCTGAGGACTACTAATCATTATTGGCTTGTGTAGGATTGTGTCAGGAGGGACGCATGGTAAGTGGGTATTCATGTTATGATAGTAAGCATAAAATTGTAATGGGCGTAGTAGTGCTGCTTACAAGAAACCCACAATTGAACAAGTCAATTTCTGTAGTAGATAGAATTGCAAATTCCTAATGAATTTGATTTCTAATGTCATTGCTTGGTTATGGAACGATCAATTTGGATTGTAGTATCAGGTAATGATTGACTGTTTGGCTATTTGATGAATGTGTCAGGGATACACATTATAGGAAGATCATGTGTGATGACCTACAAGAGCCAAACCTCATGGGAAGGTTTTCCCTTACCTTGGAAATGGGTTTCGGGTGAAAAGCCATTAGACATTTTGAAATGTCTCATCTGCACTACATGTTTGGTAATAACATGAGTGAGATGGTATAGATTATTTCGATGAGACATGTGTGGATATGAAACATAAAAAATAAGTAGGGATGGGGCTTGGTTTGCTGAATAACATGGTGATTGGAAACCACACAGACAAAGCTAGAGGGATGACTTTCTTCTCCACAACCCCAGGATAGCACTGGAAGGGAATCCAGGGCTTGAGGGACTGAGTAGAAGAGAAGGGACTGATTCCTTGTGTTGGGTGTGTGTGGGTGTCTTAGAATTCAGGCTAGTTCTGGTGTAGGTGTTCCTAGCTCTGCAGCAAGCTCACCAGCTTAGCATTCAGCCTTTCCCAACTCCTTGACGGTGCCTAACAGATATAAAGGCATACTGCGACGGCAAATGGATAAGTGTTCTCTAACCCTTTCTATGAATGTGCATGTTTAATTATTAAATTCGATATGCAGAACATGTTTTGATTTAGTATCCATTATGACCGAATGATATGAAATGTGATTACAGCTTTAGAGAAATAACGCTGATGAGTTTGCTTGTATTGCTTGTATTGCTTGTGTTGGTAGGAAAAAGGTAAAAGGGTAAATGGTTGTTGTGAGGGGTTGCGGAGTAAGGGTTATTGTTGATATAAGTGTATGTTGGTATAAGTGTATGTTGGGCTGTTATATGCCTGGGGATCCATAGTAGATCCTAGACCTAGAAATGGTCATGATAAAGTTCCAAGCCTAGTCGACATGAGGATGTACTAGCTGGACATTAATTATTTGATGTTGAGGAGAATCCTGTGTGCTGACCTAACATCTAAGTCCATAGGCGATCCCAGGGCTTGCAAAGCAAAGCAGGATCCTATGGGCAAACGAGGAAACACACAATACAGATAAGTATTGGATTTTTTTGCTTATGAATATACATGTGTATATGATTTGGATATGATGTTTTAAGCTCTTGTTCTAGAGATAAAAACTAATGAGAATAAACTAAACATGTGAATTTATTCAATGTTTGGATATAGGTATCGCTAGAGGCGAAGACTATGAGAGCATCCTAGAGGTGCATGTGGGCATGTGACTGTCCTGGAAGGCTCGGAATGAGTGGTAATGAAAAAGGTGCTAGTAGGACGGGGGAGTCATAGCAGCCGAGACAAACCATGTGGAGAGACTCCATGGTTTTGAGGTCGGGAATGGACCGAAGAAACTAAGTTTCATGACCAAGAAGGATTGGTCCAGCATACATGGTGAAGTGAAAGAGGCTGAGAGCATGAAAAGTCACTGCGATGGTGTGGGTTCCAGGATGGAACAAAATAAAGAGGGGAAAAACTCTTACTGCTCTCTCTTTCCTTTTGATTATATATATGTTTATGCATTGTGAAAACAAAAGATTGTTGAATGCATGTATGATTGAGAATGAAATGTGTGTATTTGCTTAAGTAAATTTGTGAATGCTGGAATAGTTAATTCCTTGCCCAGGAATGGAAATGAATGAGCTCATGTGCCTGTTGGGGGAAGGCATGAGAAATATGAAAGTATCCTTGATAACACTTGGACTGTCATGCCAATTGGGTAATTAACTGACTGATTTTAATGTCTATGTTATGCTTGGTCTGATAGGATTTCAATGGTGCATTTCACAGGTGAGAAAAGTGAAACGAGGTGGTGCACATTGATCATGCCAGCAGATCAAAAGTCATTGGACTTAGCTGGAAGTCTCCTTCAAATGATTTCTAAGACCCAAGAGAACCTTGGGGAGATGCTCAAGATACAGAGAAGGTAGAGTGAAATGAACCACCATATTTTGCAATACTCTATTGGTTTGCAAAGAGAGGTGAAAATCCTTTTGGGAGCAATCAGCAAAGGACAGGAAGGTAGATCAGCGATGGGATAATTGTCCAAGCGACCCATTGGGAAACGGTCCAGGCATGAGGACTCAAAGGAAATTGAGCAGGTAAAGATGAAGCAGCCAGTGATATCCTGGAGATGCGGAGGACATTATTTACGCCGGGACTGTCCAATGAGGGAACATGATGAAGGCAATAGCCGCAAAGTTCCTAGACTTCGGGATCAGCTGGAAGCTAAGAACCAGTAGGAGAAGTCCATGGAAGCCAAGGGGCTTGGTCCTGTACGTTCAAAGTAGATGATTGAAGGTGGGACAGATCTACAATTTTGAAATTTTGATGTGCAATTGTATATGTATTGTATATATGTAATTGAACACCGAGGACGGTGTTATTCCAAGGGGGAAGGGAATGTAATGTCCCCGGTTTTGACCCCGTTTGCATGATGTATATAACGTAATTAACCATGGTGAGGAGCTCAAGGAAAAATCCCCACAATCGATTTGGTTGTGAATGTTTCGGCAATAGGGATAGTTGTCGATGGTATGTTGTGCTATCCTGCACATTATAATTCGGCATCATGTAAACACGCACATCAAATAAAATGAACCACAACCAGCTACGACAATGCAACGTTGAATGAAAAGGGAATGGTTCCAAAGGATAACTGGTGGCGGATGTCAAACCTTGGTTATGGGGGAAAAACCCATGCTTTACCACCTTATTTGATTTGCCACCTTTTCTTGTTTCACCAACCTCTTCAATGTCTTGGTTTTGTTTTTTTTTGGGGGGGGCAGTTATGGCTGAGTTGTTGAGGGTAGTTATTGCTGGAGGAAACGTGGGTAAGGAGGCAAGAAACTCCATTCTTTCCCATTCCTCCATCTTCTCCAGGACGCCATTCTTTCCTATTTGTTCACTCTCATGTGGAGGTCAGTTCATCTCCTCACGCGCCTGGTCTTCTCCTTCACCGTCATTATCTCCATGGGCGGTTCTATATTAACGTGGCCCGGTTGATCCGCGTGCTCAGGCCATTGTTCTATTCGCCTCACGCAGAGAGACTTGCTTTTCATCCTCGTGCAGGCTGGGAGTCTTGTTTGTGCTCCTCACGCACCAGTCGCGGGTCTTTTCTAGTTGTGCGCACAACGAGCAGGTAGAACGACCTCAAGGGCCAGATTTATACTGGTATTTTTCATAGCCATGGATTTAATTGATCCAGATGGATATCGGTGGCCACCCACCTATTCCACTGGCTTAAAACAATTGTCCATTGTGGCAGTTTCCTAGTTATTTTTCGGTAGTTTTTCGAGTCCTAAACTTTCGGGGCCGTTTTGAGGCCTTAAACGACGTTTTTTGGAGATTTGAGGCCAAATGGTTGCCACCAATATGAATTTGGTTGACCAAAAGTTGTAAATCTTAGACCTACCTTTCCAACGAGTTCTCGAACGCCCAAATCGGAGATCGTATGCAAAAGTTATGACCCCGGGAAGTTGACTGTTCAACTTACCACCGTGGGGCCGCAAACTTTATGACGGTTCATCTTCTAGTGTTACGTTTTGGGACTTTTGGGGTTCTCACCTCATTATTATTATAAATACGCCCCTTTGGCCTCATTTTGTATTCAGCTTGGCACGAATGAGCATAGAAGCCACATCTCTTCTCAGAGATAGCTACCACCATTCTAGCAATTGTATTACAGTATGTTCTATTTCCGCCATTTAATAGAATATGTTTTTACTGTATCTCTGTTATCTTTGCAAAATGTCTATTATTATGATTCTGTATATATTCTTTCATTTCATTCGCACATAAATCCAGATCAGTGGTATCAGAGCAATCTTCTCTTTGATTGTTTCTCAGCGGATGTCCCCGACGAGGTCCGAGTACAGAGAGTTTGGTCTCGAACTATTTTCGCTCGATCATTCTCGCCGTCCCAAACGACCTCCCATGGCGGAAGAAAAGAGAGACGACGGAGCAGGAGATCCTATCAAGTCGCTGCTCGAGGAAGCCCTCGAGCAACAGAGGAACGAGATGATGGATAGTTTCGCCCAAATCCTTCAGCAAATGCCGGCAATGGCAAGTGCATCTTCAACAAGAAGCCGGTTCGGGGATGCAACTCTCTTCAAGGTACAAGTTAACTTTGATATTCCTTTATTTGAAGGCAATATTGATGTAGATGCCTTGGATAATTGGTTGAATGTTCTAGAAGGGTATTTCTCTGTCCACAATTTTTCCGACAGAGAAAAGATCACCTTTGCACTCCTTAAGGCAGTCCCCCATGTCCAAAATTGGTGGGGTACTTATTGTGAGAAAAACTTATCAGACGAGTCTGAAATGTTTGAAACAATTCCCACTTGAGCCTCTTTCATAGATGCCGTCAAGGAACAGTATTACCCTGTGGGAAACTATGATGACCAGTACACAAAATGGACCATTCTGCGTCAAGAAAGGGACCAGACGGTGTCGGAGTACACCAACAAATTTCATACTCTACGGACAAAGCTGAGTATCAAAGACTCCGAGCGGCACCTCATCCTGAAATATCGCAGTGGTCTACATCGGTACATCTGAACTGAGATGGACTTCCTCGACATCTCTTCACTTGGATCCGCCTATCGGTATGCTGTCAAAATCGAGGAGAAATTTTGACAAAAGAACAAGCGAGACTCTGGACCTGCGAATCCACCGCAGAAGCAAGGCAAGGGAAACCCTGGCCCGTAGAACACAACAAAAGAAAATGACAACTAGTCCCTGCCACAAGCAAAGAAGGGAGATCGAAAGACAAAGAAGGACACTGGTAAGTGGTGCGAATTTCATAAAAGCCCTTGGCACAACACTGATGAATGTTGCTCAAAGCAGTCATTAGTGGCCGAGATCAAATCTTCAGAATCAGATCCTGATTCTGATTCTGAACCCAATGCCACAACCGCACACAATGGGAGGTAGATCATTAATGCAGATCCCACTACCACTGTTGCTACCGCACAGATTCAACTCGAGGATCTTGAAGATTCAGAGGCAGAGGAGCGCCTATTCCACTCACAGATGTGGGTGAAGGGAATGCCTCTACATTTTGTTGTTGACAACGGCAGCCAAAAGAACCTGATTTCAGCAGAAGTCGTCAAGAGATTGGAGCTTCCGACAACACCACACCTGCAACCTTACAACATTGGTTGGCTAAGCCAAGGACACGGTATCCGCATTACTCAGCAATGCCTCCTACCATATGGCATCAAGCCTTTCCAAGACGAGGTATTGTGTGATGTGGCCCCTCTTGAAGTCTGTGATGTTCTTTTAGGACAACCATATATGTGGAAGCGTCATGCTGTATATGAGTCACGGCCTCGCAGTGTCATTATCACTTTGGGAGGACAACCCTACCGGATCCCAGAGACAGTTGCACCTAACAAAGTCTCGCAAGGTAGGAAGATAAAATCCCACATCAGAAAATTATTCCTCTTCACAATTGCGTCTGAAGGAGAACATAAGATCACAGAGACCTCCACACCCTCTGCACAGGGTATCTCTGCTCATCAGACACAAGAAGAAGACAGAGCCATTGTTTCCTCATCTATCCGAGTACCTCTATGATGCAAGGCCACGCATTCAACGTGCTCATCCAGATACAAATCATCCAAACAACAATTACAGCCCTCTTGGGATGCCAAAGAAAAGCAGCCTCTTCACTTCAACAAATGTCGCACCAGGAGATCAACTCAACACATAGTTCGAGATATGATATGGGATTCGACGCAATGGAGACCATTGCTTCCTAAGGAGGGAGGATTGATCCAGATGGATATCGGTGGCCACCCACCTATTCCACTGGCTCAAAACAATTGTCCATTGTGGCAGTTTCCTAGTTATTTTTCGGCAGTTTTTCGAGTCCTAAACTTCCGGGGCCGTTTTGAGGCCTTAAACGATGTTTTTTGGAGATTCGGGGCCAAATGGTTGCCATTGGCATGCATTTGGTTGACCAAAAGTTGTAAAGCTTAGACTGGCCTTTCCAACAAGTTCTCGAACGCCCAAATCGGAGATCGTATGCAAAAGTTATGACCCCGGGAAGTTGACTGTTCAACTTACCACCGTGGGGCCGCAAACTTTATGATAGTTCATCTTCTAGGGTTACGTTTTGGGACTTTTGGGGTTCTCACCTCATTCTTATTATAAATAGGCCCCTTTGGCCTCATTTTGTATTCAGCTTGGCATGAATGAGCGTAGCAGCCACATCTCTTCTCAGAGATAGCTACCACCATTCTAGCAATTGTATTATAGTCTGTTCTATTTCCGCCATTTAATAGAATATGTTTTTACTGTATCTCTGCTATCTTTGCAAAATGTCTATTATTATGATTCTGTATATATTCTTTCATTTCGTTCGCACATAAATCCGGATCATTAATCCACGTTTCCTGCTTGCTTATTGGTTTCGCCTGCGTAATTGGGTCGCTGTTGTTCTTTCCACGATGTTTGGGTGCTATTGGGAGCCCAACGTCCTTCTTCCATTTGGAATGTGTGTGGGTTTCTTCCCCGTTTTCCTAGGCTATGTCTTCTTCCCTATTTTGGGAATGTGCATAGTTGCCACCGTTTTTATTATGAAGTTGTGGCTGCTGGAGTACCCTAGTTTTGGGTTGTTGTTGAGTTGTTTTGGCCACGTTAGGGCCAATGACAACTCTGTGTTGCCTTGTGGGCTTGAGCTGTGCTCATTTTTTTTGTTTGGGATTATCCCCGGTTGTTTTGCCTTCTTCACAGGGCTATGAAGGGATTGTTTTTCTGCGGTGTGCAGTGGTTGGTCTTCGGACTGTGCTGGCTTGGCCGATCTGTTGATGGCCTGATAAACCCAGTGGTGTTGGTTTGGTTGTTTGGTGTCCCCTTGGCTATGTGTAAGCCTGTAATTGACCCTTAGTCCTTGAGGAATCATGCCCAGCTCGGGGGTGGCAGTATTACTGAGAGATTGATGAGCACGTTGGCCTATGGTTGGGTGGAACGTTGCAGCAACATAGCTAGTTGCAGGGCAAGTTCTTCATCAAAAGACAAGTGTTGTTGTTACTTTATCTCTGCAATTATATTGATGTTTAATGAATTATAATGAACATGGGGATGCTGGAATGCATATGTTTTCTTCCGTTGTATGATTAAAGAATTATGCATCTGTCTATGCTTGTATGTTTATGCATCTTCGCATGCATTATGTTTAAGCTTTGTAATTTCAGCATTGATCTCTTCTGTTCATGTTCATGGGGCTGGTTGCCCAGTTAACGTGGTGTTCGTCGCATCCTCTTTGCCGGTATGAGGGATGGGGACGTGACAACTACATGGATAACTAGAAGTGTCTCAATCACTATCGAAGCTTAACTGGCTATATCCAATTGTCTAATTCAGTCTCTTAGTTAGTTACAATCAGTTAAACTAGTATAACTGACATGGAAGGTGAGAAAGGGAGCCTTCCCACATGCAACCACACAAAAAATAGTGCTAACTAAACTAGAGGAAATATAACTGAATGTAAGTGAAGAATAACTAGTCTTGACCAGTCACCAACTACCAACAACTGAAGGAGGTTGGTTTCAACACTCCTAGTGGTTCCTAAATTGTAGGGATTGGTCTAAAAGGTTCCTAAACTGATCCATGAAGGTGCATCCAATTCCAGTTAGTATATATCTGTGTTCTCCACACTCTAGTTACTAGTACATGTGGCCCCATTAGGATAAGTGGACCCAATGGTACTAGCTGACCCAATAATGACTAAATGAGTCCTAAGTTAAGAAAAATTGACTAGTTTGGACAAGGGAGGATTATAATCCTAACACCCCCGATTAATCCTAACTTTGAAAACTACGAGCCTGGTAACTAAGACCAAAGGTCACCCATTATAGCTAAAATGAAAAATTAAATTCTTAATACAACCAAGCAAACAGGGAAAAACCTCAGTAGGGAAAATATCCCTTGTCAAAGTAAGCAGTGAATTAGTAAAACAAGTTTTGAGTAAAACTTTGTGAAAATTTTGATGCAATTTGCAGCACTATGCAGTATCTTGGTTCTTATTTTTAGTATCATACTGATACTATGCATGTGAGCCTATGAATCCAAAATAAATCATTATTTCTGGAGGAATCTTCCTCTTTGGAAGAAGAATAAAATGTTCAAATGAATCAGAAATATAGACAGCTGCTAGATGAAAAATAGACCCATGTAGAGAAACTGAAATCAACTGATAAGAGAGAAAATGTGATTGAGAATTCAAAACATGTGAGGAAATACCAATAAAATGATACATTTTGGCCTTGAACATCAAACCATGTAAGTTAAAATCATCCCCAAGTGGTAGGAGCAAGTGTCCAGGAAGATGCAGATTGTCTCCCTCTTTACTAGTTATGTGAGGAGATAAGCATGTGATCAAAGGTAGAGAATCCTTTGGAATATGGAGAGAGAATTATTAGGATCCATAATCTGATATAGCTTCATAAGTAACCAATGATTCACAAAATACAATATCGTAAACCTCATAAGAGGAAACTAACATCAAATCCCCATCAACAAGTTTGAAAGAGACTTGCGATACTTGATTTGTAACACCAAAATTGATGAGACCAAATACAAGCATGAATGAAGGCTCTTGTAACTTAAAATTCAAAGCAAATAATATAATATCAGATCCAAATAATATCATATCAAATTCAAATAAGTTCATATCATATCCAAGAGTGTTCTCCATCGAGATGGTAGATGCACAATTTTCTCCTTCTTCAAAATTCTTAGTATAGGTGCATGCAATTGTACCAGAATTTGCTGGAAGCTCTAGGTCAAGGAAAGTGAATGGATCACTCATACAATATGATATTATTTCCAAAATATCCAATTTCTTGCTTATATTGACACCATAAAAAACATTAGAGGCAGAGAAATCAAATTCCTCTTCACTTTTTGAAGCAATCAATGGCAAATTTTGCACAGAATTTGAAAGAGAATCACTAAAAATTTTTTGCAAAGAATGGAAGGAGAGTTTTTATTCAATATCATAGATTTAAATTTATTCTTCTGGATCATCCATATGAAATATGGTATATTAGAGATCTCGTAAACTTCTGGAGCGAGAGAATAAGGATTCGCTACAAGGAGATTTTCTTCAATTCGAATTGACTGCGTGGAAGATTCTGCTTATTCTTCATCTTGAAAAAATTCATTAGAGATAGTATAGGATGATACTTTTGAATAAATAAATATTTTGGTGCTGGGTTTGATCTCCAAATTCATATTATGATCCTCAATTATAATAAGTTAAACTAGTTTAATTGATGTGGTAGGTGAGAAAGGGTTACTTCACACATGCATCCATGCAAATACGAGTGCTAAATGAACTGGAGTACATCTAACTGAATGTAACTGAATCATAACTAGGCTTGACTATTCACCAACTGCCAACAACTGAAGGAGTTTTGTGATGACACTCCTAGTGGCTCCTAAATTGTATGGATTGGTCTAGGAAGTGCCAAAAATGATGCAAGAAGGTGCATTCAATTCTAGTTAGTCTCTATCAGTGTTCCCCACACTCTAGTGACTAGTACATGTGTCCCCATTAGGCCAACTAGATCCAATCATACTAGTGGACCCAATAATGACTAAATGACTCCTAAGTTAGGAAAAATTAGCCATTTTGGACAAGGGAGGATTATAATCCTAACATAACTAAGAATCTAAAAGAGTTAATCCAATGATGGACTTATCCCTCTCTTCATTTTTCTACGAACCAATAAATTGAGTGGGATGTGTAGGTACTATTTATGAGCCATCTAGAAGTCCGCTTAAATTCTTATTCATCGAAAATAACTGAAATTTTACCTTCCAATTGTAGAAATTATTTCCATTAAACTTTTCCACTAGAACTAGATCAATTTAAAAAATATTAAACTAATATGAAATTATTACCTCTTGTAGCAGATCTCTCATGCTAGTTAAGATCTATAGAGATTCAACTTCACCGCTTGCTTCTCTTTCACATGAGTCAACAATGATTTTATATCATTTGTGTGTTGTTTTACACAATAAGATAATTCACTGCATAGTTGTTGATGGATCGTTCTAGTTTCTTAGACAACAATATCCTCCCAGAAGTCAGTAGGAAATTCCTTCTTCATGCAACTCTCTATTTGGTTGTTACAACAATCTGCAAAATGGTTCTTCAATGATCTCTAACAAATAAATGAAGTCCCAAAATATTACGTTGGAAATCACACTCCCTCTTACTCTTTGTCCTATGCTCTGATACCAAATAGGAAAAATTGATATGCAAAGAAAAAACACAACATACTACTTTATTACTTACAGATAGTTACATTCATAGTGAATGAACTCTTTCAACAGAATCCGATAATGGTGGACCTGAAACCATCAATTTTCTAAATAAAAAATCAGCATCCTAACCTTTTACTGTAATCATGGCATTTCGCAATTATTATCTAACAATAATTTTTACAAAATTTTCAAACTAAGTATTGTTGTACTCTATAACATACAAACTTAAACTTGTAAATTATCTCTGTAATTTATCTGGAAAATAGTTTTGTAAGTATGTTTTCCAACTAATCTTCAAATACTCAAAACTTAACAGAATGTTCATTACAAATTACAATCTCTTTAATAAAGTGACATCTTGTATCAATATGTTTACTCTTCTTATGAAAAACATGATTCTTTAACCATACTATGGCATATTTGTTGTCATAATAAATATGAGTTGTCCTTCCTACTAGTGGAGCAACTCATCCATAATAGTCTTCATCCAACTAGTTTGGCATGATACTCTTGTCATTTGTACATACTTTGCTTCTACACATGACATTGTTACTATGGGTTACTTCGTTGATGCCCGTGATACTACACCATATCCAAAACTGAAGACATAACAAGTAGTGATTTTCATGTCATCACTAGCTAATGCAAAATTACTATCTATGTAACGAATCAATTTGAAATATGAATATGATGTATACATAATTTGATATCTATCTATTCTAACAACTTCTCTCATAATTCGTTTTCCAACCTGCCAATGGGTACTCTATAGAGACTCCATAAACCTAGAATTTAAACTTATCTCATACATAATATCAAGCATCATTGATGTCAAATACATAATACTACCTACTAGTATCATCTACAATGTTGTATCAGCACTTCATCGATTATCCTTCTTGTTGAGTTTTGTAGTAGTTGCAATTGGTGTTACAACTAGCTTAAAATTCACCTTCCTAAACCTTGTCAAAATTTATTTTTCATATTGTGATCCACAAATAAATGTACCATCACTCAATTGATCAACTTATATACCAAGGAAATACCTAATAGTAAATAATAGTAAGGAATTAATAATAAATAATGGATTAATATTACAACTAATTGTCTTTAAATCAACAAACGTTGGTGTCAGCTAGTTGTGGTTGTTCTATATCTATATTGATATGAATTGGAGATCTGGATATTTTTGCAGGAATCAATAATGTCCTGATGATGAGCTGTGAATGGCTCAAAATGTAGACATTGAACCATCATTTAGAGCAGACTCTCTAGATGATTCCATTAACCTTTTCTATGGATTCTCAGCCAAAACCATCCCTAAATAAGTCATCTTAAACATTGTTTTAATGGTTGTTTTAAAATCATATATTGGCACGTCTCCACTAAAAATTAAATCATCAACACATAAATAGACTATTCGTATTTTATCTTCTTGATTTACCTTAGTATACTTGGTTGCAGCACTTGGAGTCATGCTCAATCCATTTCTATTTAAATATTCCTCAATTCTTCTATACCAAACCTTAGGTTCATCTTCCAATTCATACAATGCTTTCTTTAACCTATAGACTGTGTACCCTAGCTACAAATGAAAATGTTTCATTATAAACAACTATGAGTTGTTGATTGAATTGCTGAGCCATAAGTCTATGTTTGTGGCCCGTGACATCACCGTCAACATTTAGCTTTGTCTTGTAGATACATTCCACTCTTGTTCAATAATTTTCATCAAGAAGGTATACAAGCTTCCAAGTATTATTAATTTATATGAAATCAATTTCCTCATCTATATATTTTTTCCAAACTTCATCCCTAATAGCTTCATCAAAATCTAACTAATCATATGAAATTAAATAAAAAATTGAAAACTAATCCAAGTCTTCATCTTGTTCATATAACTTCCTTAGAATCATTTTGTTTTGACCTATAATTTTGTTCCTTGATCCAATTAATGTTTGAATCACTACTTACTTATGATAATGTAGCTTCATGTATAGTATAACTTGATAGGGAACCTTGGTTTTGAATTCTTGGAAATGTGAACTATGATGGGCTTGATCGTGGTGACTTACTACCTAGAGAGACATTTGCAACAGGTGTATTTATCTATGGATTTTGTTGTACACCCTATATTTCTTGGTCAATTCTTTCATCATCTTCTCCTTGATATATTGTTTATAAATACTTCCATCCAAATATTCTTGTTCAGTTAACTTAACGTCTATGCTCATAATACATTTCTTGTTGATGGAATTAAAGAGTCTATATTCGTTAAACTCATAACTATATCATGCAAGGATACACTTCTCACTTCTATCATCTATGTTAATACACAAGTGCATAATCCACTTACCTAAAATTCATGAAATGAGAAACATTGCATCTCTTACTACTATAATATCTCGAATTTTGACCTAACACTAATGGGCTTAAGTCCCATTACATATAATGTTTCTTTTATATTTATATCTTCTATATTGGGCTTAACACCCCATTGCACATGAGTATGATGAATTGTTATATATGTTGGGCATAAGCCAGTGCATATGTTTTACTTAGCATGTTAGCAATTGTATATGTTGGGCATGGACCCTCATGGACACAAGTATTGTCATAGGACCATATACTTACTATATTATGTTATTTACCTTCAAAATACATATACTGAGATGATTATTGTTATAGAATGTGCAAAAGACTCATTGCATGATTGAGTTCTATAAATATGTTGTGCATGGACCCTGAAGCACATGATTAATGAGATTTTTTCTTAAGCGCGAGAACTGGAGCACATGAGTGATTTCATTTTTTTTCTTAAGCACGAGCTCTCGATCACATGAGTGTTTTGATGTTTGTGTTGAGTTCCAGATATGGAACACATGAGTTATGAAATGTTTTTGTTGATCATGCGATCTGAATCGCATGAAAAATAAGAATTGGAAGTATCAGGCATAAGACCTGGAACATTCCAAATTGATGTTGAGCATAATCTCTCGAACATCATATCCTTGGCCATTGTATCCTTAGGTGTATTAGACAAGTACATCCTAGAATTAGTGTTGAGCAAGAGAATCTGGAATTGAACTAAGTGTAACTCCTAGTTTTTAGCGTTCAGTGTGGGCTCTGTATAATGCTAGGAGCGTCTGAAAATTAATTGTGTTGAGTGAAAATGATTTTGATAAAACAACGAACTCATATTACTTATTTTTAAGTTGATTAGATGAAAGTTTGAATTTTTGTTTCTCATCAATCACTCAAGAACTACCATGATATACAAGTTAATGAAACATGCAATGAGTTTTAGAGCTTCCTCGCTTACTTGACCAACCTTACCTGAAGTCCTTAGTAAAAGAAATGATTATAAGCTAATGAAAGTACCATGTGATTGGGATCATGCTATATGATACCTAAAGTAAATGTTAACAATGATATATATATATATATATATATATGTTATGAATAAAAGAGTAAGTATATGTATTAATTACAAAGAAATAATAGTAAGTACAAATAATAAATAAAAAACCTATGTATTATTATTTACTAAAATGATTAAATAAATATTTAATACCTAAATACTCAAAATAGGAACTAGTCAAAGATATCCTAGGTTAAGTTAAATAAATATTAATTTCACATAAATCAAGTAAAATATTATTTTAATAAAATAAATTATTCTTGATCTAACTAAAATTTAACTCCCATTTTTCCTAAAGATTGTCTATAAATACCCAAGCCAAAGAAAGGCTTCGAGATCCCATTCTATTCTATCTCATCATTATTTTCCTAATAATTTTGGAGAGCATTCCAAAAGAAAAATAAATATGGTTTAGAACCTGTATTCCAGATAGGAGGAGCCTTACCTTTAGGAGCTCTAGACGACTTGCATATTTGAACCTGCTCAGGGGGGGGATCCGGATTTAAACCAAGAACGGTTCCACGTCATGGTTGGGTGGAATGTGGTAGTTCCCAAGTTATTCGATTGACACATATGAGGTCATAATTGTCTATGTTCTTAATAAATATGTGTGTTTATGTGTGGAGGGTTCTAGCCATTAATAAACTACAATTTGCAGGTATGAGGTTTTTATCTTCTCTAAGTTCTTACAAATTTTATTAAGTAGGGTTTTAATCTTGATTGAAATATGCACATTGAATCTATGTTTCATCTAGGTTTTCAATTTTTTTATAGAAACTTAGTATGAACTATCTTTCCACAAACTCGAGGACTAAACTTTGTATTATAAGTTCACATATTTGCATAAACTTAAACTCAACAATTATTTTCCTAGATAGGAATTTATAGTTTAATTTCTCTTAGTATTTATTTAAATTGTCAAAGATGTATATCTTCGATTTAAACCCTAGTTTTTAATATAATTATGTACTCAATCCTCCTCAAACATTAATGTTGTGATGTGCCCACCCCTCATACCGACGATAGAGAGGACGCGACCAACACATTCCTGTTATCAAACTGGGAAATCTAACCCCATGATCATAAACATAAAAATAAAATGCATTAATATAAAAACACACATAGATGCATAATGTGATCTATAGCAGAAGAAAACACATTTATTTCATTCATGCATTCATCATGTTCATTTTAATTCATATCAATTCATTGAAGATATTAAATACACACGAATACTTATCTTGAAAAGAAGTTGGGCCACAACTAGCTACGTCGGTGCAACACTCCACACAACCATAGGCCAGCGTGCTCATCAATCTCTTAGCATCACTGCCACCCCCGAGCTGGGCATGATTCCACAAGGCACTAGGGGAAATAATTCGCTCACACATATCCCAAAACTAAAACATCCACAGTCAATCCAACACACTGTTGGGTTTCATAGACTGTCCACCCAAGCCAATAAGAAATTGGGTTTCGCAGACTGCTAAGGAAACTAGACAATAGTACATGGTCTCCTTGGACTTATCCTTTCAAGCCACACTTGCATCAAACACACAGTTGACCCATTTAATCAAACACAGTCATACACAAGTGTTGGATATGAACAAAACATTCTTGGGAACCAAAACTGAAATGGAAATTGGGGAAAACAAACTTGCATGAGAAAAATACGTTTTTAAGAAATGTTCTTGGGCTTCACAGAGGTAAAAACGGCCTCATCAATCCCTCAGACTACACATATATTTTCCTATCCATTGGGCATTACCAAAAATAGAATTTGCAAATACAAATGGCACAATATAATGCAGAAAACATCCCTCTAACAACAATTTGATTTTTCAGAGTCGTTTATGGCCCTAACGTGGCCAAAACAAACTCAAAAATGCCCAAAATTCATGGGTCTCTTCTCCCACTTGTCGTAAACCAAAAAATGAGTTTTCGAGCATGGAGAAAATATGAAAAATGGAGAAAAATGTAGAGGAAAACTCCTAGCTTTATCATAGGGGAAAAAATGTCCTTCTCAAACCCCAAAATCATGACCCCCTCCTTCCCACTCCCCCCAGAAACACCCAAAATGCATTTTGAGTGTAATGAACGGAAGAAAACGACAACCGAACTGTGGAGGAGAGAGCTTTGTCTCCTCCTGTTGCGTGAGGGAGCCAAAACTCTGTGAAGATGGGTCAAAAATGACAGGCATGGGTGCCTCATGGCTTGGGCATTCCTTACCAATAATTTACTTTCCCCAAGAGTCAAAAACACACTTTCCAAAAATGGGTGACCTCCCAAATTCGAATTTGACCTCCAGGCCTTTCCCATCCCAAGGAGATAACTTCTTCAACTAGTTTTATATGGCTAGACACAAAAGGACAAAAAGGGGTAGTTGACAACTTTATGGGTTTTACCTTAGACATTTGGATTTTCCCCATATGCTCAAGGTTTTAATAATTCCCCCCCTATTCCTTGTGAAATCATGGCCCTATCTCGTTAACATTGCGATGCATAGCTAGTTGTGGTATTTTTATTAATTTGCATTTTACACGATGTCTCAAAACACATTGTGCCTCACTAACACATAAACCGTTGGCATCAATTTTAGTTTTCGAAACATAAAACACTAAACCCATGGTGGGGCCTTTTCCTTGAGCTCCACACCATGATTTAATACAATATTTACATCATATGCAATTTAATACCATGGGGTCAAAACCGTGTTGTTACAAATGTAAAGTTAAACCATAGATTTCGTAAATCTAGGTAAGGTAAACCATAACAATAATTAAAACTAGAACATCATTAAAAACTCTTCATCGAAACATTTAATTAAAACCATTTATAATTACAAATATAAAGACAAGAGATCAAATCTACGAACCCATTAATTTTAACCCTATCCAAAAAACTTAGAAATAATTAATAACTACATACTGAAATAACAAACTAACCACAAATCAAATCTCTTAAACCATTAAATTCAAACCCTAAAACATAAATCCAAAACACTCACAGATTTCATATTTCCACTGAAAATGATTTTGTTTCCGCATTATAAATAACCCTAAATATCATATCACAAAACCAACCAAACATTTAAATAAGTATTGGAACCCATGCTATGGAAACATTAAACACATTTATAAAAATCATTAACCTAGGACAGTCATCATATACTGTCGAGGATTGGATGTGGGACTTTGTACATTCATTTCATAATTTATACATCACATATTAACCCATCCTAGCCATCGAATCCCATGAAGGATTGGGTGTGGGTATTTAAAAATATCAAGAGAGAGTCATTCCCTGCACATCGCACGAGTGAAATCTTATTTACTAAGGCATGAACTCACATTATCAAATGAAGAAGCATCTTCTTATACCTATGTTCATATAAATAAATTTCATCCACAATCGAATCATTGGAGATGCCCAAGAAAACTTATCAAACCATATGTATAATCAATTAACATCCCGGTGTCAAATCATGTAGGCTCCAATAATAAAAAAACAAACACAATGAATCATACAATAAGGGTTTCACCTCTAAGGTTGCTCGAAAGGGTTTAAAAATAAACAAATTTTAAACAATGACAACAAGAGCTATGCTATTTTCTTGATAAATCAAATGCACTAGTCATAGTCTATAAACATAAAATAAAGTTGGGCTATGTATCCACACTAGGATTCGAGATAAGCTTCATGCTTATGTCCATGATCTAAAACCCAACCATATTAACTAATAAAATCACACATCCACGTCTTTTACTACACATTACTACCATACGCATAAATTGTACAAACTACAGAATCGAATCATCAATGGTGCCATTGAAAGAAAGGGCACTGTAGATATAAAGAAACACATCATAAGACTAAACATAGAGTTTCCATTAAGTTAAACAAAACCCATTATAGATCGTTGAAAAATGATGAATTTATACAGAGGGTTGAGCCAAGATGTCGACAGTCAAACTTTATCCCTAAAAAAATTACATATGGTCGAGCCATGGAAAGACTACATAGTTGCATCCTTAAATTCCAAGCAACTATCAAAACCCTAACTAATGAAACAACCCAACGATGCATTCCCCACCCAAAGATTGACCCTCTCCTAAAACACATAGTAGTGTAAAGGCCTTCGCCGATTTCAAAGCTTACCTAAAGATTTGATTGCTGAAGAAACCTTTTGGAACCACCCTTAGCCATGCAGAGAACCAAGCTCTATCACCTACAAAAACAAACATTAATTCCATGAGAAGTATACATTCGAAACTATTACAAAACCAACATGTCAGTGTACATCGTACTAATTCCATCACTTACATGTCGAGAGAGCGAGAAATATTGTTGGTAGCATAGTATGAGAAGCACATCCTACACTAGGAGCACGATCCAACCCTCACCTCCACCATAACAAAGACAACCAAATGAATCACATATAAACCCTGCACAATACTTGTGGAATTATGCCAACGTTTCCCAAGGTGCAATAAATTTTCCACCGTGTCTACCACCATCGTTTAAATCGAAACTCACATTTCCATAGTTTGGTTCATGTCGTATGCACCATTGCATACCCAACACCATCGCATAAGTCATAAACCCTCCAAATTGCATGCTAATACAAAGTTTTGATGGCATATGGATTATTCCATAAACATAAACATAAACCCATTACCATATAGTTCAAAGCATATATTATAATGCATTTAGGGTTTGAAACCTTAGCAGTTAGTGATACAATTAATGTTATAAACATGGATAAATGTAACTCTCTTAAACCTTATTACCATAGGACTTAGGAATATTTTAGTCATCTTTTCACACAACTATGCACATGAATATTGACTTATATATATAGTTTGTTGTAGATGTAGGTTGTTTTTATTGCCATGATCATATGGCACAGTTCACCGATTATATAACCTGCACAATAGAAATAGGAGCCTGCATTAGTTCATGACAAACTAAGTAATACCCATAGCAGTAGGACTCCTTACCTTTCCAAGTGATCCCTCAAGGGATACGACCCCGCCACTCCACCCCTTGAAGTGGAGAGGTAAGTCAGCCTCTTATTAAATAAAACCATAAACGAATTTAAAGACATGTAAAATAAAAGTAAAATGTAACATAAATAGATTCCCACAAATGTTTGTGACTAATTGATAGAAAAGTAAGCGTATAAACCTGTCAATCCAAGTTTCATTCCGAAGATGCTTTAAACGATACATTCTTTGAATTTAGTGTTTTACTATATTACGAATTTTTTTATTTTTTTTATGAATTTTATGGACATTACAACTACTCTAAGATTCTCGAGGAAGTCTTTCCTTAACAAATTTCATTTAACTCATGTTCATTTAATATATAGTAGACAAACCATTGCTTATCCCCAATATTCATTTGACAAGTACTTCTCTTTCAACATACCTGAAGCAATATTCATTATGGTTTCATTTTTCCTTTTAGAGACTCCATTTTGTTGTGGAGTATATCTAGTAGTATACTATCTCTTGATTCCATGATACCTACAAAACTCCATTAAATAGTCTGTTTTGAATTATCCATCTCTATCCAATATCAACAACTTAATATATTCTCCACTTTCTTTTTAAACCATTGCTTTAAAACACTTGAATACATTGAAATATTATGGCTTCTTCAAACATAAACCCAATTGTTGTTAAGAATTGTAATCTCAATGGAACACTCTCAATACTTCATTAATTAGATAGTTAGTTGAGTAGTTGAGTTGGTCACATTACATAGAATTAGTGACCCATAGTATTTGATGACCCATGGTATTTACCTATGGTTTTTTTCTTATGTAGTCTTATAAATACTGATGCTTAATATTGAGAAGGCAATTCTATTTCCTAGAGGAAACCAATATGTCCATTTTCATTATGTCCTTTAATTATTTATTTTGTTTTCTTTAATATGGTATGAGAGCCAATGGCCTGATCCATTTCTTTTTGTTTCAGGGTAAGCCTTTTCAGAAAGTGGAAAGCACACACACACATAGATCCAATCTTATAGGACATTGTGCTCTAGATAAAAAGATTGGAAGATCGAAGATGGAGCTACCAAAAGCACTACCAAAAGAGATTGAAGAGGTAAGAAATCTCTTAACACCACAAGGTTTATGGAATACATTTATGATGTATGGGAAATCAAAGTAATTAATTTGTTGAAATTACAAGATATATGGCATTTCATACTTGAAGAAGATCCTAGAGATCCAAATTCATTTAAATCTTTGACGGACTTCCAAAAAGAAAGAAAGAAAGTTGTTACCTTCTATCTCATATAAGAAAGTATAGACTATTCACTATTTCATTATATTGTAGAAGCTTATACTCCAAAAAGAGAATGGAATATACTAAAAAAAGTATTGAGTGAAGAGCTGGTTGTAGAAGAAGATGAATTTGCAAGTCACCCAAAGCACCAAGAATCCCATAGTGAAGTGGAAGACAATGAAGAAGACTGTGTTTATGTGGCAGCCAATGTTAATCCAATGATGTTTGACATCGAAAACAAACTTGTGGTACTTCGTGATGTGAGTGATAGTCTCTCTAAGAAAGAGATAGTTGATAGAAGCATAGAAGCGAGAACGGTTTCTTAGAATGAGCAACACCGAGTTGATAGCCACACAAAAGTAACAATAATAGATAGTTGATAGCATCACAAAAGTAACATCAACATACATTCTTAGGGATATCTATGAACAGACTCATGTTGGTAATGAGCATCTACAGTATGCTATGTTTTCTTTCCAACCCACAAATTTCGAAGAAGTAATAAAGGATGCACAATGGGTACATGCAAATGATGAAGTCAATTATGAAATAACTTCCATTGACGAAAACACAAAGATGTGAGAGCTCTCCATGAAGAGATGAAATATATTCATATTTTTTCTCACAAACTCATAGTGTCGAAAGTATTGTCCTAATTGAGATTAACGGGGTGTGTTAAGAATTGTAATCTCAACATACCACTATCAATACTGCATTAATTAGTTAGTTAGTTGAGCAGTTGAGTTGCTCACATTAAGTAGAATTAGTGACACATAGTATTTGATGACCAATGGTATTTACCTATGGTTTCGTTGTTATGTAGTCTTATAAATATTGTTTATTAATATTGAGAAGGAAATTATATTTCCTAGAGGAAATGTAAACTACCTCAATTTTTTTTTCTTTTCTTTTTATTCAAGGCATATAACCAATTTATGTTTCCTTAATTCTTCAAGATATAGTTCAGTATTGGCATAAGAAATGGTAAATTTAGCCTTGTCATTTATTTTTGAAGCTACTACATGTTTTTAAAATGGCAAGAAATTATGTATTTTAGTACCTAAGTGTTGCAAATTGGATTGTTTTGCTTGCGGGTTCCATTGATTATAGATTGGACCATGTGGCTGATAAAATCACTTACTAAGCTTCGGCTAACCATCCATTTTTTGTGACAGGTGCACTAAGAAAACAGAAAAGGCGTTCCTGGGTAAAGATATTCCTGCTCCCTATCCGAAAGCTTGGATCAATATACTTCTTGGAAAAAATTAAGGGCCAAGCCCATGATCACACCCAGAGCTTTCATATCACCATGATATACTAACGAGGTCCATAATCAAACAAGCAAGGTCCAAAATAAAAGTCCAAGCACTAGGCTATAGCGCATTTGACCTTAAGGAGACAAGGGTTTATCTTTGGTGTTTTAAGAAGTAGACCTCCCTCCGAAGGAGAAATTGCATGTCTTGGATAGATCCAAGGTTTTGCAATGAAAAGTGTGGTTTACGATGGTTTTGGTAAGGTTCCAAAGGAAATCCACATGGCTCACAATCCTATTGCCATAATACGCGGGGATGACTTACCAGGACTCCAAGTAAGGGTTAAGAGGTCCATGATGGGGTGTCCAGCGTGTCAAGAGATGACCTCGTAGCTGTCACCTCCTAATGATTTTGTACCAGGCATCAATTACGATGGTCCCTATGATCACATGGGTTGTGATGAGTTGTCAACCACTGGGAACTACCGCAGTACACTCGTCATTAGTATGTTCTTTAAAGTTACTGTACTTGCATCCTTTGGGAGAGAAAAGAGACTTCTCGAAGGCTCCAATAGATCTGTGGCATACTTGGGATTTGGTGCTTGGTTCTCGGATCCCTTCGGGGCTTTGGAGGAGGTATCCATGCTGGAAATCAATGCCCGAACCCTTTTTCCCCAGGTAACTGATTTTTCTCTATTGCTTAGCCAGATCTTAGTTTTTAGTCACAAATTTACCCACTACTGAACGTAACCCTCACCTTTGGTTGCAGGTACCAGGTACGGGATCAGTTGGACAACTGCATGTAAACAAGGCGCTCTTATAGGTAAGTCATTTTATTGACCCTTTGGTAAATTCTATTGGCTATGGGATTTCCAAACAAAAAGAGGGGGATCTTCGTTGTCTACGTCTGTAAGGGAATCAAAGGGTTCCAATTTTTTGAGACTGTCAGTGTGGATGGGTCTTTCAAGAGTGCAAGGCACTAAAGCCACGACGTGGCAGACTCACAGTTGTAAGCATTTTATGGTATAATTTAGATTCTCTGTGTAAATATATGTGTTTAAGTCTGTACTGTTAGTCCTCTTAAGGGATGTAATGTGCTTCTTTTTTTGATTAACAGGCTTTAAGCCGTGAAACTGTGGCTCGGCTAAGTTCCTGAACCTTTTTAACATCGCTATGTATGAAAAGACTATCTGTAAATATTTTTTCTATTTTTTAATCACTTTTATATTGTGGCTCTTGTATGGAATGATGAACCATCTTCATATTTCTTCGTTTAAAGGATTACTGTAATTTTTAAAGGGTAGAGTTGGTCTGCAATAGAAGTTTTGTTGTTGGTTGTTTTATCAAGGAACCCTTACAGGTCTTTGTAATAGGTATTAAAGATGGGCTCGTAACCCTCGTTTGACAGTGGTTAAGACTTTCCCTTTTTTTTAAAATAAAACCATTGCCCCTACGCTTTCCATCTCTGTCAGAGTGAGCAAGGTAAGGGAATTCATGCCCTAAGGGCTTCATCGATTCCTCATCGATCATCAATAGGGTTCCATCCTCGAAGCCAAACCTTCCCCACCTGACACTTATTCTAATGGAGAGGATTAAAGTTCTAGTTTTACGTTACAGGTATGGTCAGTGAGAAAACAATGTCTGGGCCATGCGACTTAGGGTTTTTAGTTCCTAGTCTACCTCTAACTCCCAATCCACTTTCCCCGTAAGGAAACTGAGCACTAGACATCTGAGAGGAAGGGGGGATGGTGATATCATTGTCCTTTAGTCTCAGTCGTAACCCTTCCAATGGATAAAATTCCACCAAGAGTTACATGCATAAAAACATATATACATATACAATTTTGATTTCTAGCCTTAGAGAATTCTACCAGATAAATTTTACTTGCAGCATAAACAAGATATTTTACTCTTAACAAAACATAAATCTGAGATAATAAAATGTGCATTTCAGTATACAGAAAAAAATCATCAAACTCATACTTGAAACTCGTAGATCAGCTGCACCGACTACGGTGGAAGCGGCAACATTCCACCTAACCGTAGACTAGGATCAGCTCCTTTTCCTTCTAGTCACCCCTGATCCAAACCTCCCAGGAGATAGTAGGGACCCCTAACTTCAGATTCAAAACTCATAATATCCACAAGAAATCATGCCCATCAGCAGGCACTCTCTCAGCAGAGGCCTCTTTCCCCAGCATAATCAGCAACGTCCTGCCTATACTGTATGCTCTTTTCTTCTCTTTTTCCTTGGATCCTTTTTTTCTTGTTTCCTAGGTATTTCCCCATTAGCCCTCTCCCCTTCCTCACCAGAATTCCCAGGGCTTAATGGTATCCCCTATTTTTCAGGGATGTGTCTATGCTGATTCTGCACATTTGACACTTATTTTTTTCAGTCCCTAAATTAAGTTGGTCCCTGTTCCTTACTGTCTCCTGCGGGTTTCCTCTTTTAACCTTGCTACTTCATCCATATTTGCTACATCAATAATTTTTTATTATTCATTGTCGTTAACCCCCCAAGGGTAATTATTACATCAGTCCTGCCCGGACCCTTTGGTTGAGTCATCAATAGCCATAATTCATCATGCATAGATAGTCAGTAAACAATAATAATAATAATAATAATAATAATAAAACATAGTCTGGGGGCATTACATCCACACCCCCTTGTTTTAAACAATGTCCTCAATGTTCATCTTCTCCCATTGGCTCGATAAACAAGCTAGGGTACTTTTTCGCATTTCATCCTCTAGCTCCCAAGTTGCCTCCCTAGGGCTAAAGTGCTTCCATTGCACTTTTACCCAAGCGATGACTCGGTTCCGAAGTACTATTTCTTTCCTGTCTAGAATGTATGTAGGTTCCACCTAGAACTCTCCTTCGGGTTCCACCTGTACCACATTCCAATCAATAATGTGAGCTGAGTCATATACATATTTTTTTAACAATGGAACATGAAAAACGTTATGAATATTTAAATGAACAGGCAGGGCCAGCTTGTAAGCTACAGGCCCAATTCTCTCTAGGAATCAGAAAGGTCCACAAAATCTTGGAGCCAGTTTCTTGTAGCTCCTCAGCTTGAAGGAACTCTTCTTAGGTTTGACCCGTAGGTACACGTGATCGCCAACACAAAACTCCTTGTGTTTTATTTTTAAATCAGCATAACACTTTTGTCGATCTTGAGCCACTTTTAGAATCTTCTGCACTTCACGAACTATTTGCTCCATCTCCTATAACAGCTCAGGTCCAATTAGTACACGATCCACATGATTATCCCAACTGACAGGGGTATTGCACTTTTTCTCGTATAGTATTTCAAACAGACTCATTTTCGCTGAGGCTTGATAACCATTATTATAAGCGAACTCCACCAGGTTCAAATAGTTCTCCCACTTAGTGGGTCTTTTCATGACATACATCCTTAACATGTTTTCGATGGTCTGGTCGGTACGTTCTGTTTGCCCATCCGTTTCCAGATGATAACTGGTTCTAAAGTTAATTCTAGTTTCTAAACCTGCAAATAGCGATTTCCAGAAATTTGATGTAAATTTCACATCCTTGTCAGACATTAAAATTTTTGGTACACTGTTCAGTCAGAATATCTCTTTTAGAAATATTTTTGCAATATGAACTTCCTTATGTGTTGATTTTACAGGAATAAAATGAGCAGATTTGCTTAACTTGTCCACCACCACCATGATAGATTCATGTTGTTTCTGTTTTTGGTAAACCAGTGATGAAATCCAGAGATACGATCTCCCATTTCCACTGGGGTATCGGTAGAGGCTGTAACAAACCAGCTGGGTGCCCATGTTATGTCTTAACTTGATTCTGGGTAGGGGATACTTATTCTTTATGGTTACTTTGTTTAGATGTCGGTAATCGATACAGAGTCTTAAGGTCCCATACTTATTTTTAACAAACAATACCGATACACCCCAGGGGGACACGGGGACACACTAGGCCTGATATATCCTTTTTCGAATAGTTCCTGCAACTGCATTTTTAGTTCAGTCAGTTCTGGAATGATCATCCGATAAGGCACCTTTGACATCGGTGCAGACTTGGGTAGTAGCTCAATGGAAAATTCGATCTCCCGTTGATGGGGTAGACCTGGTATATCCTTGAGAAATACATCAGGGAACTCTTTTATTATCGGGTGTTCTTTTAGATAGGTTTGGTTTTCATTTAGGATCAAGTCAACAACCCTAACAACAAAGAGTTTACAACCCTTTCTCAAGCATTTCTTTAGTTGCATAGTGGAAATTTGTCTTACTGAGACAGGTTTGGGCAACCCTCTTACCATCCGAAGGAATTGGTCTTCAGCAATGTAAGTAAAGGTCTTTGAAAAATAGTTCAGCACTACTTTATTCTTCTCTAACCAGTCCATGCCAATTATCATGTCATATGATCCCAAGGGAAAAATATTTAGGTCCATCTTGGTTTCATGATCCTGCAACTGAACTTCATAGTTAATAATAAAATCTGTTATCTTTATTTTTTCCCCTGTGGCCAATTGGACCAACCATGGTTTTGCATGCTTTACCCTAGTTAGTTGGCAGAGCTCCACTGTCCTTGGAGAAATGTAGCTCAACGTAGCTCCTGGATCAATTAACATAGATATAGCATGGTTCAAAACAATGCCTTCGATCTCCACTATAGCAGACTGATGGTTGGCTTGCCGATCCTCTAAGGCCGCATTTATGCTGTGGAAATTCCTGCCAATTTCCCCAATTGTTGATGCTTCTTGAATGATGTGCAAGGTATTATTTGCTCCAGTTGGGCGTGGGAAATGTCTGTTCAAATGGGTTTCCACACATTCCCAGCGGGTCAAGGGTTCTTTGGGATCCCCGTCAACCCCTTTTACTCTGAGACTGGCTGGCTTTACATATCTTGGTGAGAGTGGTCCATTTTTATTATAAGGGATTCCTTGGGCATTCTTCGGGGTGTTCCTGTATGGTTGTGGTCTGAATGCTTACTTTGTTGACTGAATCTTTCTGGTCTCCTATCTCTCCATGTTTTGGATGGGTCGTTCCACTATTTGTATTGCTCATAACACAGTCTGGATTTCCTCAGCACCTCATCTAGATTCTTTGGGTTGTCAAATTCGATTTTCTCCTTGTAAGCCTACGTCAAATAGCTTAGGAATCTCTATACCTTCACCTTTTCTTCCTTGATAAAGGGTACGAACCTCAGTAGGTCTAAGAACTTGTTAATGAGCTCTTACATGGTCATCGAGCCGAGTCTTAACTCATAGAATTCCTTCGTTTTCCTTTCATAGTAATTATTGGATAGGTACTATTTTTTAAACTGTCTTTTGAACTCTGCCCACTCCAAATTCTTCTCCTTGAGTCCTTGCGAGATCTTGAGGTCCTGCCACCAGATACTAGCCTTGCCTTTAAGATTATGAATTGCCATTCAGACTTTCATGTTACTTGAATAGTTGTAGATCTGGAAATATTTCTTGATGTCCAGCAGCCATGCCTCTGCTTCTTCCCATGTCTTAGATTCCCCGTCAAAACTAGTGGGTTTGATCTTCTTGAATTCACCTTCCAGGTGATCAACCTTTCTCTTTCTGCTAGTCTTGAATTGAGTTTCAGAGTTCTAGGTCTCATTAGAGGAACTACTCTTTCTTTCTGCACTTTCTTCCCTTTCAGGACTCTTTCTGGTCTCATTTAGAGTCTCCTTACCATTGTTTTTCTCGTGCATACTTTGTAACAGGATTTCATTGATCTCCTATTGCTTTTCCTGTGCTTTCTTTAACTGTTCAGTATCTACCTTATAGATTTGTATTTCCATGATTAGGTGCCTCATTGTTTCCAGTACTTGACTGGCTTCACAATGTTCCATTGAGGATTGTGTGGTCGGTGGTAGTTGTTCCGAGTTTTCAGGTTGGTACTCATTCTCCACTGGAGAGGCCATGATAATTCCTGCAGTTTATCAAAATAACAACCTGTAGATTCACAGGTAAGCAACCCAACATGCTGATAAAATGTTAGAGTACTATCAAACTGTATATATATATATATATATATTTCTGCAATTAAACAGGAGATGAAGTGCACCCAACAGGCTACAGGGCTGAATCCTGTGCTCTGATACCATATGTAAACTACCTCAAAATTTTTATTTTTATTATTTTTATTTTTATTCAAGGCATATAACCAATTTATGTTCCCTTAAATCTTCAAGATATAGTTCAGTCTTGGCATAAGAAATGGTAAATTTAGCCTTGTCATTTATTTTTGAAGCTACTACATATTTTTTAAATGGCAAGCAATTATGTACTTCAGTACCTAACTGTTGCAAGTTGGATTGTTTTGCTTATGGGTTCCTTTGATGTTAGATTGGACCACATGGTTGATAAAATTACTTACTAAGCTTCGACTAACCATCCATTTTTTGTGACAAGTGTGTTAAGAAAACAGAAAAGGCATTCCTGGGTAAAGATATTCCTACTCCCTATCCAAAAGCTTCGATCAATATACTTCTTGGAAAAAATTAAGGGCCAAGCCCATGATCACACTGAGAGCTTGCATATCACCATGATATACTAACGAGGTCCATAATAAAACAAGAACGGTCCAAAAGAAAAGTCCAAGCACTAGGCTATAGCGCATTTGACCTTAAGGAGACAAGGGTTTATCTTTGGTGTTTTAAGCGGGAGACCTCCCTCCGAAGGAGAAACTGTATGTCTCGGCTAGATCCAAGGTTTTGTAATGAAAAGTATGGTTTACAATGGCTGTCGCAAGGTTCCAAAGGAAATCCACATGGCTCATGATCTTGTTTCCATAAGCCACGGGGATGACTTATCGAGACTCCACGTAAGGGCTAAGAGCTCCATGATGGGGTGTCCAGCGTGTCCAGAGTTGACCTCGCAGCTGTCACCTCCTAATGATTTTGCAACAAGCATTAGTTACGATGGTCCCTATGATCAATTGGGTCATGATGAGTTGTCAACCACTGGGAACTGCTGCAGTATCATCATTAGTATGTTCTTTAAAGTTACTGTACTTGTGGCCTTTAAGAGAGAAAAGAGACTTCTAAAAGGCTCCAATAGATCTATGGCATACTTGGGATTTGGTGTTTAGTTCTGGGATCCATTCAGGGGTTTGGAGGAGGTATCAGCGCTGGCGATCAATGTCCAAACCCTTTCACCCCAGGTAACTGAGTTTTCTCTGCTGCTTAGCCAGATCTTAGTTTTTAGTCATGAATTTACCCACTACTGAACATAAACCTCACCTTTGGTTGTAGGTACCAAGTGCAAGATCGGTTGGATGGGTGCATGTAAACAAGGCGTTCTTATAGGTAAGTGGTTTTATCGAACCTGTGGTAAAGTCTATTGGTTGTGGGCATACCAAACCAAAAGAGGGGGATCTTCGCTATCTGCGTCTGTAAGGGAATCAGAGGGTTCCAAATTTTTGAGACTGTCAGTGTGAATGGGTCTTTCAAGAGTGCAAGGAATTAAATCCACGATGTGGCAGACTCGCAGTATTAAGCATTTTATGGTATAATTTAGATTCTCTATGTAAATATATGTGTTTAAGTTCAGACTGTCAGTCCTCTTAAGGGCTATAATGCACTCATTTTTTTATTAACAGGATTTAAGCTGTGAAACTATGGCTTGGCTAAGTTCCTAAACCTTTTTAACGTCGCTATGTATGAAAAGACTGTCTGAAAATATTTCTTCTATTTTTAAATGGCTTTTATGATGTGGCTCTTGTATGGAATGATGACCCATCTTTGTATTTCTTCATTTAAAGGATCACTGTAATTTTTAAAGGGTAGAGTCGGTTTGCAATAAAAGTTTCGTTGTTGGTTGTTTTATCAAGGAACCCTTACGGGTCTTTGTAACAGGTATTAAATAAGGGCTCTTAACCCTCTTTTGACAGTGGTTAAGGCTTTCCCTTTTTTTTTTAAACAAAAAATAAAACCCTTGCACTACGCTTTCCAGCTCTGTCAGAGTGAGTGAGGTGAGGGAATTCGTGACCTGAGGGCTTCATCCATCATCAATAGGGTTCCCTCCCTGAAGGCAAACCTTCCCCGGCTGACACTTCTTCCATGGGAGAGGATTAAAGTTCTAGTTTTGCGTTATAGGTGTCGTCGGTGATAAAACAATGTCTGGGCCATGCAACTTAGGGTTTTTAGTTCCTAGTCTACATCTAACTCCCAATCCACTTTCCCCGTAAGGAAACTGAGCAGTAGACGTCTGAGAGGAAGGGGGCACGATGATATTGTTGTCCTTTGGTCTCAGTCGTAACCCTTTCTACCAATAAAATTCCACCGAGAGTTACATGCATAATAACATATATACATATACAGTTTCACTTTCTATCCTTAGAGCATTCTACCAGATAAATTTTACTTGGAGCATAAACAGGATATTTTACACTTAACAAAATGTAAATCTGAGATAATAAAATGTGCATTTTAGTATACAGAAAAAAATCATCAAACTCATACTGAAAACCTATAGATCAGGTGCACTGACTACAGTGGAAGCAGCCACATTCCACCGAACCGTAGACTAGGATTATCTCCTTTTCCTTCTAGTCACCCCCGAGCCAAGCCTCCGAGGAGACAGCAGGGACCCCTAACATCAGATTCAAAACTGAAAATATCCACAGGCAATCATGCCCAATAGTAGGCACTCTCTTAGCAGAGTCCTCTTTCCCTAACATACTCAACAGCGTCTTGCCTACACCGTATGCTCTTTTCTTCTCTTTTCCCTTGTATCCTTTTTTTTTTGCTGCCTAGGTCTTTCCCCATTAGTCCTCTCCCCTTCCTCACGGGAATTCCTAGGGCTTAATGGTATCCCATATTTTTCAGGGATGTGTCTGTGCCAATTCTTCACATATAACACTTATTTTTTTCAGTCCCTAAAGTTAGCTGGTCCCTATTCTTTACTGTCTCCCACATGTTTCCTATTTTAACCTAGTTGCTTCCACCATATTCGATGCATCAATAAATTTTTATTATTCATTGTCATTAACCCCCCAAGGGTAATTATTACATCAGTCCTCCCCGGACCCTTTGGCTGAGTCATCAACATCCATAATTCATCATGCATAGAGAGTAAGTAAATAATAATAATGATAATAAAAAATAAAACATAGTCTGGGGGCATTACAGGAAATAAACATGCCCATTATGCTTCTTTCCTTTACTTTCCTCTCTAATTTTCTTTAACAATCCTTTCATCATCAATCATCAATGAATATAATAGAATAAGTGTTTCCAACAAATATTGGTGTTCGCATTGACTCACACAATTTGTGAGTACAAGTCTTAGAAGCACATTGACTCTATATGAAACTCTTGAAACAAACTTCTCAATGTGACTCTTTTCTAATATACATTGTCTCACATGAACTTAGTTGTTGTTGTTGAATACATTGAAACCATTCCACCATCTACTTCTTCTACAACAAATCTAATCCACGAACAATTTGTGAGTACAAGTTCTAGAGGCACATTGACTCTGTATGAAACTCTTGAGACAAACTTCTCCATGTGAAACTCTTGAGCTCGGTTGTTTTTGAATGCATGGAAACCATTCGAGCATCTGCTTCTTTCTTCTACAACAAATATAATCCATAAAAGAGTAGTTGTCCATACCTTAAAATCAATAACTCAAATTGATCCAAATTCTTAACTCTTTAAGGATTTAACATATTATGTCGATTCACTTGTCCATACATTAAAAGGAATAACTCAAATTGATCCAAATTCTTAAGTCTTTAAGCATTAACATATTATGTCGACTCGCTTCTCATACTCATTGGAAACATTTGACTTTTAGTCATCTCCAGCCTATCTATAATCTTCTTATTTGAATACTTATCAATGAGTGTGCATACATTGTTCTTGAAGAGTACTTAATACTTCTTCTCTATGAGATGTCCAAAACTCGATATATTACATATTATAGTTCAAACTTAGAATTATTCATTCACCATTCTTGCCAAAGACTACAATAAGACCTGGGGAGTTCATACTCACCTATTTGGCCTCACTTTAGAGTTAAAATTGGTGTCTCGACTCGAAAATAAAGCTTTCTTTGAAGTCATGTGATTAGTGAAAAAAAATATCCAAAAACCATGTCTTTTGAACTTTCTTGGATCACATTAAAGGTAAAAAGCAATGGTTTTTTATTATCTTTAGACTCCTATGTAATGTTTCCACATTACTTACCAACATCTATCATCTTCTTTACATAGTAATACTGCACTTTAGACTTGTCACATCTCTGGATTCCTTGTTGTTTTTGTACTAATCCCCCTTAAACTATGAGGGTTTTACTAATATTTTGTCTCATATTCTTAATCATCTTTTCTATATTCCTCCACTACCTTTGTTATTGGTCCTTCTACTTCCCTTGCTACTTGAAAATTCAATGGAGACTTAAATCCATTCTCTAAAAAGCTATCTCTATACAAGGAGTCTTCACTTGGTGAAACCATGTCACAGGGCCTTACTTTGTGGAATATTAAATATTACCCCTAATTTAGCTATATATTGATAATTACTTACAAAAATAGTATTTTTGAGCCCCCCTCCCAATACATATTTCTAATTAAAAATCTCCTATGGCATCTTTATGAATGAACATTATAAGATATTGCTCAAAAAGGTCAATCCCTAGTGTCTCCATATATGGTCATTCTTTGTTCATGTGCTACTAGAAATCTTATCAAGATTCTTATGTCTTTAGAATATTTCATGGCTAGATGTAGATATTCAAACATCTTGGGAAAAATTCTACACATTTTTTTAATTACTCTCTCATCTCAGAGGTCTTCTCTAGGTCTTCTCCATAATGTCTCACACGATTAACAACATGCACTTCCTTATTCATCTTCAAATAGACTAACTATCCCCAAGTTCTATAACTTTACAATCTTCACCTTCAATACACCCTCATTGGTTTCAACAATGTCCCATTCCTTCTTTGAACATTCTCCAATATAAACTTTTTGAAAAATGTTGGGTTATCCTAGCCTTGTTGAATAAGACCGATATATCTATTAGCTCTCTTTATGGTCTCTCTCTATTAGTCATGCTCATCATTCATTAAATAGATCTCCCGTACCATGACTATGGGACCTAGATATCCAACTATTACATATATATATAAAGCTTCAGAGTTTAGTACTGTTCTCATTTTGATGGTCTAGGTATCATAGTTCTTTTGAGACAAGATGAAAACCAACGAATGGGTCAAACTACTTCTAGAATTCATCTCAAAATTGTGTTTAGATAACTATACTCTCTCCTGGTAATATTTTGGTTGAACAGACAAGAGCAAGAGATCTTTCTTCTCCCATCCCACACTATGGTTATAGGGAAGTTTACAAACTAAAAATACACACAAAATTAGGGAAGTTTACAAAGTGAAAATACACGCAAAATACAGAGAAAGAATCTAAAAAAGTTTCTTTCTTGTTCTTCTCTCTATTTTCATTAATTCTAAAAATACACACATATATCTAAGTAGTATTTTTCTTAGCTACCAAAATCCTGTTTGACTAAAAAACCTGACAAAACCTATGATTAAACCACTATCAAAACTTTTGATCTGAGTTGATATTGGGGCGTCTAATATCGAATATAAAGAAACCCCACAAATGCATATCAGTGTTAAAAAAATTTAATTACTCGCAGGTCTGTACTTGACTTCCAGCCGACTCTGTCAGAGTCTGTACAAGTCAAGATCTTGTCTGTCAGTCTGACAAGAAGGAAAAGTCCACAATTTGGCACTGTAAACCAGTCAAATTTATTTATGAAGCTAAGTTGTTAGGTAGATAGTTATTATAGTCTTTAATGGCAAGTCAATCGGCCCATGTAGTAGCAATTCTCAGGTTGCCTATAAATAGAAGAGGGTGTGTGCAAGAGGTTGAGGGACCTTTTAGATGCAATTCAACTTTTTAGGAACAAGCTCACGTTACATAGAAAAAGAACACGCTCCTCTTCCATAGCACTTGGAATAGTAAATCCGAGCCTGACATGTCAGCAGACATGTAGGCCAGGTAACCATAATGCGCACACGTTATAGAACTACAAAACATGCACGCGTTTTGTAACTCTATAACGCGTGCACGTTTTGTAAATCTAAAAACAATTAAAAAGCACATAGTCCCGACTGAGAGTCATTTTCACCAAACAGGAGCGCGAAGACGACGGCGTGCCCGTGCCCTAGGAGCTTGGAAGAGTGCCCATTCCTCGATTTGAAGACAAATCCTCCAATGAATCGTCATATTAACAAGTAATTCATTTACCCATAGCTTTTTTTTTTCAATTACATACTTAAATTACCATTTTTTATTTGTAAATGCAATAAAAACCATAAAAAAAAAACAACCATCTCTTAGCCAAAACACCAACCAACCAAAGATGATGATATGCCAATGCCTTCCCCAAGACTAAACACATAAATTGATCACATACAATTGACACAAATGTTTCTAGGCAATGCCATTGGAAAAAACCCTATTGACATGCATTATGTAGGAAGACTAAACTTTTTATTTTCTTTTTCCCTCATAAAAAACAATTTAGATGCTATTCTATATCTAATCGAATGAAACTCTCTAGTACATAAAAAAAATATAATAGTCAATAACCCAAACAATTACATGACCAAAAGAGCCTACCCTTCAAGAGAAATTCACCAACAAACCAAATATTGCCTAAAAATCTACATCATATGCCATACATATGAATTAAGGCCTTTAAAATTACACGCAAGCCAAAATTCCTAGAGATTGTGAAAACCATAACCATTAGAAAAAAAACCACTCTCACTAGAATCTAGGAAGCATAAACAAACATCTTTTCAATATGACTGGAAGCATAAACATGCATCTTTTCAAAAAGTGATGAAAGAACTCATACTCGCTATAGAACCATGGACAATTTCATAATGGCATTCCCTATTAATCTGCCCATATAGAAGAAATATGGAACAATGAACAATTCCTCCTTTCCTGCCAAAATCCAAACCTTAAACGAAAGACAAACCTCTCAACAAAACTCAAATCATCTTTCTAAGTTAGTGCAACCATCTTTCTAAGCCAGAACAAGTTATATCCAATTCTTACTTACTCATTAACTGAATGTAGTCACAAGTTGAACGAAACTTACGTTTTAATTGTGAAATGTTTAATCTTAAGTTTAAATAAATATATGTAAGTGAATTTTTCATTAAATTGCTAACTTGAGTTTGATTTAATACATTTTAAATTTTGAAGAGACGTCATTATATGCCAGGTATATGTTTCTAATGATTTGCTTATTGATGTTTTTTTTGCAGTTGCTGCAATGGATCTGAATGCCGCGATTCTGATTGAGCTTTCCCTCTTAAGGGGCATCAGTGCCTCTTTTCATGGCGGCGATGAGATTCTCTGCTCACTTGCATCCACCATGGATGCTATTATTGACACTATTTTGCAGTCAACTAATATACTATATGATATCACATCATATAGAGAGAGGAAAAGAAGAGAACAAGAGGATGGACTGGATTATGTGGCAATAAGAAGGCTAAAAATAATAGAGGAGGAAATTTTTGCATTATTCAGGGATCCTCAGACTGGAGAAATCCCAAATGCAAACCGGCCACATATATCCATTGAGTGGTGCATATACCAACCATCTATCGATAACTAGATGGATAGATGGTATATGGTCTTTGATTTTCCACTGCATAACAACAAGGAAATGCCCCTGTATTTCCTTCGAAAGTTGTATGTGGAGTTCGTGTTGCATAAACACGTGAACTATTTATCTTACTTGGATTTTCAGGGGATCGGTGGGGGGATGCCCCAAAACCGACCCAATGCGAGGGTCCAAGACCCTAATCGCCCTATCCCTGCACCTCACGTGCCATTGCATGGGCCAGATGTCCCACCTACAACACGCGTAGTTGCTGAGACACGGGATGCTTTTTTGACACTGGCATGAGTGGTCCTTCACCATAGCACTACTCTTCAGCAGATGGGTGGGGATGCAGGACCTAGTGCAGAACCATCCACTGGTGCACCACCACCTACTGGGCCATGAGGACCTAGTACAGGACCATCCATTGGTGCACCACCACCTACTGGGCCACGAGAACCATCCACCAGTGCACCACCATCGGCACATCCCCAGCAGAGTTCTGATCCTCATGAGTGCACATCGTGTGTTTGTCCCTGCTATGGTCTTTCCATAGATGTTGCGTTCAGTGGTTTTTTGAGTGAGGTATGTAGATCTGGTTAATTTTTATAAATTCTTCATTTAGTTTCCTCTTTGTACACATATATATAGTTTGAGCTAATATATTAATTTCGTGAACTTGTAGTTGTTGCGTTTTGATGCTAGAGACCCCCCGGACTTTGGATTGGGGCATGGCATTGCAGCAACCGATCCCTTTGTTGGTGGAGGGATCCATGATGGTACATGCCCATCTAGTTCTACTAAGGTAAACATTCTAAAATTTCAATTTTTCAATTATGCTTGTCAATAATTTGTTAATTTCCACATACTTTACATGTTAGTTCACTAATTCTATCTATGGTCTAATATTTACAATTATTAAACTTGCATATCCCAGATTCATCACTGGGTGGAGAGATCCACGAGACACATCATGGTAACCAGGTAAACATTTTAATATGGTAAACAATTACAGTTGTCATTTTTTAAATACATGTACATGTTTGTTGAATTATGCATACATCTAACTACATGAGTTCACTTGCTGATTTTAGGCACCGACCCAAACATCTGGGCCATTGCCTACAAATGCATCTCCTCCCAGGCCTTCCGTGGACAAGGATCATGTGTACATGAGGTGGTACACTCCAAAAAAGACTCGAGCTGCCCACGGCCATGGAGTTTCTGAGCCCATTGTAATGTATATCCTTCGATGATATTTGTTGCTTAACTTGAAATCCGGTGCATAAGTTGTTTTTGTTAATGTTTGATTTGCATGTTTACTGCATCAGGAGCCGGAGTTAATGGAATAAAGTATAGCATCGATGGTTGATGCAGCAGTTGATGCTGCTTCATCAATGGCAGCTAGTCACACCGAGGTATACCTAACTATTTCAACGTCATCTTGACATAGTTTATTATTGTTGCCTATTGTTTATTCATTCATGTCTAACTATTTGAAAATTTGTTGATTGTAGGCCCCAGCAGTAGGAGTAGTTCCTACCCCCCCTAGTTCGACCATAGTTGACGCACCAGCAGCAGGAGCAGTTCCTGTCCCCCTTGGTTCTACCATGGTTGAGACCATGGTTATGTATATCCTTCGATGATATTTGAACTCATTAAGTTGATATAGACATATAGTTTATTATTGTTGTTTAGCTAGACATAGTTTATTATTGTATTTTATTGTTTACTCATGCATGTATAACTACTTCAACATTTGGTGATTGTAGCCACCAACAGAAGAAGTAGCTCCTGGCCCCCCCAGTCCGACCATCATTGATGTTGAACCAACGGCTCTGTCTGCGACACAAGGAACTGAACTCCATCTATCACTGGATGTTGCTGAGGTGAGATGTCTATTGATTACTAATTGTTTCATTCAATTTCCAACAAGATGTTGATAGGTTTTGAGTTAATTGAGATATGGTATTGCAGAGTCTGGCTCCACTGAGGAGGAGATATGGTATTGCAGAGTCCGGATCCACTGAGGAGGATCCATTGACACACATTGATCCCAGAGATGAGCCTAGTGGATCAAAGTATGGAAAGAACAAGAGGAAGCTTGACTTCTGATACATGCATTATAGAATATATGTACATTTGCATATATGTGCAAGTGGCTTGGATAGTTTTGGATACATGTACTTTTGGATAATTTTGGATATATATGTACTTTTGGATACATGTACTGTTGGAGACATGTACTTTTGGATATATATCTACTTTTTGATACATGTACTTTTGGATACATGTACTGTTGGAGACATGTACTTTTGGATATATATCTACTTTTTGATACATGTACATTGACATTTCACTTATAAATGAATGAAATATTTCACTTCGTATGAGTTCTTCGGTTTCCACATGTTGTTATGTCAATCTATTGTGTGGATTATCTATTATTTATGAATGCACTATGTCAAAGTTCTTTCACGTGTAATTAAATCAAACTAAGTGCAATACAATGTAATACAATGTTTCAATGAACTCACGACATGCACACTAATTGGATACATCTAATTAAATGTAGTGAGTTTGGATGATAAAATTACAAGTTAAGTGAATGTTGAAGTGTAATATAATAAAAATAAATTACAAGTTAAGTAAAGGTTTATGCAAGAGGTTTTTTCCCTGGATGTGCTATGTGTCTAGTTGCATTGGTGCACTATATAGAAGTTTGTATTTGTATTGTATATAGCGAGGCACACCAAAGAACAAAAGATTTGTGTACATTACCACACCTAGATAGAGGTAGTTGAACTATGAATGTTGACCTATACTACTTATGGTATTCTCCAGAACCACATCGGTGTGCATGTTACAACATGGAACACTAAGACATATAGTAATATTTTAGTGTGTTGAGGCATCTATAATAATTCAATGTTTATGTATATAACTTAATATAAGGTACATCGATGTCATTTGTTTGATAGTACACCAATATGATGATATGTAGTTACAATCACTTGTGAGTACAACATCTATAAGGGCATAAGTGAATTGTGTATCAATAAGAGCATCAATTTGTTCAGTAAATAGAAGTTTGTATGTGTTCAATAACTAGAATTTTGTATCAATAAGAGCATCAATGTGTTTAGTAAGTATAAGAGCATTGATCCATGTAATGGTGACAAAATAAATTTTATGTTCTGGTTCAACGTTTGACATAACTCATTGGTTCAACAATATATAGCAAACTAGGAAAGCCTAATCAAACGTTTGACATAACTCATTGGAGTGGAAATAGCCATGCATACATAGCAAAATATCAAATTACTACATAAAAGATTCAACCAACAACATGAATTATACGAGGACTCTCATCCAATCACGTATTTAATTCTTCCCAGCACACGATTATCACATTTCAATGCAATACATGGAACCTTAATATAACATATAATGCTCATCATGAATCACAAAAGGATCAAACTTGGTATCTTTCCATCGTTCATCTTTGGACCTTTAGAGGATTTATATTTCCAACATAAGTTCGCGAGTACAAATTATAGATGTACATATATAGGAAAGTGCAACATAAAACATTACTAGAAAGGACAATGGACATAAATTTAACATATAAACAACTATAAATCACATATAAAATCTCAAATTCTTTGCAACATTAGAATAGTTAATAAAATAACTTTCACAAGGTAAATTGTTAGCCATGGGTGGCTGAATGGAAATAACAATGCTCCACCCAACTGTACATTCTCCAAAGGTTCATACTTTTCCGTTTGAAGACCACCCTTGAGTTGGGCAATGATAATCCGCTAAGGTTGATGGTAACTTGAGATACATATTTTTTATCTATCGGTGACAAATATCCCAGGTCTAGTAATGAGGTGGGTCCACATTACAGATTATAGGAAGTGCACTGGGAAAAGTTGACCCACCAATGTAAGATTTGCATTGAAGTGCACTGGGCAAAAAACTAGTTTAGGAAATGACTGTACAACGGCATCATTAGGCCACAAGGAAATGAGGAAGAGGGCCACCTAGGGGTAATGTCATGCTAGGAGACCAACGGAATCGACGGTTCATCGATCCGACCTCCGGTTGCCGAGATATGTCAAGTTGCAGGTCGCATGAAAATGTCGTTCAAGGACAATTGGTCAATCTTGGTCCGGGAACAAAAAACCAAATGGAGCGATGAAAGTTCATGCCGTCGGCTCCTACAAGTGTGTATGGGAAATTCTGACGTGGGTAGACCACCAACACTTACTCGGTCTAGGGTTTTGCAGAGTTGACCCACCAATGCCAGATTTGCATTGAAGTGCACTGGGAAAAAATTTAGTTTAGGAAATGACTGTACAACGGTGTCATTGGGCCATGAGGACATGAGGGAGAGGGCCACCTAGGGGTAATGGCATTCCAGGAGACCAACAGAATTGACGGTTCATCAATCCGACCTCCGGTTACCGAGATATGTCAAGTTGCAGGTCGCATGAAAATGTCGTTCAAGGACAATTGGTCAATCTTGGTCCGGGAGCAAAAACCCAAATGGAGCGATGAAAGTACGTGTCATCAGCTCCTCCAAGTATGTATGGGAAATGTCGATGTGGGTAGACCACCAACAGTTGCTCGGTCTATGGTTTTTCAGAGTTGACCCACCAATGCCAGATTTGCATTGAAGTGCACTGGGTAAAAAAACTAGTTTAGGAAATGACTATACAACGGTGTCATTGGGCCATGAGGAAATGAGGGAGAGGGCCACCTAGGGGTAATGTCATTCTAGGAGACCAATGGATTTGATGGTTCGTCGATCTGACCTCCGGTTGCCAAGATATGTCAAGTTGCAGGTCGCATGAAAATGTCGTTCAAGGACAATTGGTCAATCTTGGTCCAGGAGCAAAAAACCAAATGGAGCGACGAAAGTGCATGCCGTCGGCTCCTGCAAGTGTGTATGGGCAATGCTGACATGGGTATACCACCAACACTTGCTCGGTCTAGGTTTTTGCAAAGTTGACCCACCAATGCCAGATTTGCATTGAAGTGCACTGGGAAAAAAACTAGTTTAGGAAATGACTGCACAACGGCATCATTGGGCCATGAGGACACAAGGGAGAGGGCCACCTAGGGGTAATGGCATTCCAGGAGACCAACGGAATTGACGGTTCATCGATTCGACCTCCGGTTGTCGAGATATGTCAAGTTGCAGGTCGCAAGAAAATGTCGTTCAAGGACAATTGGTCAATCTTGGTCCGGGAGCAAAAAACCAAATGGAGCGACAAAAGTGTGTGCTGTCAGCTCCTGCAAGTGTGTATGGGAAATTCCAACATGGGTAGACCACGAACACTTTCTCGGTATAGGTTTTTGCAGAGTTGACCCACCAATGCTAGATTTGCATTGAAGTGCACTGGGCAAAAAACTAGTTTAGGAAATGACTGTACAACAGCATCATTGGGCCACAAGGACACAAGGGAGAGGGCCACCTAGGGGTTATGGAGTGCCAAGAGACCAACGGATTTGACGGTTCATCGATCTGACCTTCGGTTGCCGAGATATGTCAAGTTGCATGTCGCATGAAAATGTCGTTCAAGGACAATTGGTCAATCTTGGTCCGGGAGCAAAAAACCAAACAGAGCGATGAAAGTGCATGCCGTCAGCTCCTGCAAGTGTGTATGGGCAATGTCAACATGGGTAGACCACCAACACTTGCTTGGTCTAGGGTTTTGCAAATTTGACCCACCAATGCCAAATTTTCATTGAAGTGCAGTGGGCAAAAAACTAGTTTAGGAAATGAATGTACAACGACATAATTGGGCCATGACGACATGAGGGAGAGGGCCACCTAGGGGTAATGGCATGCCAGGAGACCAACGGATTCAACGGTTCGTCGATCCGAGCTCTGGTTGATGAGATATGTCAAGTTGCATGTCGCATGAAAATGCCGTTCAGGGACACTTTTACTACAAGCTAGGAATTGCATACGAGCTAGTATAAACCCTAGTTTGTAGTATAAACTCATGTTTATATTTTAAGCCCGAGATTGTGGAAAGCCTAGTCTGTAGGTTAAACCCTAGTTTCTACTCTAAACCATAGAAACCCTACAAACTAGTGCATAGCTTACAAACTAGGGTTTACTATACGAAACTAGCACTCTTACTATAGTCTAGGGTTTTGCATACAAGCTAGGGTTTACATACAAGCTAGGGCTTCTACAAACTAGGGTTTACTACACGAAACTAGGACTCTTACTACAAGCTATGTTTTTCATAGAATCTAGGGTTTACTACAAGCTAGGGTTTACATACAAGCCAGGGCTTCTACAAACTAATGCATAGCCACTAGACAATCAATGACCTTCAAGTTCAACAAGTGCTAAAAAAAAGCACAATATGAATGTAATATGGTATCCCCATCATGAATATATGGTGCCAAACAAAGCACTAAATTTATGCCATCAAGAAATTGTCTCAAACATATTGTTGTCACAATAAGATAAAGGATCTATGTGGCCATTAACATCCTAAATAAACATATGGCAAATTCATGAATTTTGGGGTAGTTGATGTCTTGCTGCAAAGATAAGATCAGGGGATTGGTAGTAGGGTAGAAGAATAATTTCAGGTTAAAAAGTCATGCTTTCATTGATTCAACAATAATTCACACTTTGTATGTAGGTGATGTGTGTTGATGCTTCTCCATGGTTGTATCATTGGGAAACATTATGAAAACATTCTCTTAGAAAGGTCATGATAAGTGACCAATGGTTGGTAGAGAATGGCCTCAATGTAGCCTTCATTAGTCATTAGAAGTGACTAGGAGTAAATAAGGCTCAATATGCTTACTTTGAATAAAAAAGTGCTATGAGAAGGAAGCTAGAGGTCACATTGCATACTTTGAGAAGGAGTGCTTTGAGTAGGAGTTCTCTTACTACAAACTAGGGTTTACTACACGAAACTAGCACTCTTACTACAAGCTAGGGTTTACATACAAGCTAGGGTTTGCATAAAAGCTAGGGCTCCTACATGCATGCACATTCACAATTTGGACATTTACATAATCTACATGAGAAAATTGAGAAAATTGAGCATATATCAATATTCAATTACAAACTCATATAGTATTAAGAGTATGTAACATACCTCATCATGCTAGATCCCACCTACTATCATACAACCAAGCCCTCTGCATCATCTCTTATAAGGATGGTTTCCATTAGTCTCTCGTGCTCTGTATCTGGTAAGAAGTAGCATACCTTCGATGAATTGCGGCTAGGCATTGTTCATACCTGGATGTTTGTACCAATGATCAAGTTGGTAAAGTGGTACACACTTGCACCTGGTTTGTAATCCCTGTAAACATATCCACCCCTCTTTCTTGAATTGTTGTCCTATGTCAAGTATTCACCTTTAACAACCATAGACCCGATTGGGAAGTGGTTGTTTTCATCGTTAGTCATGGACATATTGAGGGTTTTCTTTCCCTCTATACAATGTGCCAACCAGTAATCACCAGCCCATTCACTATCTTTTCCTGCAACCATTGCGTATATGTGCCCTGCATAATATGATTGTAGGCATATGATCAAAATACTTTTCATGTGATACAAGGCCATTAATGTGCATTTTAAGATTACGTAAATAACCAAAAACATGTTAATGAAATGCATCATACCAGGTTGTACAAGGTCTGAGACATGATCAAAATCTGTAGAAATAGATGATTGGTCTTCTTCCAAAGGAGTTAACTCAACAATTGCACGCTGATCAAGTGGAAGTGATACGTGATCCCATCCATCAACCCAATCCAACTATTCACACCCATCCCAGTCACCATCACAGCAAGGCGGGCAAAAACAAGCGAGTTTTCTAGTCCAAATTTCAAATACTAGGTTGTCCAAGCTTCGAACCGAATGAAAGCCACAAGTACCAGGCACGGTCTTGCCTTCCCATGAATTTGAACGATCTATTTCTACCACCTCCAAAAAAAATCTCTCCACATGTCTCTTTCTTGTGGATTCTACTCGCATAGCTGATTCCTCTCCCATTACTGACGTGCACCATCGGACTATAGATTGCGCATTTCGAATAGTATATTCTGTAGATAGTTTCAATTCCTCTCTTCGTAGCGCTGTTTTGACACATGCTCCGGCTCCATCATGCTCTCCTTTACCATGCCCGGTCTCTAAATAGTTCCACATATGTGGCACTTTGTGGTTTTATTGCAATGAACACAACCATTGAAATATGCATGCATTTTTGAACTGACCAGCACATCCATCAGACCAAATCCAGTGTCGATCGATCTGTATGTTCCTTTCCTTCAAGTGATCATAGAACATGATGAAGCAATGACGTACATAGTGGAATTCATGGCACCTATCATCACTTACGTAGAAGTGATATTCCTTTAGAATTTCTCTTTTCTCTTCAGTGCTATTTGGACCATGCCTATATGTGATATGGACCGTCAAGGAAACCTGCTCAGAGTGATAATACTGACTTTGGATCTCATTTTGAGGTTGCAGAGTGTAGTTCTCAGTAAAATCAACTACTGAAAGTATTTTACCACGAGGAAATGTGTCTCTACATACTCTAAACTTCTCATCCTGCCATCGTGCCAAGTGGACATGTTGAACATATTGACATGTCTTTTCAATAAATTCCTTGACGAAGACACTAACTTGTACCTGTTGACACAAAATGATCTCAACATTAGTTTTTTTGGGCAAGTAATGATTGAAATGTAAATGTTCAAACATAAATTTATTGATATTTATGCAAACCTGAGATGTCACCAATTGTATCTTTTTTCTTTCTTTCCCTGGAACTATTTCATAGCTAATATATTTGAAACTTTTCATGTCTATTACCATATTACCAAATTCACTGTCTCCACTCTCGTGCATACATTGGCTCAATAATATCATTCCAACACAGTTGGAGCATGTTCCATCCAAACAAGATTTTGCATAGTATGTTTGCCCCTTAGGCCTATTGCACATGATGCTATGAATGAATTCTCTTGATGAAGTCGGTGGTATTGTTAGGGAGCAATCCTGCACATGGTTGGTATGCAACACACAATGAATGTAAGAAAATGTTTCATAGTAATATTCATATTCTACATGATATCTACAACAACAAGTGTTACAAAGAGTATTTATTCTAGCATAATAGGGCTTACATTTCTCAAAAGATCTCTGCCCCAATTTTAATTCTTTATGTTCATTCCTGAATCTCTAATATAGTTTTGTCTGTGTTATATCAAGAAGATGTTTAATATGAGGTTCACGATCCTTTGAACCCCTTCTCAGTTTTAGTACATCCTTCCGGTTTGAAGAAGGCCTTGTGTGATCATGCCAAAAACTATGCACTAGTCCCTTTACTGCATCAATAAGCTTCATGTCACGACGTGGCAACCGACCAATAAAGGCCCAAAAATCTGTATGATCGGTTGTGTCAAGATGTTCTCTTCTAATAGAATACCTACGGAGGGTTTTTACATTCAAATCAACTATTTTGCATGTAGGCTTTAGAAAACGAAGGAGCTTGGTGTTTTTATTTACAATTGCTTGTGACAACACACGATGAGCCGCATTACGGTTCTTTGAGCGTGTCTTCTTACCAATTTTACCAAAGGCATCTACTAAGCTTTTAACTATATGAGAACTTGGTCCAGAATTCTTTACCATCTTTATCCCTAAATTTTTCCTAACAATATTCATGCTCCTAGATTTCAACAATGATATAAATAATCTACATTTATCTCCATCAGATTTAGAATCAAAATATTTATCAAGTATCTATTGAGTTTGATAAGCAATACTACGTCTAGATAGCATACCTTCAATGGAATTGAGGTGAATTTCATCAACTTGAATACGCTTCGGAGTTCTTCGATGCGGTGTGCTTGGTAATTGAGGATAGGAGGGTGGAAGTGTACCATGTAGCGCATCACCAACATGAACTGATGTTTCTGTTGTAGCTTGTTGTCCTTCATTCTCTTCAGTTGTAGCTTGTTGTCCTTCATTCTCTTCCATGTCCAACACCTCTCTGACTTGCTCACTTGTATAACGACAAGAGGGGAACAAATTTTGTGTTTCTGCATGAGCTTGATCTTGAGATTGTAAGTTATCGATTTGACTTGAA
>LPNX010363563.1:58385-81793 GCA_001517045.1 Pseudotsuga menziesii | reverse complement strand
GTTAAAATATGTTTGATCTAATTAACATATATTTAATCTATTTTAATTTATATAATCTATTTTTTTATAATTTAAATATTTTTTATAATGATTAATGTATATATTGATATTTAACTTGCTTACTTTACTTTGTATTTAGAATTAATAATGATATTATATTATGATAGTTTTTCTATTCCACTATTTGTATTTATATCTATTGGAATAGGGTTGAGATATTTGAACTTAATAGATTTTCACATATGAGAATCCATTTTTAAATGTCAAAGATACCTTCCCAGTTCTAAGCCAATATTATCATAATTACTTACAACTACAAATAAGCAAGACTCGTTGCTTTGGATGCATAATACTGTGAACGGTGATGTCTCGGTCATCTTGGCTTATGATCTTATTGTTTCCCCAAACCTATCGAAAACAACTGGTTGGCATCATATGAAGTTATGGTCCTGGCACATTTCGATCAAACTCAAGTGTTTTTTATGGCTTTGCTCGGAGAATCTACTTGGGACAATTTGTCGAAGAAGGGTTGGTATGGTCCAAGTAAGCATGCAAGTTTTTATTGTTTATATGATGTTGATAAAATAAAGGAGCAATGGGGAGGTGGATCATAAATGAAGGGTGGGGTTTCATAGTGGATAATGGGGATCCGATGATTTCATATTAGGTGCTAGGGGAAGGACATTTGAGGTCGGGGGAGGGGGGATCCTTCTTTCTTTTACATAAAAAGGTCAACATCATTTTTTTCTCCAAGAAGACAAAATTGCAATAGTTTATGTTTCTAGTTTTTTTCAAATAATAATTTGCAATTATTAATAACATAAGAATGTAAAAGGAACTATCTATGCATGTCAAATGATCATATACAAGGACCCTTGGAAGCTAAGCACATTATTGGGATTATTTTTAACTTGCATGCTCCTGTATAAATTTGTCAAGAAATTGTGCTTGATGGTATCATTGAATATCCTTCTGATTTTACCAACAATCAAGGATATACTTTAAATGCAACACAAGAGAAAATATGGAAAATTACAAAAACACCTATAGGCATCAAGAGGAAACTAGACATATTGGATACTGAAGTGTTGCAATCAAATGTAATGGAAAGAACACCAAATGTTGAAATCATCAAAGAGAATGTGGAGAAAGCCATGCATAAACAATTAAGAGTTGAGGTTGAGTGTAATTCAATAGAACAAAACATAGGTGTTGATTCTACTGTATTGGCATCTTGGCAACAAAAAGTGAATAGTTTAATGGAAGAGTATGTTGAGGAGAAGCTTACTCTTAAAGTATATTCAGAAAAGAGAACACCTAAAATAAAGATTCACTGTGAAAGTTGTGGTATTGATTATGGAACATGTAGAATATATTTGGCAACACCTACACTTTACAACTTCAAAAACAATCACATGAAAACATGTGCCCATTTACGTAACATTTCAAAGGTGGGGCTATGCACATGATCATATGGTGTTATTCGAAAGTAAGAGGAATTTTTCTATGTTCATTTTGGTTCAAACACCAATGATGTTTGTTTTGATAGGATGGTAGGGAAGTCCATCCACGAAAGGGTTTCAATTTTGCATTTTTATTGAGTTTAATTTATTAAGCTTATAGAAAACATGAGCTCTCTATGGGAATAGTTGTATTTACATGATATTAAATTGGTTGATTGGCATGTTGTGGTGTGAAATTTATGCAATTCTCATATTTTCTAAGCATTGCATAGACTATTGCACTCAATCCTTTACATTCTTTGTTACATTGAACTCTTGACTAGGTTTCCTTTTATGCAATTTTCCTTCCCCATTACTATTCCATTGGATCTTCCACTATAGAATGCTACAAATTGATCAGTCGTCCCTGCAATATTAGTGGGATCATTATTAGAATTATATTATTATTTTACTTAGCATCATGTTTTTTTATACTAAGATGTGTTAGGACTCCTATTTGTTACAACTTGATAATATGATATAAAGGGGTTATTACAAATGGGTGGACAAAAATGGATACTTACAATATGTCCTAAAACTAGGGGTTTTCTTATTTGGGAAGACATATTGGGAGGGGGGTTCAACAATACAATTTTAGGAGGCATTTTCCAATATTTAGTGAAATTAAGGATATTCTTTAATATCCTACAAACGATCATGCTATGTAACAAGTTCACTGAGTGAACCCCCCATGGATTAAAGGGGGGGTTTAGGGTTATTATTAATCCTCCCTTTGTCTCCTTTTCCATTTATAGTCTATTAGATCATCATGCCTAACTTACGAGTCATTTACTTAATTTTGGTGTCATTAGGTCCACCAGAGCCATTGGGTCCTCCAGTTCCATTGGGTCCACCAGTACCAACCACTAGAGTGTAGGGAACACATAAAGAGGTTATCTGCCACTTACTGCATGTGCATGCATGATTTGATGTGCGTTTGAGACAATCCATACATTATAGGATCCACTGTGAGTGCCACCAACCAACCTCCATCAGTTCGTTGTGGTAGGTAAGTAGTTATGCTAAGTTAGCCTCTAGTTACATTCAGTTTGATTTCTTTCAGTTCAGTTGGCACCAGTTTTTCATGGTTGCATGAGGGTAGGCACCTTTTCTCACCTACCTCATCTGTTTAACTGGTTTAACTATTTTTAACTGATTATTAACTGAATTAGGCATGCGGAGTTAGACTAGTGAGCTCCGATAGTGATTTAAGACACCTCTAGTTAACCATTTAGTCATGTTTAGTTGGTAGATTCGAATAATATCCACATGATTGGAATTCTACTTATTGTAACACCATTCTATTACTGAATATAGAAAATGGAAGGTTTCAAATATTATTTTCCTCTATATTTTCTTGTGCAATTTATGTGAAGATTGTTTTTGTCCCAATATCTTCCTGCCAAAATCTAATAATATCTTGGTCATGACACTTAACTTGTAGCATATCACTTACATACTTTATATATGTTCTATTTTTCCAAGTCTATTTTACATCATTTTTATAGTGATTAATATGTATTTTTATTTTTAAATTATCATTGTTTGTTTTATCATATCAATTCATTTGTATATGTGGAAATGAGTCTTCTTATACATTTTAATTTAGTTTTATTGATAGGATCATTAGTGTATTTATATAATAATAAAAAATGGATAATATTATTGATGTGTTTGTTATTTTTCCCATATTAATTCCAACTTCTATAAAAAACAATTTAGATAAAAATTGTCCTTAAGATTGTCTAGAACATGATATTTATAGTTTAAGGAAGGAAGAAAATATTCTTTTGATCGATGACTTCAATGCTCAAGCTTCCAGTAACCAAGATATTCTTTTAAGAAACTATTCCAACCCTAATCCTCTTTGGTTAGACGAAGACCTTGAGCTAGCTAACATGTACAAAATAAGTTCTGAAGATCTAGGTGAAAATTTATTCAGGTCTGAGCTGGTCAAATTTTGTAGTGCTCAAGATATTATCATTCACAGCGGTCTCGCAAAATGGCCAAACTCTAACCAGATGACTTGTATCCATGGGCTTGGAAGTAGTGTGGTAGGTTATGTTATATTTGATATCCATATATACAACAAATTAATAGATCTCAACATCTTCAATGACCATGAACCTGACTCTGATCATAAACCCTTAAGTATAACTCTCAATATTGCCATGCATAGTGATCCCAAAGAGGAAAACTATCATTGCCAAAAGCACTTGATCTTCAAAAATAAAGATGACATTTTTCTCCATGATCTAAAAACTGAATTTGTTTTTTTATCTAACATGGAGAATATAGAAAATCTCTACCATAATTTCGCTACAACCCTCTCGTCGTCCACTAACAAGTTCTCTATTGAAGCCTCGACTAAAATGAGCAATAGTAGAACCAACCCTTGGTATGATCAAGAGTGTAAAGATGTGAGAAAAAATATTAAGCAAGCCACTACAAATTCGATAAAAATGGACAAGATAAATCACTACAAAGCCTTAATTAAAAGAAAAAAATGCGTTATCTACATAACTGAAAAATTAAAGTAGTTATCAAAAATTCTTATATATTTTAAATCATACAGTTTTTAAATATATTTAAAGCAGTTTTGAGAACTACAATAACAATTTCATTATTAGTCTTTCATAATATGGGAAAAAAATTTGGCATTTGTATTTTTAAAATATAAATTTATATAAAAATATTTTTAAACAAATTTTAAGTGAATATTAGTAATATAGTTCCATAGAACCACCAACTAAGACAAGGTCATGGAGCAAAATTTTGAGGGCTTGCACATAATCGCGATGGCCTTTAGCTTGCATCGAGGAAGAAAATTGTCATCTACAAATCCAAGAAAGTAGATGTTATTATCAAAGGAAGAGTAGTATTGAAAATTCAACCATCGTATGATCCTAGGAAATGATAATTTAAGTATTATTGTTTTAATCAATTTTATAAAATCAATACAACCCACTGCAAAGTCACATTGTAACAAAAAAATTCAATACAACTTATTACAATTGGTTAAATTCCCTCCGTGCAAGGCACTATATTGTAGTATTGAAACAAGTTGATAAACATTAAAAAGCTATTTTCAATTTTTTTTTAATAAAGAATATATATTGTATAAAAAATAATTACAAAGACATCGATCTCAATCCAAGAGTCCATCCATAACTTGTTGTATAGTCCCATTTGGTTAATATTTGAATGTGATTCCATTATTGACTTTATTAGATGATTTAGTTTGTTACACAATTTTATCTGGCCCATGTATGAATTTTGATCTAAGATAATCATATTTGAGTCCATAAATTATCTAGGACAAATTATGTGTTGTGGATGTGTTCATAATTAAATTTCAATGGATTATTGAGCTTTGAACAACCAGATGGAAGAAGCTACATGTCACATGGTGCTAAAATTTAAAGTCAATTTTATTTTATTTTTAAGTTTCATCGTGATTTAAATCTTGATAAATAATGTTGATGGAATGTGTGGCATACTTTGTTGGGATTTTTCCTTTGTTGCTTTGTAAGTGTTCTCATCCATCTGAAATTTGGCAGGTGAAAATTGAAGCATCCCTTCAATTGCAAAGTTAGAAAATAATGGTCAATTTCATCACTGAAGGACCCGATGCACAAATAAATTTTATTTTCATGACAAAAGTTGTTGTTCCCTTGTATGAAGAGCTAGATTGATTTAATGGGTGTCCTTCCAAATTCAAAATAAACAATTACAAAGAAAAAACAAGAATAGAAAAAATAATTAGTAGTTGCTGCATGGATAAGGTGAGTCATAAACATAACATGATTACAACTACCGATGGAGAACACGTAAGAGATAAACATTAGGAGTATTATTAATCATCCTTTTGTCTCCTTGTCCATTTATAGTCTGTTAGATCATTATGCCTAACTTAGGAGTCATTTACTTAAGTTTAGTGCCATTGGGTCCACCAGATCCTTTGGGTCTGCCAGTTCCATTGGGTCCACTAGTACCGACCACTAGTGTGTAGGGAACACATAGAGAGGTTATCTACCACTTATTGCATGTGCATGCATGACCTTATGTGCCTATGAGACCAATCCCTGCATTTTAGGAGTCACTCTAAGTGCCACTAGCAACCTCCATCAATTGGTTTTGGTAGGTAAGTAGTTATGCTAATTTAACCTCCAATTACATTTAGTTAGATGTATTTCGGTTCAGTTAGCGCCAATTTTTCATGGTTGCATGAGGGTAGGTTCCTTTTCTCACCTACCTCATCGGTTTAAGTAGTTTTAACTGATTATTAACTAAATTAGGTATGTGGAGTTAGACTAGTGATTTCCGATATTGATTTAAGACACTTCTAGTTAACCATCCAGTCAGGTTTATTTGGTATATTCGAATCCTATCCACATGATTGGAATTCTATTTATTGTAACACCATTGTATTACTGAATATAGAAAATGGAAGGTTTCCAATATTATTCTCCTCTATATTTTTTCTTGTGCAATTTATGTGAAAACTATTTTTGGCCCAAGATCTGTTGATGTATATGTAACTTTGGAATGTATTTCACTTATATTTCTTATATATTGTAACCTGATGTTTATTCTGGGATGTACTTGAGTCATGTCATGCCCTGATGTTCCTATCGGGAAGATCTATAATGTAAACAAGTCATGTCAAGTCATTGTGGGTAACCCTCCTATTGTCTAAGGGTTAAAGTCCCCACAGTTTCGGGGCACTAGGGTTATTAGACTCTCCTAGAGAGGTCGGCCCTAGTAGCATTTTAGTCATGTCAGGATTAGTATAAATAGAGAGCTAGACTCTCTATTTAGCACACATCTCATACACACTCAAGTGTAGCACATAGTTGAGGAAAGAGAAGACACTGGGGCTAAATAGAAGGAAGGTTACTGCTGTTGGGAGATCACTTACTGTTTTGGATTCTACTTTTGGTGTTGATTCTATCTCTGAGGAAGTTGTGGGGTTTTCACCATTTATGGTTTCCCCGAGGATAAACACTGTGTTCATTGTCTCTTGTGTTTGATTGTTGTACTTGTTATTCTCTCAGTTAAAGATCCTAATGTATTACTAGCTTAATGATGAAATTCTAACATGGTATTAGAGCTAACCTGAGAAGAAGACACTATGCAGCTGTGGGAACTAGGGCTTCCTAGTTTTTGGATATTCCTCCACAGATTTTTAGCAAAAGAAGGTTGGATTAACTCTCTTCCTTAGGGCACATCTTTCTGTCGAAGCAAAATCCAATTCTAAGGTTTTTCAGTTTTGGACTCGACACTGCTGCCGGAAATTAGGACTTTTCACATAAGAGGAATTTTTCAATGAGCGGCCTGGATTGATCTCCTCCCCAAAATCAAAGTTAGGGATCAAATTCAAAGCATTTGGTTGGACAGAACTCCATAAAAGCAAAACCCTAATTTACTACTGAACCATACTGCAGGATTTCAGCTCCAAATCCAGATCCGACATCTTGACCTGGTAAGATATAAATCTTTTGTATTTCCATTTGAGGTTCTCAATTTAAGATGTCTCATCATACTAAGCTTGATGAAAAGCTTGAGGGAGCTGATAACTTCAAGCCTGGAAGTATAGGATCTCCCTGGTCCTGGAAGAAAATGAGTTGGTCTCCTATATCAATGAGGAGGTTCCAGTTCTAGAGGGAGATGAAGCTAAGGCCTTACATAAGAAGAAGTTGGTTATGTCAAACAGAATCATTGTTGATTCTATCAAGGATCACCTCATACCATAGGTGTCCTCCCTCAAGACACATAAAGCTATGTTTGATTCCCTAACCAAATTGTTTGAAGGAAAGAACATAAACAGGAAGATGACTCCGAGAAACCAATTGAAGAATGTAAAGATCTGGAATGCTAAGACTATTCAGTCTTACTTTACAAGGGTATCTTAGATCAAGGAACAGCTGGAAGCAGTAGATGAAGAAGTGGAAAATGCAGAAATTGTGATGACCACCTTGAATGGTCTCCCTAGATCATGGGACTCTTTCATTCAAGGCATCTGTGCCAAAAAGAAGTTAGTCAAGTTCAGCAGACTATGGGAAGAATGCTCTCAAGAAGAAGCTTGGATAGCAGCTCAAGAAGAGAAGATGGGAAATGAAGATCAAGCTCTCACTGTTCACTCCAAGAGAACCAGAAGGAAGCATCATCACTCCAAAGGTAAGACCTCACATCCTAAAAGAGATCTATTTACCATTAGATGTTACACATGTGATGAGAAAGGTCACATATCCAGATTCTACCCTAATAAAGGGAACCTAAAGAAGAAGAAGGAAAACAAGAGAATGCATCATGCTCATGCCGTAGAAGATGATGAACCTTCCACAAAAAGAATCAGACAAGAAAGTGATTCTTCAAGTGATGAAGAATATGTGTTGATCTCCGCTCTTATGGGAACTGTTTCACATGGAAGCAATGATTGGCTCATAGACAGTGGTGCTTCCAAGCATATGATGGGATTCAAAGAATCATTTGAGAAGCTATCTAAACATGAGTCACCTCACAAGATGAAACTTGGGGATGACTACCAGTATCCAATAAAAGGTAGTGGTGAATCCTCCTATATACTAGACTCTGGAAAGTCTACAAAGATGAAGAATGTATTATTTTTTCCAAGACTAAACAAGAACCTCCTCTCCATATCTGCATTAGATGCAAAAGGAATGAGGGTTGCTTTCGTAGATAGCCAAGTTCTTATGTTTCCAAAGGGAAAGACTTTTGATGATGCAATAGCAATTGGAGAACAAGAAGGAGGTCTATACAAGTTGAAAGGCCAACCAGAACAAGCTTTGGTTCATGACTTAGTAGAACCAAATGAACTTTGGCATAGAAGGCTTGCCATGTGCATTACAAAACACTACCACTTGCAAGCAAAGCTGTTGAAGGTCTTCCAAAAATTCAAGCAAAACATGAAGTGGTCTACAAAGGATGTGCGAAAGGAAAGAACACAAAGAAGACATTTCCAAGTAGCGAAAGAAAAACAAAAGGAATCATGGAAATCATCCACTCTGATGTATGTGGACCAATGTCATCAATATCCCTAAGCGGGTATGTGTACTATGTTTCTTTTATTGATGAATTTTCTAGGAAGACATGGTTTTACTTCATGAATAATAAAGATGAAGTGTTCAGCAAGTTCAAAGAATTCAAAGCCTTGATCGAGAACCACACTGAAAAGAAGATCAAGACTTTTTTATCAGACAATGGCAAAGAATTAACTTCAAATGAGTTCAAGGAACTATGTAAAGACTTAGGGATTAAGAGGGAGTTGTACAGCCCTTATAATCCACAATAGAATGGGATTGCAGAAAGGAAGAACAAAACTATCATGGAAGCTGCAAGAGCAATGCTTCATGATCAAGATCTTCCTATGCATCTTTGGGCAGAAGGAGCCAGAACAGAAGTGTATGTACAGAACCGTACTCCACACAAAGTACTCAAGAACAAGACTCTTGAAGAAGTCTTCTCCGGCAAGAAACCAGAAGCCAGCCATCTCAGAATATTCAGCTGTCCAGTGTACATACACATTCCAAAAGAGAAGAGGACAAAAATTAGATCCTTCAGGAAAGAAGGGTATATTTGTGGGATACTCTGAAAGCTCGAAGGCTTATATAATATACTTCCCAAGGTTCAAGAATATTGACATCAGTAGGGATGTAACATTTGACAAAGATTCAGCCTACATCAAATCCAGAAAGAAACCTGCTGAAGAACCTGAAGAAGCAGAAGCTCCCAGAATTCATGATACAATCATGAACGAAGAAACTCAAAAAGAAGATCGAGAATTTGAAGAACCACAAAGACCTGTAGATCAACCATAGGAGAAGAATCCTCATAAGAGGAAACCTACTTGGGTATGAGAGATTATCCAAGGTGCAGAAAGATATGGGGTTCCAGAAGAGAATCTCAGAGAAAGAAAGAGGAGCAGATCCTGTTCCAGTTATGTAGCTTTACTAAGTGATTTTATTGATAAAGAACCTTCCAAATTTGAAGAAGTGGCAGAATGGAAAGAATGGAAGGATGCGATGATCGAAGAGTATCAATCGATCATGAAGAATGATGTTTGGGATGTTGTCCCAAGACCAGAAGGGAAGTCTGTAACTTCCAAATGGATCTACAATATCAAGCATGCTGTAGATGGTAGCATAGAAAAATATAAAGCAAGATTTGCTGCTCGTGGTTTCTCACAGAAAGAAGGAATAGACTATGAAGAAACCTTTGCACCTGTAGCCAGATACACTTCCATCAGATCAGTACTTGCTCTGGCTGCAGTGATGAAATGGAAGATACACCAAATGGATGTCAAGACTGCTTTCTTGAATGGTGTAGTAGAAGAGGAAGTGTATGTGGAGCAGCCACTTGGTTTTGAGACATGTGACAGAGAGTCTCATGTGTGTATATTGAATAAATCCCTGTACGGTTTGAAACAGGCACCCAGGACATGGTACAGCAGAATTGATAGCTTTCTATCCAGTTTGGGCTTTACTAAGAGTAAAGCAGATTCCAACCTTTACTACAAGGTTGAAGATGGCAACCCAGTGATACTTCTAATATATGTAGATGATCTGTTTGTAACAGGTATGGATGGTTTGATTACTGATACGAAGAGAAATCTTGCTGCCGAGTTCGAAATGAAGGACTTGGGTATGATGCATTATTTTCTAGGTATGGAGGTGTGGCAAACTATGGATGGAATCTTCCTTGGAGAAGGGAAGTATGCAGTAGAGATCCTGAAGAGATTTGGGATGATGGACTATAAGGCATTAACCACACCTATGGCATCGAATTTGAAGCTATTGAGTGATGCTTCATCAGAATCGATTGATGCCATGATGTATCGTCAAATGATTGGGTCATTGATGTACCTGACGAACACGAGACCAGATATTTGCTTTGCTGTGAACACCTTGAGCCAATACTTGACAGATCCGAGACATGTTCACTTGACTGCTGCAAAGCATATTCTGATGTACCTGAAGGGTACGGTTGATTATGGTCTCAAGTATAATATTGATCAAATGATTAACCTGGAGGGTTATGTTGATTCATATTAGGCAGGTAGTGCCATCGATAGGAAGAGTACTTCAGGGTGTTGCTTCAGTATGGGATCAGGTGTGATCTCATGGTTTAGTAGGAAACAATCCTGTGTGGCACTGAGTACAGTTGAAGCAGAGTGTGTTGCAGCTTGTTTAGCTAGTTGTGAGGCAGTATGGTTGAGGAAGCTACTGTCTGATTTATTTGATCTCCAGTTAGATGCTACTTGTATATACCGTGACAACCAGAGTTGTGTAAAGTTTTCAGAGAATCCAGTATTCCATGACAAGTCGAAGCATATTGAGATCAAGTATCACTATATCAGGGATATGGTGCAGAGAGGAGCAGTGAAGCTCCAGGATGTTGTGACGGACGAATAGATAGCTGATGTGTTGACTAAGCCATTGGCTAGGGTGAAGTTTGAGTACTTTAGGGTGAAGCTTGGTGTTCTCCAAATTGAGATTCCTCCCAAGAGGAAATGATGTGTCTGTGTTGAGCCCTTATGACATGGTGAGAGGATTGGTTCCTTCCATGTTCAGATGTAAGTGTTGTGTCATTCTGACATGGTGAGAGGATTGGTTCCTTCCATGGTCATATATAAGTGTTGTGCCCTTCTGACATGGTGAGAGGATTGGTTCCTTCCATGGTCAAATGTAAGAGCTCTGACATGGTGAGAGGATAGGTTCCTTCCATTGACAGGTGTATGTGGATGCCACATCCAACATGAAAAAGGGCTAGCTCTGTGAAGACACATCTGGTATGAAAAATGAATAGCTTTGTGTGGATGCCACATCTAGTATGAAAAAGGACTAGCTCTATGAAGACTCATCTAGTATGAAAAAGGACTAGCTCTGAGTGTATGCCACATCTAGTATGAAAAAGGACTAGCTCTGTGGGTGTGCCACATCTAGTATGAAAAAGGACTAGCTCTGTGGGTGTGCCACATCTAGTATGAAAAAGGACTAGCTCTGTGGGTGTGCCACATCTAGTATGAAAAAGGACTAGCTCTATGAAGACTCATCTAGTATGAAAAAGGACTAGCTCTGAGTGTGTGCCACATCTAGTATGAAAAAGGACTAGCTATGTGAAGACTCATCTAGTATGAAAAAGGACTAGCTCTGTGTGTGTGCCACATAAAGTATGAAAAAGGACTAGCTCTGTGAAGACTCATCTAGTATGAAAAAGGACTAGCTCTGTGTGTGTGCCACATCAAGTATGAAAAAGGACTAGCTCTGTGAAGACTCATCTAGTATGAAAAAGGACTAGCTCTCTGTGTGTTCCACATCTAGTATGAAAAAGGACTAGCTCTATGAAGACTCATCCAGTATGAAAAAGGACTGGCTCTGTGTGTGTTTCACATCTAGTATGAAAAATGACTAGCTCTGTGATGATACATCCAGTATGAAAAAGGACTAGCTATGTAGATGTACATCCAACATGAAAAATGGTTGGCTCTGTAGAGATCCCTATGATGAGAGGAATCAAGAGATAGCACCCATGATGATAACCCAGTGATGATCCAGATCCAGTGATGATGATCCAGATCTAGTGATGATGATCCAGCAGTGATAATCTAGATCAAGTGATGATCCAAATCCAATGATGATGTCCATTGATGGTTCAGATCAAGTGATGATCCAGATCTAGTGATGATGTCCAGTGATGATCCAGATCCAATGATAATGTCCAGTGATGATCTAGATCGAGTGATGATTCATATCCAATGATGAAGATGACTTGACGATGAAGATGACTTGAAGATGAAGAAGACTTGAAGATGACAAGGACTCGATGATGATCTAGAAGATACAGGGAAGAAGACTTGTGCTGAAAATTGTGTCGAAAGAATACCTTCCTAGTTAAGAGGGAGTGTTGATGTATATGTAACTTCGGAATGTATTTCACTTATATTTCTTATATATTGTAACCCGATGTTTATTCCGGGATGTAATTGAGTCATGTCATGCCCTGATGTTCCTATCGGGAAGATCTATAATGTAAACAAGTCATGTCAATTCATTGTGCGTAACCCTCCTATTGTCTAAGGGTTAAAGTCCTCGCAGTTTCGGGGCACTAGGGTTATTAGACACTCCTAGAGAGGTCGGCCCTAGTAGGATTTTAGTCATGTCGGGATTAGTATAAATAGAGAGCTAGACTCTCTATTTAGCACACATCTCATACACACTCAAGTGTAGCACATAGTTGAGGAAAGAGAAGACACTGGGGCTAGATAGAAAGAAGGTTACTGCTGTTGGGAGATCACTTACTATTTTGGGTTCTACTTTTGGTGCTGATTCTATATCTGAGGAAGTTGCAGGTTTTTCACCATTTATCATTTCCCAGAGGATAAACACTATGTTCATTGTCTCTTGTGTTTGATTGATGTACTTGTTATTCTCTCAGTTAAAGATCCTAATGTATTGCTCGCTTAATGATGAAATTCTAACAAGATCTACCTACCAGAATCTAGTATGGTATCAAAGCCTGGTCAGGATAAACAAAAATTGTCTTTCTAGTTTTGTGCAATTATGCAGTTCTCTGACCAGCATCACAACAACAGAGCATGGATCTATCTAAGATAGTAACCTTGATTTCATTCAATTATTATGAATGGAAAGCCAATATTGAGATACTATTGTACAACAAAGGTCTCTACATAGTTACTATGGCCTTAGAAATCGAACCTAATGAAATTGCTGAGAAAGCAGGGTGGCATAATAGGAAGGATGAAGCTTATGGATTTATTTATCTCTCTCTTTCTCTCTCCTGAAATTTTTTCTCATCTTGATGGATTGAAATTCCCTGATGAAGTGTGGATAAAAATTGAATCCCTCTTCGAAAAGCAAGATGATATTAGAGGACATCAATTAGAGAACGAGTTGATCTCATTGAGGCAAAGTGAATTCGAAACCATTGAGGAACTCATCACCAATTTTAATTCACTAGTACTTTTGCTCAAGTAGTGTGGGATTACGAAGGAAGAATATCAGTTAACTCTCTCCATTCTATTGAAGTTGGGTCTGGAATACTCAGTTGATGTGTCAATATTCTATGCTACTAAGCTTACAGTTTGAAATTGGAGGATGACATCCTTGGATGCATTCATAGATTCTATCACACAAGAGAAGATAAAGCCGATTCAAATGGGGAATCTCAAAACCTCAAAGGATCATGCGCTTTCTGCTCTTGGAAGCAAGAATATCAAGTCTAAAGGAAAGATAAAAGTGAAGGAGAAAAAGACAAATTTAGAATATGAAGATGAAGTTTCTAACTCTATTGATGAAGGCTCGAATTTCTAGAGGAAGGGAAACACGAAAGGAAGATCGCAATGTACCTATTGCAACAAATATTCTCACAAAGAAAATTCTTGCTTTAAAAAGAAAATGGAAATCATGACTCAGTTGCTCGAAAGAAACAACATTGATGTTCCATATTTTGTAAGAAGGGAAAAATCTACTGATCCCCAAGGGCAGTGTAACACTGTGCAATTCAAAGGTAATGATGCTCATGCTTTGGTTGCTATAATAAAGTAAGTTTCTGATATCTCTGATTTTGATACTCATTCTGATATATCATAATCAGAATAAAGTAAGTTTCTGATATCTATGATTTTGATACTGATTCTAATATATCATAATCATAAATCTATTTGCCTCCCCTTGAAAAAATACCTACCAGTCTCCCATAGCCATTTCCTCTCAATACTAGTTTTTTATCACTAGTTTATGACTTGTCTTCATATGAATCCTTCAAAATCCATTCAGATTCTTCTTTCTTTGATTTAGAATATGATTTGCAACCTGATATGCATGTTATGATAGTTATGTCCCATCAATTTGATACTCAGAAGACCCTACAACTCCCAAAATCCTTAGTTGGTAAATTAGACAATTTCATGGTTTACTATAATGTATCACTAGTGAAAGTTGTTCTCGTGTCTTTCTTTTTTGTCATTGATTGGTTTTCCTTATCATTGGCTATAAGTGGGATGTTTTAAAAAACATTTGGGTTTGATATAAATTTTATTAGTTTGAATTGTAGATCCTTGCGCTCACCATATTTACCCAATTGTCAATGTAGATTAGTTGAACTTAGTTTTCCTACTGCAACTCAACTGGATTTTGGAGCCACTATACCTTGGTTTCTTACTGCTCCATATGAATTAATTTCTAATATATTAGAGGCTCATAATCTCTATTACAGAATTAGAAATGTTTTACATTATTTTGGGAAAAAGGTTCATGATCGGGTTCACCATTATGCAACTACACTAGAAATTGTGTCTGTCGGTTTCATTGATGTTCTTCGGTTAGGGGATGATCACACATATCTCTTTTCCATCTCTAATTTTATGTTCAAATCTGATATTTTATGTTGTCATAGAAAAGAGCACTCACATGATGCTCCTTCATCACCAGAAGATGAGCTACAAGGGGCTTCTCCTCATGCATTTTATCTACACCGCATTGAAAATCTGATACATGATCAAGGCATCTACAACAACTCTACAAAGTTTTTCACCAAGAAGCAGTACATCCAGCTTATTAAAGTGAAGAAAAAAGTCATAGTGAATATATTCATTTAAATTATGTGCCATGTCGATTATTTTCCCCGTGTGGCTTTGTCGTTTTCCTCATTTTACATCGATACATACTTTTTACTTTTAGATTTTAATGCGTGACCTTTGGTCTTTGTTTCCCGGGCCCATGTCGTCCAAAGTTAGGATTAAAGGGGGGTGTTAGGATTATTTCTAATCCTCCCTTTGTCTTCTTGTCCATTTATAGTCTATTAGATCATCATGCCTAACTTTGGATTCATTTACTTAAGTTTGGTGTCATTGGGTCCACCAGAGCCATTGGGTCTGCCAGTTCCATTGGGTCCACCAGAGCCTACCACTAGAGTGTGGGGAACACATAGAGAGGTTATCTACCACTTACTGCATGTGCATGCATGAGTTGATGTGCGTTTGAGACCAATACCTACATTTTAGGATCCACTCTGAGTGCCACCAGCAACCTCCATCAGTTGGTTGTGGTAGGTAAGTAGTTATGCTAAGTTAGGCTCTAGTTACATTCAATTAGATTTCTTTCAGTTCAATTAGTGCCAATTTTGCATGGTTGCATGAGGGTAGGAACCTTTTCTCACCTACCTCATCAGTTTAATTGGTTTAACTATTTTTAACTGATTAATAATTGAATTAGGCATGTGGAGTTAGACTAGCGAGCTCCGATAGTGATTTAATACACTTCTAGTTAACCATTCAGTCAAGTTTAGTTGGTATATTTGAATCATATCCACATGATTGGAATTCTACTTATTGTAACACCATTGTATTACTGAATATAGAAAATGGAAGGTTTCCAATATTATTCTCCTCTATATTTTCTTTTGCAATTTATGTGAGGACTGTTTTTGTACCAAGATTTGCATGCCAAAATCTAATAATATCTTGGTCATGACACTTAACTTGTAGCATATCACTTACATACTTTATATATGTTCTATTTTTCCAAGTCTATTTTACATCATTTTTATAGTGATTAATATGATTTTTTATTTTTAAATTGTCATTGTTTGTTTTATCATATCAATTGATTTGTATATGTAGAAATGAGTCTTCTTATACATTTTAATTTAGTTTCGTTGATAGGATCATTATTGTATTTATATAAAAAAAATGGATAATATTGTTGATGTGTTTGTTATTTTTCCCATATTAATTCCAACTTCTATAAAAAAAAACAATTTAGATAAAAATTGTCTTTAAGATCGTTTAGAACATGATATTTCTAGTTTAAGGAAGGAAGGAAATATTCTTTTGATGGGTGACTTCAATGCTCAAGATTCCAGTAACCAAGATATTCTTTTAAGCAACTATTCCAACCCTGATTCTCTTTGGTTAGACAAAGACCTTGATCTAGCTAACATGTACAAAATAAGTTCTAAAGATCTAGGTGAAAATTTATTTGGGTCTGCGCTTGTCAAATTTTGTAGTGCTCAAGATCTTATCATTTGCAACGGTCTCGCAAAATGGACAAACTCTAACCAGATGACTTGTATCCATGGGATTGGAAGTAGTGTGGTAGGTTATGTTATATTTGATATCCCTATATACAACAAATTAATAGATCTCAACATCTTCAACGACCATGAGCCTAACTCTGATCATAAACCTTTAAGTATAACTCTCAATATTGCCATGCATAGCGATCCCAAAGAGGAAAACTATCATTGCCAAAAGCACTTGATCTTCGTAAATAAAGCTGACATTTTTCTCCATGATCTAAAAACTGAATTGGTTTCTTTATCTAGCATGGAGAATATAGAAAATCTCTACCATAATTTTGCTACAACCCTCTCGTCGTCCACCAACAAGTTCTCCATTGAAGCCTCCACTAAAACGAGCAATAGGAGAACCAACCCATTGTTATGATCAAGAGTGTAAAGATGTGAGAAAAAAAATTAAGCAAGCCACTACAAATTCGATAAAAATAGACAAGATAAATCATTACAAAGCCTTAATTAAAAGAAAAAAATGCATTATCTACCTAAAAAATTAAAATAGTTATCCAAATTTCTTACATATTTTAAATCATACAGTTTTTTAATATATTAAAAGTAGTTTTTGAGAACTACAATAACAATTTCATTATCAGTCACTTATAATATGGCAAAAAACTTTGGCATTTGTATTTTTAAAACAAATTTTAAGTTACTTCCATAGAACCACCCACTCTTCGAACACCTTCCTACCTTACATGACGTAGAAAGTAAGTGAGAATTTAATGACTGATTCTGATTGGATAGGCATCAACATCCAAACCTGAAACGTCGCTTCACAAAATAGGTACGACAGAGGCGGAGGAGAGTTGTTGACTAATAACACCACTTATAGATAGTTTTAATATAAAAACTAATATATAGTCAGGTCAAAGATATTATTATAAATAAAATAACTTGTTGAGCACAACTGTTAGTATTTTCATGAAACATATTTTAACATGTAAAATTATAATATGTTTAAAATGAACTGTTAAAAATATAATATGCTTAAAATGAACTGTTAAAGTTGAATATATGGAAATGTGGGTAAAAGTTAGTAACTTACAACCCATTTAAATAAGCGTGGTTATTCCTTGGTGCTCAAGGTTTATCGAGGTTTATTGGGCAGGGTTTTTTCCACATAATTGTTTCTGCATGTGGTAGAGAATCTATTCCATATTTTATTTTTGTTTCAGGCGTTTTTAGTTACTGTTTTTAGATGTTTCTGTAGTCTCTCGATATCGCTGGTTTTATTTTACTTGTTATGTTAGATTGTGTCTTGGATTTTTCGGTCCTCGATCAAGTGTATATCCTGTTTTTACCTTCTTGTGACATGTTTTCTTTATTTTGTGGGTCTTTATTGGGTTTTCCAAGCTTTTCTCTAGTGGTCTATTTTTACCTCCTTGTGACATGTTTTCTTTATTTTGTGGGTCTTTATTGGATTTTCCAAGCTTTTCTCTAGTGGTCTAAGGGGGGAGGGGCATTTCCTGGAGCCTTGGAATTATGAATATTCTTTAAGGATTTCCAATCTCCTTATTTTGGTATGGAACCATCTTGTGAAGCCCAAAATATACATTTTCTTACTCCAGAGGAAATTCTCTCTTTTCCCTCCTGTAGCATTCCTCCTCTTTCATTGTCATAGTTGCAAAAGGATGATTCCTTGAGGGAAGATCTTGTGTCTCTTGGTCCATCTGGATATCCTTTCTTGGAAAATGTAGTTGTTACGGCTGGGCCAATTGGAGGGATTGGACCTGATTATATCTTGACAAAGAATCCAAGAGGTACCAATCCAACAAAGATTAATATGATTGACATAAGGACCTCTAGAAGGAATAAGCGTAAATGCATGGAACGAAATCCTAAAGTTCATATGGCTTTAGGCGAAGACATCTCTATATTCGAAGTCTTCTCATTAACGAAAACTAATGTAGTAGGCTGCTTTTGCAGAAACATTATGGCATTGCCTAGTTTTAACACTTAGGTTGAGGCACAATGGTATTTTTCTTAATACAATCCGCAATGTTTCTCTCTCTCAAAAGGATGTCTAGGGGTTATTCTCAGGACTTGAAAATTCATGAGGAAGGTCCTTGAAGGGCTTTGGATGTGGGGTAATATGTCGTTTAAATTCAAGTGATGGGTCCCAACTTTGGATTCCAGGTGAGGAAAAATTTCTCCCACCCGACCCAAGTTAAGTTGTTAGGTATTCCTCTTGAGTTGTGGACTTTGGAGATATTCTCCCTCATTGATGCCTCATTCGGTGAATTTCTGATTGCAAATGATAGCTTTGAAGTTGACAACCTGGCAGTTGCAAAAAATATTGTCAATCTGGATATCGGAGATGAGTTATCTAACAAAATTGTTATATATTAAGGTGGCTTCTCTTACTCCCAGTACCTAAAAACAAGTACAAAGTGGCTGACAAATGACTAAAAATGGGTGAAAATAACCAAATTTGGTCTTGTAACCATTGGTCATAAATTAGTAGTCACTTATTACCTAACCAAATTGGTTTTTTATCACTCGGCCATACATTGTTTGAATTGCTTCATGCATTGGTCATATATTGTGTTATTTATTTGGTCATTAATTGTTATTGTTTGGTCATTGTTTATTTCTATTTTGCCATTGATTGTGATCATTTATTTGGTCATTCATTATCGATGCTTGGTAGTAAATTTAGTCATTGATCGGTGTTAACTAGTCATTTATATAGTCATTGATTGATGTTAACTGATCATTTATTTATTCATTGACTGTTGTTAATTGGTCATATATTTAGTCATTGATTTATGTAGAAAGGGAAAAAAGGAACCGAACCACCAAACTCCTTCATGTAAGGAAGGTGCTCTTCCATTGAGCTAGCACCATTAAATAGAATCAAATTTTACACTAAAATTATATCACAAATTTTCAACACCTTGATATTTTTGTAGGAATAAAATATGTTCTAGTAAGATGAAATGCCATAGAACACCACCCATTTCACTTGGAAAAGAGGATATTTTTGAGATGTTTCATAACATTTTAGGAAAATATTCCATTCTATCATGCATTTCATGTCTCAAAAATTTACAAATGCCAAAAATCATAAAGCTCAAAGCTTAAACAACCTTTAATTTGAAAACACAAATAATTAGGAAAAACTTAAAATGATATATTATTTTCAAATTTGATTTTCCCACCATTTTCAAGACTCAGCACAGTTCCATTTGAATTGTTATGAGAACATACAATACAGAGTATTGTTTACATTTTCTCAAAATATCCCTAATTCCAACCACAACATTTTGATCTCTTTTCACAATCATATAAAAACAACAAAATCTATCTAGATCTGAATATATAGGACCTATTAGCTAAGGATGAAAAATATTTCATCTATCCTTATTATCTAACTATTTGTCTAACAAAAAAATCTGGGAGAATTAAAATAGCCTCCTATCAGCAGAATGATCTCAATCTCTACTTGGCAGCTAATGCCATTGATTGACATCAAAACTAGCTACTAAATTAAGGGAACCCACTCCATTCTTTAAAAAAATTGACTTCTAGAAATCATCACCATTTTATCTTGAATTCGAATGGTTCCCCTACATCAAACAATATCATGTTGTAGAATATGTTTCAAATACAATCAACATAAGATCGAACAAACTTAATACCCCACCCTTGCAATCTATTTGATTTATTTGTTTATTAAGAAATGTTAAATAATTGTTAAATGTCATTTGACGCTTTATTCTTCACCAAGTGAGGTTGAATTGAAAAAACTGATTTATTTAGTTAATAATAAATATTATGGAGAAAAAAAACTATATCCACCTGCAGAATGAGTGATCATTGCTCCATGGGGGAAAGCAACAACTAGTAGCTTGGAAAGACCAAGTGGAAGATTTGGGAAAAAACCCAAATGCATGCAGGGGACATAATTCAAAAAATATGGGAATCATACCTACTAGGTTAGTAGCAATAAATATCTAGGAAAAAACTTTTGATAAATAAACACAAGAGGGAACAAGACATTGTTCAGTGCATTGAGGATTACTATAGTATTGGTAATGCTATGGAAAGACTATTCTCAGATTTTTTTGTTTCCACTTTTCAAGTTATTATAGGATTCTTTGTGAAGTATTGAATGCATGAAAAAGAATTTTGGCTTTGTAATCACCCCTATGGTGTAGTGATAAGGCTCGGATGTTGATTTAGACATGTGACTTGGATGTCTATTCCTAATGACATAAACGTATATATATTAGAATTTTGGGGTGTATTACCATCTTTGTATTTTCATCTACGAACGATAATGAGACAAGTCTACTATCTAGATTGATTATATGGGCGTTGTCCAAAATTCATAATTAATCATTTCAAAAAAATGAAAATTAGATTAGTTAACATATGATAGGTACAGTTCATGATAGTTGGAAAAATTCAAATTCAACTTCAACTATTCAGTTATTAGATACAACAATTATCTTAACTCCATTGATGATACAACTATCAGCTTAATGTCAACACCAATCATGAATTTTACTTGAACTATTAGCTCAATATATTAACTTTCAAGTTATCTATTAAATACAACTATTAGTTGGAAAAATAAAACTTCAACTTCAACTATTCGATTATTAGATACAATTATTCAATTATTAGATACAACTATTCAATTAATAGATACAACTATGAGCTTAACTCCATTGATGATACAACTATTAGCTTAACATCAACTCCAATCATGACTTTTACTTGAACTACAATTGTTGATATATTAACTTTTAAATTAACTAGTGGATACAGCGATTAGCTTAACTCCAATGATTTTACAACTATTAGCTTAAATTCAACTCTAATCACGGTTATATTGGATAATTATTAGCTTAACTATTAGATACAAATATTCTCTTAACTCCAATGATTCTACAAATATTATCTTAACTTAAACTCTAATTGCTTAAGGCTTAGTCTAAGTACATTTGACATCTAGAATTCTAGCTAATTTGCAATCATGTAATAGTCGAACTCCTAATAAAATCATTTGAACTCCTAATAAACTGCTCCATCTCACAGTTTGGAATCTATCTAATTACAATTATGTGTGCTTATATATTAGAATTTTGGGGTCGAATACTATGAAATTTTGATTCACAACAAGATCTAGAAGTTAAGAGAATCATCACAACAAAATAATTTGACAATACATGAAGAAAATAGTGTAAAAGAGAAAAATTAACACATGTGTCACACACCATGTGTTAGTAATCACCATGTGTCACACACCCCAAGGAGTGATCTAAGATAGGTTAATGTCTTCTCTATGAATCTCTTGGTGAAGATGTAAGTGAAAATGTGTTGTTTCTTTGCCACCTGTGAAAATGTATCTGTATAGTCCACTCCATGGAATTGAAAGAAGAATTTGGAAAAAAATGTAGCCTTATACTTCACATATGAACCATCATCAATCATCTTGGTCCTATAAACCCACTTACGTAGCACTAGTTTCATCTTGTAAGGTAAGGGAACCAACTCCCAAAAGTTTCAATGTCTTGCAAAGACTTGAACTCTTCTTGCATGGATGTTTTCAATATTGGGTCATGTGATACTTATTCATATTAATGTGGATCACTAGTTTCCTCTAATTGATTAAGGCTTAGTCTAAGTACATTTGGCATCAGAATTCTAGCTAATGTGCAATCTTGTAATAATCGAACTCCTAATAAAATCATTTGAACTACTAATAAAATCCTCCATCTCATAGTTTGGAATCTATCTAATTACAATTATATGTGCTTATATCTTAGAATATTGGGGTCGACTACTGTGAAATTCTGATTCACAACAAGATCTAGAAGTTAAGAGAATCATCACAACAAAATAATTTGATAATACATGAATAAAACAGTGTAAAAGAGAAAAATTAACACATGTGTCACACACCATGTGTCACACACCCCAAGGAGTGATCTAAGATAGGTTAATGTTTTCTCTATGAATGTCTTCACTGTGAATCTCTTCTCTTCTCTATGTTTTCTCTGCAGATGGGAAATACTGTAATAATATCACATGATCATGCACCAAGATCCCAATGTAGTGCATGTGAATATCAATGTGCTTGGTCCTTTGTCTCCATACCGGGACTGTGGATATCTTTATTTTACTTTGATTATCACACCAAATTATAGTGGGTTAATCAAATGCGAAACCGACTTCTCCAAGAATAACTTACTACCACACACATTGTGTATCTACATTCACTACTCCTCTGTACTCGACCTCAGTTGATGAAAGGGAAATAGTGTGTTGTTTCTTTGCCACCAGTGCAAATGTATCTGTATAGTCCACTCCATGGAATTGAAAGAAGAATTTGGAAAAAAATATAGCCTTATACTTCACATATGAACCATCATCAACCATCTTGGTCCTATAAACCCACTTACATTGCACTAGTTTCCTCTTGTAAGGTAAAGGAACCAACTCCCAAGTTTCAAAGTCTTACAAAGACTTGAACTCTTCTTGCATGGATGTTTTCAATATTGGGTCATGTGATACTTATTCATATTAATGTGGATCACATTCATATTAATGTGGATCACTAGTTTCCTCTAATTTCTTAAGGCTTAGTCTAAGTACATTTGGCATCTAGAATTCCAACTAATGTGCAGTCATGTAATAGTCGAACTCCTAATAAACTCCTCCATCTCGCAGTTTGGAATCTATCTAATTACAATTATATGTGCTTATATCTTAGAATTTTGGGGTTGACTACTGTGAAATTCTGATATCTTTATCTATATACTGGGACTATTGATATCT
>LPNX010363563.1:0-28841 GCA_001517045.1 Pseudotsuga menziesii | reverse complement strand
ATATATATATGGATAGTTGCATGAGTGGTCAAAATGTTGATATTTCAACATTGGTTTGGCTTAAATGCATGACTTGGTAAAAAATGAGATCCATGTGCTGAATGCTTCAAGTTTTGTGAGAGAAGTTTCCAGAGAAGGGTTCTGGAAGTTTCCACTTTCCAAGGTGGTCCTTGTTGAGTATATAATTGTCATTGATGTCAAAGGTGTTCATGAATGACAAAGGAGTAACCAATGGATATGATGACAAGACAAACTCAGTGAAAGACTAACATAGTGATGGCATGGAATGGCATGGCATAGTTGAGGATGTGGCATGACACATATGATGACATGGAATATGATGGTGTCCTAATGATGATGTCATAAAATAGTGATGGCATGGCATGGCATAGTTGAGGATGTGGCATGACACATATGATGACATGGAATATGATGGTGTCCTAAAGATGATGTCATAAAAGTTCATTTATAACAAATGCAATGGATGAGATGGACATGGATGATAAGACATAATGAATGACTAATATGAAGACTTCTAAGACAGTGTCAACAGTATGATGTAAACAATAGTTAATGAAACAAATAACATAAGTCGAGTGGATTTAGAGATGCAGTATGAATTTCAAAGCTGGTTAGACAAATGAAGAGTGGAACTGCAGAAGAGTGAAATGAACGGGAGATAGAGTATACGTTGAAGAATAGAGAAACTATATCTATGAGAGTGTTTATAAATTATTCAAAGAAACTATATCTACGAGAGTGTTTATAAATTATTCATAGAAACTATATCTGCGAGAGTGCTTATAAATTCCTTATAATCAACAGCCTGATGAAATTCTTTGTCTATATAAATATTCAAAACTGTTAGAAACAGTCGCATAGGATTTTCACAAAGAAATCGTGTAGATCCACAAAGTCATGGTTAGATCCGTATTCATGGTGAGGAAGAATCCCATATGCGATTCGATGATTAAGGATCAGTTCCACAACAATCAAGATCGGACGGCTTATATTAGTCCCACACTAGATCCGACAGTTAAGGATTAATTTCGACAGTTAGACGGAAAATCCAAAGTTCTGCAAAAGATCAACATCAGATGGCTAAGATTAGTTCTGCTAGAGATATCGAAAGTGCAAAAGAAAAAATGAGGAAAGGGAACTGCGGAAATAATGTTTAAAGATTCTATGAACCCACAATCCACAACCCACAATATGGAAGATCGAAGTTCGGGAAAGACTCTGCAAAATATCGATGGTGCAGAAGAAAATTGCGGAAAGAAGTTTGCGGAAAGGAGCTTGCGGAAAGAAGCTTGTAGAAAGGATCTTATGGAAAGAATCTTGAAGAAAGGATCTTACGAAAAGAATCTTGTGAAAATGAGCTTGCAGAAAGAATCTTGCGGAAAGGATCTTGCAGAAAGGGGATTGCAAAAATTCAAGATACAATTTGAGAAAATGTTACATTTTTGCATCCCGCAATCCGCATCTTAACTCAGATCAATGGTCACGGAAGAGCCCATAGGATATCAACGGTGCAGAATGATTGGTGCAGAAAGACAACTATGGAAATCGTGAAAATATATTTTGGAAAAGTCACAAACCCACATTCCACAATCCGCATCTTACCTCAGATCAACGGTCAGGAAAATGCCCGACAAAGATCAACGATGGGGAATCATTGCAAGGAAACCATGGTGTAGAAATAAGATTTAAAGGAGGAAATCTATGTGTTAGATCGATGGACCAAAGAGACTCAAAATTATATCAATGGCCTGGATTGATTCTGGAGAAGGAGATTGTAGAAGCACCAGAAAATGTTAAGTTGAGCTACGGAAATGAATTCTGAGGTGCATCCATAAATGGTAAAGAAAAATTTCCAACATGAAACTCATAGATGGAAGGTGAATCCCGTGTTTTGTGAGAGAAATATGTACATATGAGCCTGTGATGAGGATAGCCCATAGAGAGCTCACAGAGGAGGAAAAGAATCCCATAGGCATGAGAAAAAGAGAAGTCCGAAGGTTTGAAGATAGAGTATTCCCATTTATAGAGGAGAAGAAGTCCACAGGAATTGGTTTGATGAATCCTACTATCAGAGAAGAAGGGAGCTCGTAGATCATAAGTGATCAAGAAGTTGTTAATCAATTATTTAATTAAAAATCATTAATCACATATTGTTGAAAAGGTGTGAATATCATATTTGAAAGGGTGTGTTTCCAGAATAAAGAGATGCGTCCATAGGAAACATGAAGGCACTTATACACTGAGGTATGAGTGAGAGATGTGTCTCGGGGTCTACATTAGAAAATTAGAAATAGAGACCAGTGGGAAAGACAGACAATGGAGGGAAAATAAATCTAGCATATTACAAAAAACATATTAGGGTAGCAGGGTCGTGCTAGGGCAGGAAAACAGCCTGCAGGGGGTTGTTGCCTCCTTCCAGTAGAAGCTGGTAAATACGGTGTAGGAGAATCCCATCAGTTGTAGCTAAAAAAACAGGGTGTTGTAGCATTCTTTTGGTAGCAGTTGATAAACCAGGGGGTCATAGCCTCCTTCCAGTAGTATCTAGTAAATAGGGTGTCATAGCTTCCTTTCAATAGCAGCTGATAAACCAGGGGGTCGTATCCTCCTTCCAGTGGTTGCTGGTAAATAGGGTGTCGTAGCATCCTTTCAGTAACAGCTGGTAAACTAAGGGGTCGTAGTCTCCTTCCAGTAGTTGCTGGTAAATAGGGTGTAATACCATCCTTTTTTGTAGTAGCAAGAAACACTATTAAGTAAATAACAATTTGCAGTAATGGGAAGTATTGGTGGGTTACCCTATTGGGCTTCCACGTTAAAATTGTAAGATGTGTATTCTTATTGTTATTTGTTTTCAATGATATATTTAAAAAGTAGTTAATTTAATAAAAAGATAACAATACTGATTCACCCCCCACTCTCAGTATTGACCAATAAACCAACAGTCCTTCCATACCATGATCCAGTGCATGGATTTCATGTTTCCATATTTCCCTCTAGGTGGATCCAGTAAGACAACTTGAAAGTACTTAGAAGATAGTGAGTTTTTAAACTATGGACTGAATCGTTCATGAATGAGGAGGAAGATGAACTTTCTTGATCGTAAGATGTGATGATGATTTGGCATCATCTCAAGTTACGGAAGTCCAGGTGTAAGAGTGTGTCCAATTGAAGTGGAGGATGAATATCTGGGACAATATGTGGATGAATTAAAAATACCTTAGCTCTAAGGTGGATTCTTCATAAGGATTAAGAAATTCTATGAATACATAGGTAAGTAGGAAAATCGATCCAAAAATCATTCCTTCCGAGTTGTTGAATGATAACATAGGGTTTAATATATCAGAATGGATTGAATTTTTTATTGGCTTTACCTTTGAATTAAATCCCATCCTTTATCACTAACTTTGAAATTATGTGGTGTCCTAATATTCATCAATTTATTTTTCTTCACACAATACTTCATATGGATATCAATGACATTAGTACAAAGTTGATGCAAATGGATTATAAAGTTGATCCATCAATTCTTTTTCTGTGGCCAAGTCTTTATTTTGTTCATTCTAAAGATGAAAAGTATAGTAGGCAAAAATAAAAAATGATCATAACCCATAAGGGGATAAGGGTTGAAATCCAAAACAAACTTCACAGGGAAAGTGAGCAGTAGAGGAATCAACAACTCTATTTTATGCATTTTCAATATGTCTAGGAAGGAAAGGGTGCCAATGCAAAGTCAATAAGAGTTAACTCACACAAGCCATTAAGCAATATTTCCACCTTGTCATTTTAAATGGACTTTAAACATTATTGTTTATTTATTAGCCTTTGAAGTGTGATGTAAAGGATTTTTTTCTAAGTATAATATCCATCACCTAATTGAAGATAAGAGAAGCTTTCATGAAGAGTACTTAGAATTATCTCAACATAGGTGACAAGATGGATCTTCAAAAGAAAATTCAAAAGTGGGAAGGATCCGATCTGGCTAGACATTAGGTACATCATGAAAAAGTCAAGTTAGACTCACTCCCAATAGTTAAAATCAGGGGGAGTATCTCTAGAAGGATGACTGGTTTCTCTATAGGTCCTAAAATGTAGTACATTGTTCAAAGTGAATCTATTTGTCTTTGGTTTTGAGCACTCCTGGAATTAATCACATTGTCAGTATGGTGAGGTCTAACATAAGGTATGGAATGAGAGCTGCTCAAAAGTCTCACAGAGCCCATATAAGGGGGCTAGGAAGAGATCTGGGGGAAAGATAAAAATCAAAATCCAAAATGACCACAAGTTTTTCTCATTCAAAAGAGGTTTCGAGGATTCCTTTAAGTTAGCTTGTGCAGATTCTATGAATTTTGGTTGGAAAGAGTTCAATAAAGATGTAATGGGAAGGATGATAAATGGGTATTAGGATGACCAATTGGAGGTGAAAGTTGGAAGGGTGGCATAATGTAGAACACCAAGATGCCAATCAATTCAATTTTTGAAATACTATATAATGTATCAAAAAATAGAATTTTAAGAGTGTGATTTCAATGTTAGAAGAGGATATATTGGCATGCCTCACTCGGTCTAAGAGCTTATATTCCCTTTTATCACAGGGCTCAAAAGATCATTTGAGTAGAAGGACTGTCATAGGACTTCATAATCAAAATATTGAGTGAAAGAAAATCTCCATTTTTCAAGTGACCTCTAAAAATAAATCATCCAAAACACCAAAAAAAATATAAAATTAGTGATTATTCTATGTAAGAAGCAAAATAACTAATCCATATGCTTACATCTACCAAGTTTGGGTAAATTACTTTGTAGAAGACACACCACACTATTCTGTAACATCATCAAAAATGAATATTGCCGCATGTCTCTCTTTTTCATTCTGTCCTTTTCCCTGCAAAATATGTAGAAGGAACAAATAACAATCCTTTAGAATACACCCCACAATTTGGTAGTAGTATATCCCAAGGTACCAATAATGTTGTTTGATTTGTAATTGATTACATATAAAACAACTAGTTGTAGCTTGATGCATCTCTTTATCATAACAGGAATCAAAAAGCATTTATTTCATTATTACATGTGTATTCTTACTAGAATCAGAGTGATCAAGGAAACAAGTTCATCAAAATAGGGTAAAAACGATGATTTGAACAATTTTAAGAGTGTTCCAAGGCATTCCCGAATTTGGGAAATCACAGTGAATGCATTCATTTAGTGAGGTTAACATATTTGTAAGGACCTCTGTTTCTGGTTCCTGGTAAGCCATATAAACTATGTTAGCTATAATTGAGTGAAAATATATGTTATTTAGAGACAAATAAATCATATTTCTTTAAGTTTTTTACTACATAAATAATGAAAAGTTAATAATGAGAGCTTGTCTTCTTACCTTATGTAATGCTTCAACAAGGGATAAAATAATATAGTATGAGAGTTTCTTAACATATGGCTCGTTACATCCATGTGCATGTGATCCTTTATCCATGGTCAATTTTCTATCTTAGAGCAATTCTGGCATGCATGTTTAAACAGCAACAGGTGATAAATCTTGACATAGAGATATGGATCCCAAAAACCTAACAAATATGCATCAATGCAACTACAAATTTTGGAAACTACCAACCAGATTTTTATTTTTAAACTTAGCAGCATATATCTGATAAGAAAAGGGACATAAACCATGAGGAACCATCTTAAATAGACATAAACCATGACAAACGATGACAAAACAGTACTAGAAACAAAATAGTATCAATGTAACTAAACAAGATAAGTTTAAAGCGTAATTTTCATCTGTTTCAACTTTAACTCTCCCTAAGGTCCCTATGTTAAAGCTAAAAAGCATACAAAGACAATAAATAGCAGTAGTAGTAAATATAACTCAAAGTACAAAGAAAACAAATAAGATAACCCACTAGGAGATTTGAAACCTTCCTTATACTCAACAATATTTTTTTTAGATCAGATCTTGTCTATTAAGAGACAAGTCACTATAGGAACAAAGGACATACCTGAGAGAGAGAATAAATTCAATTACTATAGGTTTAGTCAACTATAGTAGAAATCAAGGTAATCGAGTCAACAAGAAAGGAATCCCCAATTACTGGATCAACAGACCAAGAAACAACAATCCATAAAATATCAAGTAATGATGACATTCTGCACAAAAACCTGAGCTCAGTTTGTATCCCATACAAATCCCATGGCTTCCTTGAGTAGGATGTGAGTTGTGTGGGGATTTTAAAAGAAACCATAACCGTTTTTTAATGGACTAAGATCTCTACTGCATTGTTTGAGTTTTTGGGTTTTCTTGAAGTGAACCATAAGGAAACCCCAATTACTGGAGCAACAAACCCATAAACAATAGTCCATAAAATATCAGGTAATGATGACATTCCACACACAAACCAGAGCTTAATTTGTATCCTATACAAATCCCATGGATTTCTTATAGCTTAGCACACTCAAACAGTACAACAGAGATATTCATCCACTCAAGTCTGAAACCATGACCAAGAAACAACAGTCCATAAAATATCAGGTAATGATGACATTCGATACACAAAACATAGCTCAATTTGTAGCCCATATAAATCCCATGTCTTTCTTGAGCAAGTTGTGAGTTATTCTAGGCTGCTAGAAGAAACCAAAGTCCTATTTGAGTGGACTAAGATATCTGCTGCATTGTTGAGTGTGGGTCTACTTGAAGTGAACCGTAAGGAAACCCCAATTACTAGAGCAACAGACTTAGAAACAACGGTCCATAAAATATCAAGTAAGGATGGCATTCCACACACAAACCAGAGCTCAGTTTTTAGCACATAAAAATCCCATGGATTTCTTACAACTTATCACACTCAAACAATGCAACAAATATATTAGTTCACTCAAGTCTTAACCGTGACCTCCTAAGTTGGGTTGTGACCTTCTAGGTGCTTCATGGACTGAACCGTGACCTTCTTAGTTCTACTTGAACTGAATTGTGACCTTCGTGGAGCTTCCTGGACTAAACTATGACCTGTGTAAACTTGCTTGAGCAGGATGTGAGCTATTTGGGGATGCTAGAAGGTCACATCGATAACAAACATAACAAAAGGGTTAAGGTACCACACTATGAGGGAGCACTAGCATAAGGACCAATCAAGGGTCAACATAAGATCCCAAGTAAACAAGAGGGGTCATAATAGAGTGGGAAAACAATCCCTACACCAACAAGACCAAGGTGTCTCAATTAAGGTGGAGAATAACCCTTTTACCCATAGAACCAAGGTGTACCATCAAGGTGGGGAAACAACCCTTTTACCCACAATACCAAGGTTTCAAACTTTTATATTCTCTCTGAAGGCATATATTCCGTAAGTGTTCCATACCACAACAATAAGTTTTATCAACACCGTATAAGTAAGTTCCATACCATAACAGTAATTTTATCATCAGCATTTGGAATTTCCCATCAACCCTTCCATATTCTAATTTCTCAAAGAAAATGATTATAAAATTCTCATGAGGATGTAAATAAAATTTCCACAATTTTAGCAGCAGAAGAAAAAAAACACATGAATCAAAATCCATTCTATGACTAACTCTAAACTATTCTCTACTTCCAAACCACTAGAGAGATCTCTAACCAAAATGAGGAGAGAACCCTACTATTCATACATGAATTTAGGATAACCAATCATAGTTACCGATCCACTATTCTATCAACTTATCCCTCAAAATCTTCAACAAATCTACAACTCATCCCTTCAAATCCTCAACAAATCTACAACTCATCCCCTCAAATCCTCCATGATATCTTGGATAAGATATTCCATCTCCACATTTCCATGATCTTCTCCTTGAAATTAGCTCACATCTTGAGGATGAAATTTGAATTTGAGGCTAGGTGGTCACTTTTGAGCTTGTTAAAGTCTTCAAATTCACTGGTAAGCATCACCAAACTCATCCAACTTTAAAGATAGTGAAAATATGTTATTTTTCTCAATAATTAACCACAAATTCACTCAAAACACTCAAAAATAAATTATTTGGAAAATAACAAGGTAACCCATATTTATTCATCAAAATGGTGGATATTAATGGTTTTATGGAAGGATAAGATAGGAATAAGGTGATAAATGGTATGTGAAAGATGAATAAAATGTGGTATTTTTGTGGCTCAACAACCCTTCTTTTCTTGTGGCGGGGAATGGTTGTCCTTTTCTTGTCCCATGTTCTACGAGCTAGGGTGTCTCTTTCCTTGCTTCAGTGGTGGATTCATAGGTCCAAAGTCTTGCTTGTTATTTTGCTGAAATTTCTCCTCGATTTTGGCAGCATACTAATAGGAATATCCAAGTGAAGATATTTGTAAGATGTCCATCTCGGTTTGGATGTACTGATGCTGGCCACTGTGATATTTTAGTACCAAGTGCTACTCAGAGTCCTTGATACCCAACTATGTGCACAAGATATAAAAGTTTTTGGTGTGCTCCAACACCGTCTGGTCCCTCTCTTGACCCGGCCAGAATGGTCCATTTGGTGGACTAGTCATCATAGTTTCCCATAGGGAAATACTATTCCCTGACGACATCTATGAAAGAGGCCCAAGTGGGATTTGTCTCAAACATTCCAGACTTGTCTAATAAGTTTTTCTCTCAATAAGTTTCCCACCAATTTTTGACATTGGGGACAATCTTGAGGAGTGAAAAAAGTGATATTTTTCTTGGTGGGAAAACTATGGATAGAGAAATATTGTTGGGATCGAAATATGTCTTGTTTTCTAATATTAAAGTTGCCCATTCATAATTCATATTCCCGCACTTTTGATAGATTTCATAGCCATTTTTCTATAACTTACCACTACATATGTCCCTTCTACGTTGTGATTAATTATTATTTTTTTCTTGTCTTTTTAATGTTTAAATATTTTTTATCAAAGTTTTATCGATGAATGTTTATTAATGTGTTGTTGTGTACAAGCAAAATGTTCATATACCAATTCTAGCACTTCATGCACTAGCAATTTCTACACCATCAGTTCCTGCACCAACATTTCATGCACTAATTTTTGCATAAATTCATGATTAATGTATTTTCACATATCCAATTTGAATTCCACCACTTATAGGTGTCATCTATATGCGCCTAAATGGTGAGGAATCCATCATAACTCACCTAGCTCACTGCATGTGAAGTGTGGCATATGTGGAGCTAAATTCATAAAACATCCTAGTTGGTTGTTTTGTGGCACAATTTTCGAGATGATGAGGTCAAATCTAAGAAATCAAAGACATGGGTTTTTCTCCCAGTATATCCAATTAGGTCTACATGAGAAAATTTTACAAAATTCTAAACGCTTCAGGAGATCTCGGGGGTTCTTTAACTCAAATCTGCTCAAAGTAGCGAAAATCCCATACTTCCAGGAAACATAATTTATCTATCTTACATCTGTTAAAATGAATTGGTTAAGGTTGTTTTCGACCTCTTGTGTATAAATAGCATATCATAGGCTTGAGAATGAGATCATCATTATCCTCATGTTATGTATATGGATTCATGATTTATCTATGAGAAAAAGTAGTGTAACCTGAGCTTGAATTCCATCTAATAAATGTTGCTCATTTCAACGATTTGGTGTACCATTCTAGCATGGTCTGATATTTTTCAACAGTGTTCTTTGCCAGAAGGCCCCCTATGGAGAAATGCGTAGCTTCTTGATTTTACATTTTGTATTGTTTTTAGTGTGATTTCATTTTTTTGTTCTTCATTTCTAGTTTGTGATTGCATCTCTCTAAACTTTCATTTCAATTACATGTTGGTTGTTCAAATTGAGTCAATTTGATCTTTAAATTGTGTGCACCATTATTTCCACTTGATCATATTGCATTTCGATCTTACAGGCTTCAATTGTTACCAATTAATTCTGCTTTGGATATGTTCTTTGTTTACCTTTGCTTCATTGTGTTTCTAATCCACTGTTCGTCCAAATCATTGCCACATCCCAATGTTGCCACAAACAATCCATAAACAATAAAAACATGATGATTGTGGTTTAAAATGATTGGTATATTTATGTACATGGATAGTTACAAAAACAAGTAAAATAACACATTTTCCCTTCCATACAAACCTCAGTTCATTTCACCAGTAAATGATTATCCTCTGCCAATTGCTGATCCCATATACAAAGTCTATTTGTAAAGTAGGATTGGTTGGAGGGGATATAAATTATTCTCATATAGATTCATTATTCATTCTCTACATACATAGTAAATAAGACCATTTTCTATTCTCACGTTGTCTTTTAAACACACACTTTCTGGGTTTTTAAATCATAAAGTGTTCAATGAGAGTGCTCAAAATACCTTTTTTGGTCTTTGCTCAAGTGAAGTCCTTTGCCTTCTCAACCTCTAATTGAATCTTCTTTTACGAGACTTTTTCTTTCTTCTCAAGCATATATAGAGTCCACAAAAATTCAAAAGTGCAATCACTGATAAATCATCTTAAAGTTCTGCAGTCTCCTGAACACACTTATAATAATAATAAAAACATTTGCAATCTGATGTCTTGGAACTCACCAAATAATAAAATTGTAACTTTTATGTTTTTACAATAAGATCAATAAAGAATACCTTCCTTATGTAATCATGTCATCTCTCAATAAAAGAGTTGGACTAAAACAGAAGCTTAGGAAAACATATATGTAAGCTGATCTCAAAGACTAACCAACATCCCTTTTCCAATTATCACACTCATCCACACAAGCATAATAAGTAGCACTGAATTTGAATATATTGTGTATGTTATAAACATTTTGTGTACATTCACAATGTCAGCATTGACACATCACCAGTGCCACATCAACATTGGGCACATCTATATACTGAAATAAAACTTAGGAAGTCATTTTAGTAGATCAAGTGCGCATGATTAGTGAGGATAGGAGCCTAGGAATGTAAAATAGTTAGAGCCATGTGAACTGCAGTAAGAAACTATTAGATTAGATTATATAAAGTTTTGTATTGTGTGTGTTGTTGTAAAGAGATGAGACTATTCAGTTTTTCCAAACTTCAAGATGTGTGCTCTTTCTTTAATTTATTACTGCTTTGAAGTTTTAATTTTTTCTCCGTTTTAAAGCTACAGAGAAAGAGGACTTTATGCCAGAGATTGATGATGGGAAATCCAGATCATGTATTGATGAAAGCTTAAAGGATTTTGCTGAGAAAGTACAATTTACAAAAAAATTATAAAATCCAAGAAGAAATTGATGAGTCAGAGGAAATGTTGAAAATGAAAAAAGATACATCTAATCAAATGAATTATGATAATTTTGCCAAGAAACATGATATTAAAAGGGAATTACATAGGTAGGAAAACTGGCAAAAGACACATGGGGTAGGTGAGAATTTGCAACTCTAATTCTGATGGTGTTGCTTTCATGAGCAAACATGATACATACATTTTCACACTTAATATTTCAATTATCTTATATCCTCTTCAACATTATGCAAGTGCAATGTTAGTATAGGATCCCTAGTACTAAAACACGGAGCCGATGAGAACTTATGTTATATATTCTTGTAGCTTCCCATCAAGCAACACAATCAATGGATGTGGTGCAATACATGAAGAAATATTTTGGATTTTACTATATGTTCCCATCATACCATGGGATTAATTTATAGTATCCATCAACAAATCAATTACTGAAGGTAAATGCAGCAACACAAGCGAGTTTGGAAGCAATTGATGATCCTAATGGTGCAATGACTACTATTTTCACTAGTGCACCTAGTGCTACAACTAGTGTTGATATTAGTCTAACATGATTATTAGACGAGGCCCTTCACTATGAGACTTTCTTCTCTATCTTAGGAAGTGAAACTCAAAATAATGGAAGGCCTTATTCTCGTTTATCAATCTCAAATGAGTTACAAAATTTTCAGTTAAAAAGTCACCACCTACAACTTACCTGGAGCTTATATTGCACCTTTTCAAGGTACAAATTTTCCCCTTAACAAGTGATATAAATGTGACAAATTGTGAAGTGAAAAGGGTAGTGAACATTGCTCATGATAGGGGTTCTTCAACAATCCCTTTGAGGGCCTAATTGGAATATTCGCATGGCAATTATCACAAAGCTATTAAACTGTTGATAACGTGCGCTAAGTTACTAGAAAATCAAAGAAAATGATGCCATCTAGACTCTGGAAAAATATCGGTTTTATACCTCCCAAATTGAGAAAAGACAGGTTGACAACTTTATATTTCAAGAAGGCTCGATAGAATAGTGTGTCACTTTCTGTAGAGCCACCACATAAGCTGGTAAAGTTTTCTCATGAAAAATATCAATCTATCTTGTATAACCATGGTGTGTTGAATTTGGTTTGTCAAAATCCAAATGCAGAAGCTAAATATTTTCAACAAGTGTGCACCTTTACTACATGTAATCTCACCTATACTAAATGCAGTCTCTTCAATAAAACCGCCTTGCAAAGAGTTGTATTTCAGCCCATGAAAAGGAACTATTGGGAACACCCCACCCTGGCTCAGTTTTTTCGGAGGATCAACTAAAGTGATTCAATGTTGCATAATGCATTATGGCTTATAAATTAGAATGACGTTAAGGCTGCTAAGACCAGGGCATCTAGATTTTCAATCGAAATCAAGTATAACTGTAGGAATAAAAAATCTGAATCAAAATAGTAACATAACAGATGTGTGAAGGGGAGTATCAAACTTAACTCTAGGGTTCTTCACTTTAACAAGTGCAAATGGTAATGGCATGGAATCTATATCTAGTTATGATGCAAGCAACCCAATCTCTACCTAGATTGATGCTTATAACGTTGCAAGATAGACTATTTTGGAAGATACTGCATATGTAGAGCTCTATTTTAAATACCATTTGAATGCACTTAATATGTAACTACATTTCATTAATTTTGTTTGAAATATTGGCCTTATTAAAATCATTCACACAATGTGAAAGAATAAGAACCTTAATTAGATCTGCATGATCCCATATGCTAAGAATTCCTTTACGATCTTCTTCAGAACATGGCCACAATGGAAATATAAGGTTCGGATCGTAAGATAGAAAAGCACCAGCATTTTTTGCAATATTCATAGCCTCATGTTGTGCTGATCTACATGGTTTTGAGATCAGACTTATTGATCCATAATGAAATATGCTTTCCTGAAAGCAAATGATATTATAAAACAAAATGTTAGTAAAGGGAACAATTTTTCAGTGTCGCACAATTCCATTTTCCAATCACCACAATGTCTTGAGCCGTGATATTAAAAGATAGCATCTACAATGGAAAAACAAGTCCAATGCACCAAAAACAAAGGCCATGGGGTTTGAATTTTCACAGATAGATCAAATTTCAACATATTTACAACATCTTATAAAGTTTCCATTAGTTTTTTTCATTAAATTCTTATATTATAAAAGAAACCATATATACAAGGGATAAAGCATCTCTTCCTTATAGAGATTAAGGTTGGAATAAGGCTAAAGTAAACCAAGCTGAGGTATCCTGTACAATTTGTGAGAAGTGATCCTTATTAGATATTTGGGCACATGCCTCGTCAAATACATCTTTTGAAAACATGATATGGAGCAATTAAGACCTTCAAATAAAGACTTATAATGCAATTTCCATATTGGAAAGTACATAACAACAACTTGAAAGCAATTCCATAGTTCTAAATCGAAAGAGTACTCTAATGCTAATCACCGAGGGATTCCTTCTAGTGATATGGAGCATTGGAACATTTATGCAAACCTATGTTGAATAATACCCAAACAATTTCAAACACACTGGCAATCCCAAAATATTTATAAATAATTTGAAACGGCGAATAAGTAGGACCAAACCTTGATTGGAGATTCAAAGGCTTGTAGGACCAAACCTTGCTTAACCAATTGATCCATTTAAACTCTGTATTTGATGAAGATCACCATGTATTGAGGGTGAGGCAATTCTTACTTCATTTGCATGGGACAATAAAGTTTCTCACTATCATACAGAAATATACAGGCTTACCCTAAAGCCATCTCCAATATCTATATATTGAACCATGAAGGGCATTGTTTAATTTGGGTAATCTTCATAAAAGAAAATATTTTGCAGCTCTCTAACAGTACTAACTTTGCATGAAACCAACAAGGATAGTCTACATGCATGAGTTCTCCAGTATTTTCATTTCTATCAGATACTAATGGAGGTTGGTATTTTCCTTCCATTGGTATTTTCATGAAGCATGGGATGCCAATAACACCCAAAGGATAAATTTTTTATGTAGTCACCCGTATTGTTAAGCCCAACCACAGATAACTGTAGAATTTTGATAAAAATTTGTAGGTGTGCATTTGTTTATTATCCTCACCTTATCTTATACAACTCTCCAAATTTTGTACAATGATAGATTGTTTGGAATGATATGTAAAAGAATAATAACTTGGATAAGTTGAAAGAATAGTGGAGTTCTCTATATGAAGTAGATACAAAACTACTAAGACATTGATAAATCTCTAAAAATTTAAGAACATTTTCAGTGAGAAGGCCTTCACTCATTTAATTTCTACATTCTCCATATTTGTTTTCTTAAGGAAATGCATTCATAACTTGATATTTTGTGTGAAAACATCTCTGATTTCCTAGAATCGTCTCCCTTAAGAGCTTTGATTCCATTAAATAAAAAGGGTATGAATAGAAAATGAATACGGAAATTTTCTTGTTAAGAATCTTGCATAATTTGAATGAATTGATTGAATAATTATTATTCATAAATCCTATTATCCCCACTAAATTCCTTAATACATTGTTAGGGCTTGCACCCATTTTATCTTTAACTAATTGTAAGGCTTTAGGATTTTCTCACACCTTAGCTTCCTGGTCACAAAAAAGCTCCCTGCCCTGACCCTCCCTAGGTTTTATTTTCTTTTGGATAGGTGATGAATCAGAGGAAATGTTGAAAATGCAAAAAGATACATCTAATCAAATGCATTTTGATATTTTTTCCAAGAAACATGATATTAAGATGGAAGTACATAGGCAGGAAAAATGGAAAAAGACACATGGGATAGGTAAGAATAAGAAAAAGCCTGCTACATCCCTGATATCATCTAAGAAGAAAGACAGGAAGATGCTCAATTCAGTTCAAGTTGGGATTAAAAAGCACAGCTTATTATCAACATCTAAATCTGACAATATGAGGTCCACACTAAAGAAATTAGGATAAAATCACCAGATACATGCATTATTTTAGAGCAGACCATGAGGGAAAGGCAGTTTGGTCAGAAAAGGCAAAGCATGGAAAGATAAATTAGAGGCTCTCGATTAGTGCCTGAAAGTGAGTTCCTAGATCGTAGAAAATCAATGACAGATAACATTGTCAGCAATTTTGAATCTTTTAAAAATGGAAACACTGAAGAGAGCCTTCAGGTTCCAAATTGTAAAGAAAATTTGAAGCGTGATATGTTCCGGAAGCTATATCTGCATGTGTTGCAGAGGCTGGAACTAGTTTAGTGGAGCCAGTGGCAACTGGTGTGACTAGACAAGATGATGCATACAAGATTTCTGCAGATGAAAAAACTTATACTAAATGCTTTGATAATGACAAGAAGTTAGTTAAGGGAATTGAGGAATGTGTCAAAGTAGACACATTGATAAAAAAAGAAGCAACCAAAACAGGAGGTAGTAAGAAACCTGTGGTGTCTTCAAATTCATATCAATCCTTTATAGGGTTTTCTTCAGAACCTACTAAATGGGTAGAGGAGAAGTAGATGGATCCATGGTTTGAATATTCAATTTCCTCTGAGAATATGGATAAATAGAAGATAGGAGATAAGGATGAGAGGAGTGCACATGCTAAAATGTCTACTGAATCATTGGTTGATCCAAAAATGGTAGAACAAAAGAAAAAGAGGGTTTGATCCCTCTGGATTCATAGTAAATCTATGTTACTTTATTTATAAATGTTTAGATATGATAAGATCCATAATCCCATCACTTTTTATTTTGAGGTTATGGTTAAATAGACAAATAGAACATCTGTACCTCGCTTCTTTGGCGCAATCAACCATTCTAAAAAAGAATAGAATAGGGATATCCTGTCTAAGAGTCATGTTGTTAAGGGTCTCATATATATCAAATCTACTACTTTCTAGCATAGAAGGACTGACCTGCATATAAATTAGCAATTTCGTCCTCTTGTCGGTTTAGCTGATTATACAAAATTCTATCCCTTTTAGTTTCGTTCAAAATAGGTGGAGTCGCTTGTCTTTATAGAGTTACTACTTTTGAAGGGAAGAAATCCATGCTGGGAGATTGCAACATGGATCCCCCAAGATATAGTCATATGTTTGCATTTGAAGTAGATGGTCATTGGCGTGTATCCTTTTTGGTGCTATGGGTTTTGCAGGACTAGGTTTTGACCCAAAGAGTGCTTCCTTCTCTTTCATAGTTGACCCTAAATCCTCTTATGATCCTGCATCAAATTCAATTCATGATTTTGTAAGGTGAATAATTTCAATCTTTACAACGATTATATGAAGTTTTCATGGTCTTAAAAGTAACAAGAGATGGATAAACATGATACCCTTTTCCTTCTCTTCTCTTTCTCTCTCTCTTGTCTCAGAATGTTATATTCTTCTAGCATGTATTGGAGGCGAATCTGGATTTACAGAAAAAGATGAGCATAGGATAACAATTTTCTTGCTAGAAATGGAAGGGACCACCTTAACTATCAAGTACATGAATAACCAACTGTACTAGTGCATTCTCATTTACTAAAATACAAAAATAAATTAGCTCTTTATAATACTGTTGTTCCCAAATAAACATTTATTTACACCATCATAGAGGAAAGGTTTGTCCCTCTCTTGCTCCCATGCCATTGTCTTGGCAATCAACCATTCTAAGTGAAATTGGAAGTAAGGACTCAACTAAGCTCACATTTCTTGTGGGTTGTCCTGACCCAAATCACCAAATAAAAAGAATAAATAAAACATACGGGACAGGAAAGATACACCAAGTAGGATTCTTACAGCATCATTTGTCCAAAATTGCTTGCATCTTACCAAGAAGTTTGCTAACAGCTACCAGTGCCCATTCAACACACTTCAAGGTAAGGCATGCACCTTTGCTTGCATTGTACCGGTTTTCATCCTGCCATAGCCATCAATATCCACACGTTTTTTTACAATGGGAGGAAAAGGTTGGTGACAAAATTTCATGATCTCTAGTTCTTGTCATGTTTACCTTGTTATAATCTTCAAGCCAGCTCTCTTCTTCACAGGCAACCAACCATTTTTCAATTATTTCCAAAATTTCTTTTCTACTAAATGCTTCTTCTTTGGTCTTTGCAATTTTCTCTTCAGTGCTCTCAAGAATATCAGAAGGGTCAACCAACCGTGTGGATAAATAATATCACCTAACAGATGGAAATTACTCTCAATAATCTAATAAAAAAAATGTTCTACTTGAATTCTACCATTAATTATTTATATTAAAACATACCATTACAAATGGTCACCAAAATTGAGTAGTAAAATAAACAACGCTCAAGAGAACTTACCAGAATCCATGGAGGTAATTGACTTGTCCAGTGTAGTATTACTTTCTCCAATGAGATGTGTTCTCCTACAAATTTCTTCTGACTCTATTCACTTCTAAAGAACAAGCTCCTTCATCTTATTTCTTTTAAGCTCCTCAAGCCTTGCAACCTCTTCTTCTACCTGTATCATCATAATTAACTAAGAATCTAAACAAACAAGCTAACTAGCACCACATCCATATGTTGAAACCATGTATCCATAGGGTCATTCAAATTTCTCAAGCTTACATGGTTATTAAATTCCATCGACAGGGAATTGGGAGAACATATTTCTTGCTCTGAAGCTGCAATGTTGCAAGTGACATTCTGGAACATCTGTTGCTCTTCCATAGGGGTGTCCATTAGATTGCAAAGCTCCAGTACAATTGTGGCCAAATATTGAAGCTACAAATATTAATATAGACAAAAGAATTAGCACAACACACTGCATTATATTGCAAAAGAGATCAGGGTAATAACAACCAAAAAATAAGGGATAAAAAATTGTATGAGAAAACTCATCGAACTAACCTTCTGCATCCATTTCTTTTTCTCCTCTTGTAATGTTTGAATTTCCACAATCATTCTATCAATAGTATCTTTACTAATTCTCTTTTATTGTTCAGAATAATCCAAGCTTGGATGCACGTCTGTAACTGTGTAGAAAATCCAAGCCAAGGACAGAGCATAATTCATGGATTGTGTTTACAAACCCAATGACTTTGAAGAGAAGTTCACTCTACATAAAAAAAGAAAAGGAAAAATAATAGATAAAAAATCCAAGGATACATATCGTACATGGCAAGGAAAATACAAATTACAAATACACAAAATACAGAAGGAAAAAATAACAGATCACAAATCCAAGAAGACATATCCCTACAAGGCAAGGCAAACCCATATTACAAATTCAAGAATGGAACAATGCAACAATAATCAGAGGGGCTACATACTATCATTTCAATTGTACCACAAATTGAATTAATTGAGAACAAAAAAAGTATTTAGAAGTTTAAGGATCTATAATATATTTTTCAACAATAACAAAATTCAAACCCCATAAAAATCATAAATGTGTAGAATTGGATCCTTAAAAAAAACAGTTGGAATACAGGGTGCACGATTGTAGTCCCCATCCTTCCCCTAGACCAAAAAAAAGTTGTTTGTAGACGGTTATGATGACACTGGTGCCCTGATGAACTTTGGGGCAACATGCATGACATGAACCCTAGCTATACAAAATGATTTCCATTCAAAAAATTTCCAGTTCCACATCCAACAATCTTCCCTCATGGAACTTCCAAGGAGAATCATTCCATTCCCTTACTTTCTTCTTTAGGTCCTTAAAATTCACAACAAATTGACTAGAAGCCACCCATGACCATCTTGAAAGTGGACCCAGTAGGATTAGACCAGAGAGTGAAAGAAATCTAAGTCTGACGATCTAGAATTATACTTAAAGAGAGCTCCTGGATTATCCAGGCATCTTAGGGGCATCCATCTTAAGTTCAACTTATATATTTTTCTCTTTTTTATTACTATGTAGTTTAGACAGTAGAATGTCATTTAACTCTTCCTATGCTTTCAAAATATGTTTGTTATATTCTATAACTCATTTTAGTTCCACTCTTAATTATTTAACCATTTGTTGTAATTCATTTGGGTTGCCGTTTCTACTTTCATTTAGATTTACCCATATTACACCCTCCCTTAGGTTACCCTCTTCATTTTTCACTAGATTCCTAGAATGGGATTCCTCTTCCACATACATTCCCACATCTGCCATAATTTTATGCAAAAAAAAAGGTTATCATTATCTTCATGTTCGTAAGAGAAGCAAACCACAACAACCTAAAGTTAGTTTTCTATTTTTATCTGTTTCAATGTTGGGCTCGTTCAGGCCAAGTTTTGTGACCATGCTCTAACAGCATTATGTCACTCACCCAAAAAATTCAAAAAAAAAAATTTATTCTTTTATCTGAATATGTTGTCATAACATGTATAAATTGATCACAGCATGAAAATTTGTTGTCATAAGTAATATGTGTGTAAAGTAAATTATAATGATTCTTACATTGAATGGACAAGTTATACTTCATGTGGTGTTTGCATACGGGTGAAGACAACCCTATAGCCACACCTTAAGGTGATGTTCTCACTACCTTTTACGCTCATCCTAAATATTGACTTTGCTAGGGATTTTAAGCCTAAAGGCTATGCCTTAGTCCTGTCATCTCTGTCCTAGTTCTAACAACTATATCCTAGTTCTAAACACACCCTCCAATATCGAGTGGCAAAGTTAACAAACATTATAGTAAAGGATTAATTAAAGAGGGACTTAGAGCAAGCATAGGTTAAAGGTTTGTAAAGAAGTGATTTGGTTTATGAAATTTTTTGGGGACTATGGTTATAGCACCATAGTCGTGATCCCAACCTTGACCTTGGAATATAATACATTGATGTTACAATATGGTTTATCTCATGCCATCAATGGGAGTTACAAGGTTTTGGCCATCCATACAATTCAGTTTTGGTTTGCGGGACAATAACTCTGCCCTGGATGTGAGTTGACATCGCAACCGTGCATTTAATGGCAAGTTGTAAAAGTGTGTCCGAGAGGGATCTCAGCCCTCCATCTGTCATGATCCATTGCAAAGTTTTTGGAAAGGGTGTAATACAGTTTTTACTCTGTCTGATGGTTTTCATTCTCATACTAGTTGGTATGTATCTGGTCTTGGGAGAAAACGTGACCATTTCATGGCTTCTTGGGCATCTTCCTCTCGTGTCTTGTGCAGTCTATTAATGAAATTTATTTCTTGTGTTCTGATTTATATATGAAGGTTTTCATCAGTATTATGGTCGCTATGATGTCCTCAGACTTTCTGGTTCGTCACCCTAAGGAAGTGAACAGTTCCTTCATTGAGTTTGTTAAGCCTTTAACCAGGTCGTGAACTTCTTAATTTGGTTTTACTCGATTTTAAAAGAAGTTTGCTTTAGATTACTGGTGCATGCAATATTTAACTATAGTTTCTCCTTCATTTTTGCAGGCAGGGAGGAATGAGGGTGTCTAGGAGGAGCCGAACGTTAGCTCTCTCTGGATTAATTTTCGGGAAATCTTTTAAAAGCAAAAGTTTTTATGACTGTGCATTTTGATTCCTAAAAGAAGCCCTAACTTCTTATTTTGGATGTAATGGTAGAGTTTGGGTAACTATGGGAGCTACCAACAAACTTGACTTACCGCCCATGCATCTCCGGTATGGTAAGAATGTTTTTACCTTGTTGCAATTTCCCTTGAGTAACATATTTCAAAATATATAAATGTTTTTAACTACATAATGTGTGAAATGCAGGTTGTGGGCTTCCTGACGAGAGTGGTGATAGGGTCACCTCCTCTCAGTCCTATTACTTCTTTTCCAAAGGTGAGGAATACATAACCATACTCTATTTATATTATCAACATCAGTCTTTACTTAGGATGCAATCTGGTATTTCTTAGTTTTCTTGGATGTGCATGTAGCCTCCCAGTGTTGATGTGCGTGATCTGCATCAAAGATCTGCCAACAACCAAGTGGTAAGGGTTAATTTAATATATAGTTCTAGTGGTTCTCCCTTAGGTTTGTGGACCTTTTAGGAATAGGGATTTCACCACTATTGTGAAGATAAGTTTGGATTGTGTGTTTATTAAACCCTTATGGGTCTTCATCCTGCAAAAATGGCTTCGCAGCCTCTCTTTTGTTTGCATTTTTTATAATGTCCAATCGAATGTACATGTTGTTGATTTATTGAAGCGATGGATTTTGTTTCATGGTCTTACAACCACACATTGTTTGTTGGATGGTTTCTGTTGATGAAAAACCATATATCTTTGTGATTCAATTGTGTGGATGCAAATAATTTTGGATAGATCCAGATCCTCGTGCATCACTTTAGTTCTCACTCGATAACTTTCACCACTTCTCTTTTCCCCTTATGGTTCAACAACTACTTTAGTTCTTATTCTTCTTGGTATCTTTTTAATTATTAAATAAAAATAATTCATTACATCTATTTTGATGTTTGTAGTCAAAATATTTAAAAAATAAAATATTCAAAGAATAATATTTTTCATTTATTCGGTGTGTCACATACACCTCCTCTTAGACGATAAAACTGTCCTCGGTATTATTATTCCTGTTTCTTCATTCTTCCATTAGTTCATCTTGAAATAGGATCGGATATGCCTCCCGCATATCAATTTCCAATTCCCAAGTGGATTCTTCCAGACTAAGGTGCTTCTATTGCACCTTGACTTGTCCGATGGTACGGTTCCATAGTAAAAGTTCTCTCCTATCGAGAATACACTCTGGTTCAACATGAAACTCTCATTCAGGTTCCACCTATATAAAATTCCACTCAATCACATGAGTAGCATCATGAACGTATTTCTTCAAAATGGAAACTTGAAAAGCATTATCTACTTTTATCGTAGGAGGTAATGCTAACTAATATGCTATTGGTCCTACTTTTTCCAAAATTTCAAATGTCCTTCAATACCTGGGTTCCAATTTTGAGTATCTTCCCAGTATTAGGGATATTTTCTTTGGTTTTACCTTTATGTAGACATGCTTTCCTACTTGGAACTTTCGAGGAGTTATTTTCAAGTAGGAATAACTATTTTTCCTGTCTTGAGCAGCCTTCGAATTTTCTTGTACCTATTTCACTGTTAGTTCCATATCTTTCAATATCTCAGAACCTAACATTAATATTTCAACGATACTGCTCCAAGAAATTGGAGTGTTCCCAACAAGTTTTTGGACTTGGAGGGATCCCCATAGTTTTCAACAAACTTCATAACTTCTGTTTCACTCTTTCCAAAGTCCACACTATACCAACTCAGAATCTTGCTAACTAAAGAAATATTGATTTCCACAGGAACAGGATTCCACTATTATAAAAAAATATCCTTTCGACTTGCCTTAATTCCTCATCATTACTTCCTAGCGAACTACATCTGATGGCATTGCTTGATCTCCAGCCACACAGTAAGGCAAAACGAACAAAGGTTATGGATCTGGCAAAACAACTTGCATGGGTTTGGCTTTCAAGTCAAAATGCTTAAGCAAATTGTAAGGGGGTCTTTGGTACCACTCAAATATCCATTTTGGATGGATGAGTGAATAAGAATAGCCTTGAATGACATTTAAAATCATGAAAATTCTTCTTTTCTATAGAGGCCCTTCATGGTAACCCCACAACACACTTGCATGAATTGCACCATATTATACAAGTTGATATAGAATGCAAGTTTTTTATTCTTTGGATAAGTCATGCAAATAATTTCTATGAAGTTCCTTAATCACCTTTAAGTACCTTAAATTTTTTTCATTGACTCCAATGCTTCTGTAAACTATATGCTTATCATCATTAGAGATAAGCTTCATAAATTGTTTGAGTAAGGATCCGTAGTGTAGCTGCAATTTTAGTTGTGGGTCTGGGCTTCATGTCATTTGTAAATCTAGTAATTATCTCGCTTGGAAGAAACAACTGTATCATGTTCCATGAAATGATAAAGATGATTTCCATCTTTGAAAATATTCTCATCTAGAACATGGTGGAAAAAGTGCTTTGAAGCAAGATTTCTTCCTAATTTGACTGCCTCATCCCTCTCCAACAACTGATCCTCTGAAAATAAATCCACCTTTCTGACACATTCACCAACCTTGACACCATTCTTAATTTTTAAATTGGTGTACCAAGTTTTCAGTCATTAACATAAACTCTCACAGGGATCTCAACTGTGGAATCACTCTTGTCATCAAGCACGGGTTTTTCAACCATGCTAATGCTTGCATATTTTGGTATAGGTTCATGATTGTTGCAGCCAATATCATTAACATCCATAGTCATCTCTTGAATTTATTTCTCTGATGTGCACAATGAAGATACAAGTTAAGTGTTTCATGCTTGATATGACATCTGGTAACCTCTAGTAACCTCCTTAGTGGACATTGTTGAAGTGATAATGTGGTTCATGTAAGGTTCAATCTTGTTTGCACATTGCTCCATTACATTTCTAGCAAGTCCATGGGAAGCTGGAGAAGCACCATCTTCTCCCTCCCCTAGGTGATCTAGCATGGTGGCTAACAGCTGCTCAGGTATATCTTTAGTCTTGTCCAACATAACTGTCATAATATCTTGGATTGGGTAACCATACATTTTGGATGGGCTTCAACAGCAACATAGAAGAAGATGGGAAACATTTCAAGGTTTAATTCTTCACATTTGAAGTCCAACATCATAACATGACATGGTTTTCACTCTATTTTCTGAAGTGGTCACCCTCCTTCCAAATGAGGGACTAAAGAACTATTTATGGTATAGAGCGCATAGAAAGTTGTAACAAATAAATGAAAGATATGTCTTATCATTTCATCATCATCATAAAGAGGAAGAAGGAACTTTGCTCATCCCATGGTGGATAGGATCCATGTGAAGCACCAACTATTGGGTTGATCATCCTCTTTTGATTCTCCTTATTGCTCCACTTATACATGGCTCTAGGATGATCATACTTATCTACTATATCCTTGGCATCCACACTAAGATAATTGTTGTTGATAGGTCTCATATAGTGGTACACTTATGGTTTCTAGGGAATAGTGATTTTTGCAATCCCTTTCAGCCAATTTCTTGAGTTTTGTTCAAAATTCATAGAAAAGGTTTATGGATTTCATAACCTGCTTGATCATATATTGTAAACTTATACAATCTATCATCCTTTGTCTACCATTAGATACTCAAAGTTGTGTATTGTTCCTTTTTACTGTTATAGAGGACTCTGTAAGTTAGGTTCCCAAATTCTTAAAGGGTTCTAGCTGAATGGAAGAGTGCCTGGCTTAGAAGCAGGAGGTTGGTGGTTCAATTCCTCCATGCCCTAATGATATTATAATATCGGTTAAAAACAACTAAATTAGTAAGCAAAAAATAAGAGATAGGTGACCAAACAAAATGACAAAAACTCGTATATAAAATTACTAAAAATGACTAAATTAGTGACCAAAACATGAGAGATGTGAAACTAGGCATTAAAAAGGATGCAACATGTGGCACTAATGATGAAGCGAAACATGGCGTTGATATGGTAGCAAAATAAGAGGTTACTTTGGATGCAAAACATGGCACTATATAGGAAGCAAAATATGGTGCAAGAATAGAAGAAATATTTGGTGTCATTTTGGTAGCAAAACACGATGTAAGAAAGGAAGCAAAAATTGGTGCAAATTTGGAAGCAAAAATTGACACATATTTGGAAGTAAAACATGCTGCAAAATGGGATGCCAAAGTGGTAGCAAAAATGGATGCTAATTTGGATGCTAACATGGTGCTATTAAGGATGCAAATATGGCTCTAATGGGGATGTCATTTAAGAAGCAAAAGCAGACACTCGCTAGGAAGAAAACTTGGACATTATTTAGGAAGCAAACCTCGACGTAGTTTAGAAATCAAAGTTGGACGCTATTCTGGAAGCAAACCTCGACGTTGATTAGGAAGAAAAGTTGGACGCTATTCTGGAAGCAAAAAAATAGACGTTATTTTGGACGTCATAAAGGACGCTATTTAGGAAGCAAAAAAAGACGTTTTTTGAGATGCTTTAAGTTTTTTCCATGACACGTTCCATTTAGCGTCTAGTTTGACCACTCATTGTAAAAAAATATTACACTAAAAAGGGACGCTAAATTGGACGCTAATTCCAGGATTTGTTGTAGTGTTAGTGTGTAAATTCCAGGGGTTTAAGGCCGGATTTCGTCACGTTCACTAAGTTCATCAATGGTGAAGTTGTGTTAGAATCCTTAAATAAGTCTGACATCATCGACGAGGGATATAAGCAAAAGAATACGCCCAGAAATAATTTGGTCGACCTGAAAGAGGAATTTTCTTTAAGTGAGCTCGATCTCACAGGATTTAAAAAGTCGTTGTTGCTTCCTAGGGTTGATTTTTTGTTATTTTGACTTTGGTTGGGGTTTGAAGGTACTGAAAATGGGGTGATTTCTCCTCTGAAGGATTTTGAAAAGTATGTAGCCAAGTGCGCGGGGAGGAAGAGGATGAATTTGTATAGAGGTATCAAACGACGTCCATGGGTAAAATGGGATACAGAGATTCAAGATACCAGAAAGGGAATTATGGTGTGTCTTGGAAAGTTTAACACAGTGGAGGAGGCCATCAAGGCTTATGATGTAGAGGAAAAAATTATCAGGGGTAAGAAATCCAAGATTAACTTTCCTGATGACTCATGTTTTTGTAAGAATGGACAGTAGCAAGAAAATGTCAGGGAAGAAAGTAAGTCATGTGCACAAAAACCTGCTTTATTATTTGAGGATTTTAACATAAACAATAAGGTAAAATCCACATATTCACCAATGCCAAAGGGTTATTATATAAACAGGCAACTGGAATCCTCTTTGAGTGATGTCTGCAAATCAGATCTTCCCATCTATGGCTACGATGATATGGAGTATGGGGACTCTAAGTTCATAAAACCTAGAGCCTCATTTTGAAGCAATTCATACGTATCTAGAGTCCAATATTTGAAGAAAATTAAGTTAGAGTCCAACCACCCTCTTACCAGATGGTCACTTTTGTTTTCTTAATCGACTTGCTCACCTCCACCCACTGCATGTTTGTTCGATATGCAAGGAATCATATCCAAAATGAAAACAAAGTTTTTAGATTGCATCTATACATGCTCTCATTGTACTAAAGAGAAACATGTCCATCATTTATCCATAGAAGCTCCTATTTCACACCGAAGATTACAAGGTTCAAATCCCTTTTGTTAGGCTCATGGTTCAATTCTATCAATTTTTTTATTTCCTCTTTAATGGGTTTGATATCTAATTTACCTTCCAAGCTATTTAGGGTGAGATTGTTATTAAGTTTTTCTTAAAGTGCTTTAATCATGTATTTCATTTTAAGGCTTTCTAAAGTATTATCATCTCCTAGTTGGGGTGTTTGGATCTTATCTTGTCTTCAAAAGATGTAAATTTGCTTTCCAGCATGGCTTCTAACTCTCTTTGTAGCTTAGCTTATCCGTTTTTTCTAAGTTTCTCTAATGACTCTATATATTCATAAAGACTCTGTAAAGTAAATGTGCTAGGTCTACCTTTGACACTCTTTGGTAGATGCTGTGAATTATTCATACTTACTAACAATAAGAGATATATGAGCAGTAAATATGTATTAGAAAAAAAAAAGGATGTGTACACCTGATATAAAGATGTTGGCCGTCCCCACAGAAATTAATATGCATTGTAAACTGTTAGTTTGCATTGTTAAAGAGGCTGTTGCCCTTTAATCAAAGAATTATTTTGACTTTTTAGCAGATTTATTCTGTCTAAATTCAGTGAATTTTATGTATTAAATTTGCAGTTTATATCGTTTGTTTGTGGCTCTATTTTAAATATAGAAATGAAATCAACCAATACAAAAACCTCTAAATACTGAAAATATTCTTACGAATTTTGAAAATTCGGTGAAGATTCATTACCGGGAACGTGGGAACGTGCAAATCAGTTGCAAGATGCTTATTTAATACCTTGGATTTTGTAGCGGATTGTGTGTTGACCTCTTTGTATAATTAAAACTATTAAATAACGAAGGATACCCAAAGGTCAAGCTAAATTTAACTAACCGAAGGATACTCAAAACTTAGTACGAATGAATCAAAACCAATGTCCTCTAAAGATTCCCAGAATTGAGGAATATACACAAAACTATACATTTTGCGTAAAATTAATAAGATTACAGAACTGAGGAATATACACCAAACTATAAGTTTTGGGTAAAATTACTAAGATTACAGCACTTGTAGCCTCCGTGCTTTTTGTCTGCGGCAGGTGGCGTTGACAACTCTGGCATTAAAAAACGGTCTCCGGCGGTCCAGGTTTCATGGATTTTTGGTGTTTTTATATTGATTCTATAAATGGTTTTACGTTACTATCACACCACCCAATAAGTTTAAACGATCTTCATGGTTCAGTACAACTTTGTAATGTCCAGTGGTAAAGTAATTTTGAAATTAAGCATAGTACAATTTTAATGCGTAGTAAGTCCTTGGATCTCAATAACTTCAAAATCCATTGGCCTAGCAATCGTCTCATTAAAACTTAGCAAATAAACTGATATTATTACACTAGGTTAATAATTCTTCCATCTATCAGAGTAGGTTAGCCTAGGTTAACCCTGGTCAAAGACTGGCCCGCCTAACAATCTAATAAAAGCAGATTACAATGATGGCCATACCAATTTGTGCTTAGAAATTGAGAATCATGTGCAACTACAAATATATAAATAAATAATGATTACAACTCGTGAAATACAGCTCTATAACCAAGGAAGAACCAGAGAGGATCATCACAATTCACCAGATCTATCACGCGCTTCTTTGAAATATCATAACAAAGAAATCGGATTTGGGAAAATCGAAAAAAAATAATATATAGATTTTTCATTTCTGGTATAGTTATGAAGTTCCTGTATTGGGATGAATGGGTGGAATTTTGGAAGAAAACAGAGAAACCAGAGAGCAGAAAATATGATCAAACAGAGAGGGACAGTAATGGATTCTTGGATATCAGGGGAATGCCCGTTCTGAGAGCAAAAACTGCGGATGGAAAGCCTCACTTTTTATCATCGGTAAAGGTTTTTTTTTATGATTCATAAAAACCAAGTCAGATCCTTAATATAATTCCATATCTAGTTATTAACAATTGATATATTGTGCAGGAGTTGAATTCAGTGAGAGGCTCACTTACTATGCAATTGCATCCAACTTGATCATCTATCTGACTACTGTATTGCACGAAGGTGTTGCAACTTCTACTAAAAATGTCAACTACTGGACAGGCGTCACAACAGTTTTGCCCCTTGTAGGAGGCTTCATAGCAGATGCTTACTGTGGACGCTACGGGATGGTTCTCATCTCATCAATTATTTATATCTTGGTAAGACTTGGCAAAAAATTAAAATATCTGTGTACATAACCCTTGCTGAAACATTCATAGTTTTTTCTGACTATGCAATCTATGATTTTGAATAAATCAATGTTTCAGGGACTGGTTTTGTTGACGCTCTCTGTGTCTCTCTCGGCACTGAAGCCACCTAGTGACAATCATGTTGAAATATTGTAACTTCGAAGAATATTCTTTATGTATCTTTTGTGGTCCCCGATGGTCCAACCGGGAGAACCACTTGTATTACATTGTACC